>OZ007569.1:27981275-28419506 GCA_963931925.1 Onchidella celtica
GAAGAAGAAGAAGAAGAAGAAGAAGAGCAGAGGAACATCACAGCCATGACAGACTTAATCAGAATTCTACCTTTTGAACACTTTTTGCATTAAACTTGAACTACTTACACACTGTTTATCTCAAAGTCAAATTTAAGAACATCTGGACTGGTTAAAGTGAGATGATAAAACTATATTTTTCTGACCTAAAACTATTACGGCCACTTTGTGATAAATGCTATAGGAGTAATTTCAGAAAGCCTCCGGCAGAATGCCAGGTTGACTCAAGCCTGCATCTGTTTATTAACATAGTTATTACCTACCAGAATTATACAGTTGAATACTACTGTTTCTTTCTCCGTGAAGTGACTAACTGCCACCGCAGTAATATCTCCACATCTGTGACGTAATTATTTCGCATTATTCAGTCTGAGCTCGCACCTAAGTACTCGTATTGATTTTACATTCTAAAATATTTTTTTTTACGAAGTGTCTAGGCACACGACATATCGTGGAAAAAGCGTGGAGAGATTTTTTCACGACACGTTTTTCATCTAATCAGAGTAGACTGTTTTCTGACTCAAAATGGCGGCCCCCATTGAGCGGGAGGTCGGAACCTGGGGGGTGTGAGGGTCTAGTCAGTTTGTATCAATGGGCGGTAGTAAGATTGACTAATCAGGCGAAAAGGGGCTGGGGTAGCTGTAATACGTCGTGAAAAACTTCACCAAGGCCATTTCCATGACATGTCATGGAAAACTTCACGGAGGCGATTTCCACGACATGTCATGAAAATAGTCACTTTCTTTTTTTATTTGTTCAATTGTTTATCGGTTCAAGTTTACACCCTGTTACATTTTTTTAACAAAGGTAAATGTACTGAAAGCTTAACTTGTCTTCCCTTTTCCTTTGCATTTTACTGTATCATTTCTATATTATTTCTTACATGAGGCTTTGCTACATGCAACTTTTTCTTTTTCCCATATTTTGTCCTCATATGTCGTACCTGTCTCACAAGTCTTGTTGGCCAGTTCTTTTTCAATTGACTCCAGCACACTGAAATCAGTGACACTGAACACATTTTGTGGTGATGATGCAATAGTCTGCAGTTCAGTCTGGTCCACACTACTGCCAATACCTATGGACAAAACCTTGACGCCAGTGTCTTGCAACAGTTTTGCCTCAGAAGCTGTTAGTGTAGAGGAGTCTGACTGACCGTCGGTAAAGACAATGGCAATTTTAGGGACACCAGGTCGAGACCCATGAAAACTGGTGAATGCTTCTTCTCGAGCCATTTTGAGGGCAGAGTCGGTGTTGGTAGTCCCACTAAGATATTGTGCTGCCATTAATGCCTGTTGATGATAAAACATATTTTTGACCCCCTGGAGTTTTTTTTATAGAAATCTTCCCATATATTAGATAAAGAGGGCAAATTTCGAACTGTGCACTTAATTAGTGCTCTGAAAAGTGGGAGTGAAAGAAAGGACAATAAGTGACTCAGGCGGGGCTTGAACCCACGACCTCTGCTGGGGCACCTTTCTCAGAAATTAATTACCTAATATAATATGTAAAATATTAATGTAACAAATTTTCATAGTGCTTTATGCCCTCACAGCTTCTGCTTGCCTTTATTTACATCTCTCTACGTAATCTGCCCGTATAGTAGTGAAATCTGTTACCTACACTACTGTAGTGACTATTCAAACCCAAAGGTAAATCTCATAGGTTTTGTATGGATGTCAAGAACAGATTTGATTCATAAATGTTTCCACTGAGTAAATTTTTGTGAGAGAGCAGTGAGTAATTTTTACAAACGTAATTATTGTGCGAGCCAGCATAACTTGGTCTCGTAAACAATTTGTTTTGAACAGTTTTTTTCCTAATAGATAGACAGAAGGTGTGGGGAAGGATAGATGGACAGCGTAGGTGTGCATGACTGAGCACTTTTTATATCTCGTGTTTTGAACTAGGTTTAGTAGAGAGGGAAGGGGTGAGTAGGAATTAAATGTTATTGAGACGTCTGTTGACGTACAGAAAATCCGTGATCCAGAGTAAAAGCTCGGGGTTTTGAACATGTTAAGAATTTATTGCTATAAAATTACATTTTATTGTCTTGAGTGATTCGACCTTTGATGTCGACCCAAGGTCGTTGCGTAGGGCTGTTACTTAAAATAACTCGGTTCGGCAGCTGAGCTAGAGGTGGTTGCACCAATCAAATGTATGAATCTGGACGGAAGGTCGAGACATAGCTTTAGTATTTAAACCCGTGCAGAGCTTAGATAGATGCCACATGTAGACAATCCATTTACGAGGTGGACGGCGATAGTCCTCAGCCAGATGAGAGACATAAGAGACGCAGTTGAGCAGTCCATATTGTGAGGAGCGCCATGAGTTAAAGCTCCAGAGCCTAAGCTACTTGGTTTGATATAAACCCACAGCGTTTACATCCAGCGCTCTCACTCCCAGTGAGGGCCGCATGGTGAGAGCCCATACTAATTTGTAATGATGAAAGTGAACCGTTCTACTTACTTTTGAAGACAGTTTCAGAGCTACCGCCAGACAACGCATGGTTGTACAAGCATTCTCCATGGCGTGTCTAGAGGAAATGTCCATATCATAACATGTCTCATTGAATTAATAGAATTTAAACTGTTATATCCGTCGCCACGTGCGCGGATTCTATTTGGCATATAACTCATATGACCTGCAAGTAGTTAGAGTGAATAAGTTAGTCTTTATAGAAAGCTGTAGTTTCATTAGTTAGATTCAGTTGCCTTTGAATTGATATTTATATTTATAATTATATTCGTTACATTAATTCCTGTAATTAAACTGCCCTACAGTTCTGCTAAAAATCAAAGCAATTGATTTATTTAGTTTTTAGAGTGCAAGTATTTTTTTTGTG
The DNA here is from genome assembly GCA_963931925.1 of Onchidella celtica. Classification (NCBI taxonomy): domain Eukaryota; kingdom Metazoa; phylum Mollusca; class Gastropoda; order Systellommatophora; family Onchidiidae; genus Onchidella; species Onchidella celtica. Next base: position 27,984,157 of record OZ007569.1, read on the forward strand.
TGTTCGTCGATTGTGGGAGCGGACCTCGAAAGAGTGTCAGTCGAATTCTCCCCATCTAACCCACATCGCGACAATGGACACGATCATATTCTTACAAGCACAATAATTCACTTTAATGCACTTTGCTCAGTAAGACAGGCATTCCAAACCCCTAAAGAAATCAATCTCAGTCATCCTGAAATATTGCTCGCATAGGCTCCCCTTAATAAATTCATTAATCCGAACAGATTCAAATTCTATTCCGAATTGACACAATTTTACCACTAACCTTTTCAAGCTCTGCATGGGTTGTGTATGTGTTGAAATCTGTGACAAATCGAGAATCGCTTGCGAATGTTATAGCAGCAAATTGCACAGCATCTTGTCCCAGGTGAAAATTTCTTGTGATGTTGACAACAAACTGGAGCATTGTATCAAAGTTGGACCTCCCTACACTTCCTGATGAGTCTAGGATGAATAGAATGTCCGCCTCTGCTTCGCAGGTAGGTTTTGGTGTACCTGTTTGACAAAAGTCATGAAAAGGAATCACATTTTTTGTTCATGATGATAGAACCTGAGACTAGGCTTCATCCCATGTACTAGAAATGGCACTTTACAATTTTCCGGGGGCCATATATTCCAATAATACGAATTATATGTCAGGAAGGTGATGCACGCCCTTTAATAAGTCTCAAATTTAAGGCAGTTGCATGCCCATTTAAAAATGCAGATTATGAAAATTGACCACGTGTCTAAGAAATAAAAGGAAGATGACTAATACTGTAATACGATTAGACATAATTATGTTCACAACTTATCATATGGAAAAGACTCGAAACTTGATGCATATCAGTAACACACTTTGATTTTAAAACTGAATGCATACAAAAAGACCAAAGTACATAACACAATTTGAGAAATGTACTGAAAATTTAAATACTGAAATGTGCTCAGTGCTCAAGATCCAGATACTCTGAAACCCACCCTAAGTCATTTATAAACCCGAGAAGGCACCGAGAATAGCTGAAAGCTTACCTGTCAAGGAAACCACTGAAAGAAAAAAAAAACACAATAAACATAAAGATAAAAAGGAAAGTCTTATTTTTTTTACAAACAGACAAACAAAACTCTTCAGTTATCATCAAAAGTATGATACAGTGACACTTCAGTGATTATTTAACATGAAAACTTTGATACAAAACTTTTAGTTCAGTCAAATTGCGCTATATCAGTATTTTTACGGTGAGAAAAAAGTACCACAACATACACAGCATTCAAATGAAATATATAAAACATTATTTCAATTCACTGTCAATTGTCCACTTATCCAATTTGACAGAAAAGCATTTTACTGTATTCAAACTCCTCTCAATATATTTCTTAGTGTTTTTTATGTGAAAATAATTACCTTTGATTATGTCTCTGAATTTTTAAAATAATAATAACAATAATACATAGCATTTATACAGCGCTTCATCCCATTAACAACCAGGCTCTAATTTTTACCCACGAAAGACTAAATGAGACCAGCCACAAAAATTAAGTTTTATATAATGTTCATCATAAAATGCACATTTTTCAATTCGAGTGGAAATCAAATACCAGAACTTTGTTAGTCTAAGCCGGGTGATAAACTACTTTTCTTGCTGAAACACATACACATGCTTGTCTCTGTCTTGCTGCTTTGGAACAAAACCTATCGAAAGTCAATTTGTTTGTTTTATTATATACCTTTTTTTTAGGCAGTTGCTGGATGCCACTGGCAAAATCCAGAGTTATTCCTCGTTTTGCCTGTTTACTATGTTCACAATCATTGCACATAGTATGATCACTGTTTCTATCTAACATTGCACATTTTGTTATTGGTAAATCTTCTCAATGAACTGCTTGACTTTCATTACGAAGATCTGATGTTGGAGCATAGACATCTTTCCAGTGATATCTTTGTCTGTGACATAATTCTATTTATTACATCTTACCTGTCTGGCAAAATCTTAAATCTTATTGACAAAAAGCTGTATATTGCATGGGTATATCTTACTTATCTGGCAAGTCATTATATATAAATCTGTGTATTGCATGGGTAAATCTTACTTATCTGTAAATCCTATTGACAAAATGAGTATATCTTACTTACCTGGCAAGTCCTATTGACATAGACCTGTTCACTGCATGGGTATATCTTACTTATCTAGCAAGTCCTACTCCTACTGACATAAATCTGTTCATTGCAAGGGTACATCTTACCTATCTGGCAAGTCCTATTTTCATAGAATCTGTTTACTCCATCACACCCCTGCCTGGCAGGTCCTATTAACATAATTCTGTTTATTGTATCTTACCTGTCTGGCATGTTTTGTTGGCCAGTTCCCGCTCAATTGAATTCAGCACATCAAAGTTGGTGACACTGAACACATTTTGTGGCGAAGATGCAATAATTTGCAACTCATTCTGGTCCACATTGCTGCCAATGCCTATAGCGAAAACCTTGACGCCAGTGTCTCGCAACAGTTTTGCCTCAGAAGCCGTTAGTGTAGGCGTGTCTGACTGACCATCCGTAAAGACAATGGCGATTTGAGGGACGCCAGGTCGAGCCCCATGAGAACGGGTGAACAGCTGTTCTCGAGCCATTTTGAGGGCGAGATTTGTGCTAGTTTTCATGCTGAGATAATCTGCTCCCATCAATGCCTGGAGGTGACGTAGGCAGACATGACAATTACCAACACTACAAATCATCTCTCCATGTAAACTGATTATTTAAAAGCCTTTGTGAAACCTCTTACTGGTACAGTGAATCACTCCTCACCCACTCCCCCAAAACAACAACAACCACAACAAAAACAACCGCATAACATACACACACGCAAAAACACACACACCAAACACAACCAAAAAGAAACGAACAACAGCTGAAATGTAAAGATTTGGCATTTACCCGAATCCATACCTACAAAGGCAGTATCACACTTTATTGTCGTACATAGTTTGGTGACAGAGGCATTCCACTGCTCTTACCACGGGTCATAAAAAAAAATCAAATAATAGACCATGAAATTCAGCTCTTATTTCCATCTTTCTAAATGTCCTCACAACCAAGGAGACACATTTCAAATTGCTTCGTGTCTGTTTTCAAAATTCTGGACTATAGAATGCACTGTTATTTGAGAGTATACAGAAGACACGCAGCATTCGTCAATTGTTAAGCAGTTTTCTTCACAGATCTCACAGTCTCACGAGAATTTCTTGAGATGTAAAAAAAAATTCTTAAGGGAGGATTCCATAGCCAGTAACTTTACTTTTGCATGATTTCTGGGACATCACCTCTTTAATGAAAGTGTTTAAAATCGTTTTCAAGAAGGTGAGCATGGCATGAAGACCTCGTGGCTTTTTTAAAAAGCCATCTTCTTGTCTAAAGCTGTGTTTTCATGTGTACGGCAACGGAATCGTCAAAAATCCATCAAGTAGTAAAAAAAAAAAGAGCGTTTCCCATTACCATACACATGAAAATATTCCTTCTATTTTCTACTTGAAAGCTTTTTTGACGTTTCCGGTGCCGCTTCTGTTTCCGCACATATGAAAACACAGCTTTATCCAGTGACCCGGGCGTTAATTTGTACCGGTACTAAACAGTTTAGTTAGTGCTTCAGAAAGTCATAAATCTTGTAGAACATCTTGAAATTCTAGTTAAACGACATACCTTAACTGTCAGTATGTGCTTTTGAGTATTATTATGGTATGCTCACGTACTGACGTATCAATAGTTTTTTTTCACTTTACAGAAGAATGTTCAAATTTGTTTGGTCACTATTGTTAATCCTGGATGTTTCTGCTTCTACTTCAAAACTATTAAAAAATATAGATACACCACTTTGTGAAAATATGGATCTCACCACGAGCAACGATAAGATGGCTATGACTCAAAACCACCAAAATCATGGATGTGCCAGTAACTGAGAGCTCTGCATGGGTTTTGGAGCTGTTGAAATCTGTGGCAACTCTAGCACTGGTTGATGGTGCGTAAACTGTTAACTGTCTGATTCATCATTTTTAAATTCTGTTGTTTTTAAAGCAGGAAATACACTCAAATTCCATTTCGATAAGGAATAGATAAGGATATTGCCACGAACCTTTTCAAGCTCTGCATGGGTTTTGGAGCTGTTGAAATCTGTGACAACTTTAGCATCAGTTGAGTATGTTATAGCAGCAAATTGTACAGCATTCGGTCCCAGGTGAAAATTTCGTGTGATGTTGACAACGAACTCGAGCATTGTCTTAAAGTTGGTGCTCCCCACGCTTCCAGATGAGTCGAGAAGAAACAGAACGTCTGCCTTTGCCTCGCATGATGGGGTGGGTGAACCTGATTGACATTGAAAAGCAGCCACATTTTGATATTGATGATATAATTATATATAGATATTTTTAGACAGTTAAGCTTCTGTTGACAGAACATGAGACCAGATTTCGTGAATAGAATGTAAAATAAGGAATACCATAAAAAAAAAGAGCCAATTCAATTAATCGCCGAGCAGAAAATCAAAGAAAAAGTGTTAAGTTTACATGGAAAAGAAAATACAGGGTAAAATTATCGGAACTGAAACATAAATTTAAAATTCATCTGACAGTACAGTCACTGTATAGACGTTGTCAGAATTAGCCCAAGAAATACACGCCAATAGTTACAGTTGTGGAAACAATCTTTTTCGCTAATAGTGATGGTGGAATCAATGGCAACAACTAGAAATAGGTTAGTTTACAACTAAACTACAAAATTCTATTGGTTTCGTTGTGCAGAACTACGAGTATGTAGGCCCTACATGCATTTTCTATGGAGAAACCTTTATGGATTTGAAGATAGGGACTGCAGGTGGTGGGTTGGGTTTATTGCCTGGGGGAGTGATGAATAGGGAAACGGTGGACAGAGAGACAGAGAGACAGAGAGAGAGGGGGAGAGAGAGAGAGAGAGAGAGAGAGAGAGATAGAGAGAGAGAGAAAGAGAGAGAAAGAGAGAGAGAGAGAGAGAGAGAGAGAGAGAGAGAGAGTATTTTTGGACGTTTTAGGTTAAAGTTTGAATGTGGCTTTACAGCTCGCAGCTAGTTATAGCTTAAGATGTCGACACTAAGAATGTAGTACAAAAGGTAAACAATGTAAATCCAGTCATTTCTTTCCCTCATGAATAACAATAAGAGCGACGATGATTATATCACCCAAAAACATTATTACCAATAATAAATTATACACACAGAGACAACATGTAGATCTTTACAGCTACTTTAAATAAAGAATGGAACAATTATAATGAAACAATGCAAAAATGACAATTCGAGGCTATAACGAATAGGATTGTCAAGAAATATTCCAAAACTGCGAGCGACAAGAAAAAATAAACGTCAGTCAAGGATCACAGTGAATTAACAGTTAGCGTCGTGTGCCCTTTTAAACGTGGTGGGAACATCTAGTACATAACATTTTTCCGGTGGTGATCTCGAGCTTTTACTATAAGGCCAGCTCTGCATGTAATAATACGTATGGATATGAAATAGATGTTGTCCATCTCAGGTTAAAAAAGAAACGAGCAAACTCGGGAGTTTACTGTTTTTCCAGCTACATGTTCAAAATCAGAATTCAGATGTATTGTTTTCATCCGCAACAGCAATGAACTATAAAGATAGAATGACTGATGTACAAATTTACAAGTGCACTGAAAATGAAACAAAACCAAACAAATAAAAATAGCTTACGAGCAGTACATAAGCACCTGCGGCAAATAATAGGTGACCGGACAGAAATCACGACTTTCCGTACTGATACAAAAACCGCTTTAGTCTTTACAAAATAATTATTATTAAGTATGGAATTTTATGATTTTCACTGCTCTGTATAACGCAGCAGTGCAAACGAGGGAATGCCCCACAGTGAAAAAGCGCCCTGCAGTATCGAAAAGCATTTTTCAAACACAGAGCGTCATGTAAATCTCAATATAAGGAAAAACACATGAAGTTGGTGTAGGGCTCTTAAAACATCTAATCTAAGAGTCAGTTGCATGCCCGTTTAAAAATGCAGGTTATAGAAAATTAGTTCAATCAAATAACTGAAACAACAAGAAGTTGATTATTACTCGTTTATACATTATATTTGTATGTGTGAAATTGGAGCTCTGTGTAAGTAGGACACATCGGATTTAAACACGACGCATACAGAGAACTTCAGGACGCAATACAGTTTGTAGATTTAAGTATCAGGTCGTGCCCAGCATCAGCAGGTAAATACCGTATCGTCGAAAATTTGAAGCCCACCCTATAGACCTCTTTCCATGGTCCGTATTTTTTTTAAAAATGCGTTTTACATAAGTCTTACGGACAGAATGTGCAGAAGAGGTCCTTCATTTTATAGTATGCATCCTACTATTTCAGAGTGAGCATTTCAATGGGGCAAAAAATACGTACGTAAGATGCACGTAATCTGCAAAGCACAAATACGCACCATAGAAAGGACAAGTAGGACGGCTTCTGCATGAAAAAAAAAAAATACGGACGTAATCATACGTCCGTAGAAAACACGAAAGGGCCTTGAAGTCATTTATTCATCCCCCAAAATGGCACTGAAAGTAGTTGAAAGCTTACCGATATTTCCCGGAGTCTTAGAAGCCGCTAAAAGAAAGAACAAAATGGGCATAAAGACAAAAAGTTAAAGGTAATTATTTTTTTGAAAATAAAGAAAATTCTTCAGTTGTCACTGAACATAATGCCGTATTAATGGCACAGTGACACTTTAGAAAAAAAAATAATTTGACACAAAAACGAAAGTTTTTCAGAAATTTTAATTCACTGGCAGAATACATAAAATGTGGTTATTTTTTTTTTCTTTGAAAAAAGAAATCACAATACACAGAACATTCAAGCGGAAATATGTTAATGATTGTTACAATTCATTGTAAATACCTCTGATAAAGTTACAGAACTTTTCTTTTGCATTGTCTTACATTATATTACACAAAAATATTTTGACATACATTTCCTCATGTAATTTTACTGATTGATTATTATTATAACTATTGTATTTTATGCCAACCTAGTGATAACTGAGCTTGTAGTTTGAGCATGTCTCCGAACTTTGGTCCATCAACCCCTTGGGCGAGACCATGTAAAATGTGTATTAACTATGAAATAAACTGATGTTGAATTGAGGCATTTTTACCTGATTTCTGACAAATTCTGTTGACAATGTCCATCTCTAAGGACTTTAGAGCATCAAAGTCCTGAACACTGAGCACGTCTTCAGGAGCGGATGCCATTTGTACCAATTCCGACTGCCGCAGGGTGTTTCCAATACCGATTGTAAAGATCTCAACTCCCAAGTTTTTCAGCAGAGCCGCTTGAGTTGCTGTTGAAGTGCTATTGCTAGACTGACCATCAGTGAAGACAATGGCGATTTTAGGCACTCCTGGTCTTGCCCCATGAGCGGCAGTGAATGAGCGTTCTCTGGCCATCTTCAAAGCTTTGTCAGCGAACGTGAGCTCTGCGAGGTAAGGGGCGCTACGGATACCCTGTAATAATATGCGCATTCCAAATAGATTAAGCCCACTTCATCAATTAAAACGACTGGTTTTACATTTCCAGTAGGCAACTTTTCCTTTGTAAGGTACTTACATAAAATACTTATTAAAATTATATCGTGGCTGCCAGGGCACGTCTATTATTGAAATACAAACACTTGCTTACTGGTATTTAGAAAGCATTTAATTTATTTGCATATTCGATACTTTGCGTCTAGAATTTCATGTTATGCCTCAGATCTCTTACGCCTATTTCATCCCTTGATTAATTACGTAATTACGAGACTGATTAAGGTGCCACAATACGCTTCGATTCCAAAGTATATATGTTGTCCTTTCTTTCGTCTGTTCCTTCTGCCATCTGCCTGTTTCTGTCTTTCTTAGGATTTACTTATACATATCGGGCCCATGCAAAAAGAAGAATAGGTTCCGCAGGCGACCAAAATCTCTCATTTAATAATATTTCAAACATTGTCGATTTGGTGAATCCACCCTTGAGCTGCGTTTTCATGTGTACGGAAACGGGAACGGAAACCGCAACAGAAACGCCAAAAATCCATTAAGAAGTAAAAACAGAGTATTTCCATGTGGACTGAAAACAATCTTTATATTTCACTACTTGCAGATTTTATTACGCTTCCATTGCCGTTTCCGTGCACATGAAAATGCAGCTTTATAAAGATAATAACGTGTTTTAGAATGAGGCCAAGAATATGCCATAAACTGGTTTACCTCCTAGCACAGAATTATGATCGGCCTTATGCAATATAAGTTATATTTAAGTCTTCTTAAAAAAAAAAATGAAAAAGAACTGTATTCCTACCACTTCTAAAATGGAACGGTTCTTGTATGTATTCAAATCAAAGACACTGACAGCGATGTTCCCGTATACAATGGCTCCAAACTGTACGCCATTGCTTCCTACATCGAAATGTCTGGTGACCTCAACAGCAAAGTCCAACATAGTCTGGTAATTGGTGGCCTTCACGCTGGCAGAGGAGTCAATCAGGAAGACAACGTCTGCCTTTCTGTCACACTGCGTTGCTAAAACAGGACGGAAAAACAATGACACTACTACCAACATAATTAATTTGTAAGAATAAGGCAGGAACCCCATCTGCCGGTTGAGGCTGCGGTCCAACCGCCGCTGGGGCGACGACAATTTTACCTACATAGCAGAAAGCGAAGATGATTCCATCCTTCCAGGTACGGTCCTCCGGCTGCGGCTGTAGCTGTCAGCCGTGCATGCATGTATTTTTTGGAACGCTCCACGGAAGCCGCAGCCGTCGCGCAATTTTTGTACCTCGTAGATTAAGTGTAATTTCGTTAACTGCTTCATATTGCTGTACCATAAATTGCTGTGCATTTAAAATGTAGACTCTCTCTGTGATGCCATGACGATGAATGTATTTCGAATTCCACCAAAACTTCCTCTGAAAGGGATAACATTTGAGATAAAAATAACCTCAATCCAAAATTTGTCTAGTCTCTTCGAAATTCTTTGCTGTACTAACTTACCTGAAACAAAATACGGGTCTTTCCTTGGGACATGTGGCGCCTCGGATTCTGCTGTCCCGGTCAGAAACACAACCTGACCAAAATGATCTCGGCTCAAGCGAAAATACTCCTTGAATCTCTTACCATCGAGCTGCAGTTCTTTTATTGGGTGGTGAAATATTCCCTGCTGGCGCCATCCCAGAGCCATTGCAGATACCAACGATGCAGCAGCCTTTCTTGTTTTGCCATACGATTGTGCACCGCTAAACGGTCGCTCTTCATCTTCCAGGAACGTTTTGAGGAGACGAGACCACTACCGGGGCCACGGATTCTTCAACCCGCAGGAGAAAGAAAAACGCCATAGCCGGACTTTGTCGCTGTTTTGTAACGTTCACGATCGCGCATTTATGCAAGCCGCAGGCAGACCCCGTGAAGAGTCGGACCGCAGCCTGAACGGATACGGACGGGTAGGGTTCCAGCTTAAGGAATATTTTAAATACAACGTTGCCCCACACAGGACTTAAAGATCATAAAACCTCAAAGGTTTTATAGATTCTGTATTGAGACCAGACTCTGCGTTTGAAATGTATTCTATGGATCTTCTGCATAACAGGGAGTTCAATATCTATTAAACAGTTTCTACGGACCTGACCTTGGCATAATTATTATTTTCATATCTCTTGTGCGAGAATGGAAATGTACGAACGGCTCCTCACACCATTAAACAAAGGCAGAGACAGCAAAATTCATCCGCTTGAAATTCTCAGTTCGGACATAGTCACCGATACAATTCATACCGTTGATTATTTCTTTTTTTTTAAATCAGGGTGTATGACTTTATCAAAGCTTTCCACGTGGGTTCTAAATGTATGCGAGAAGGTTTGAGGATTCTGTGCTCTTGGTAAAAAAATTGTGAAAAAAACTGTGTCCTTCTCTACGGAAGCTGCAATTTTAGTCCCAGTTCACACTTTTATAATATAATCTTTACACACGCAGTTATCTGTGGACTACTTTCACATATCCTGCTTGGCTGTTTTTGTTGATATTTCAGCACTCGCCATTTCGTGTCGCCATGGTAACTTGGTGCTGCCCAATAAGGGATGAAATTGTTACACCACCGGAAAAAAATGTATGTGTATGTGTACGATAAAGTGTGGGCTGTTCAAAGAGACACACTTGTGCTCTAGCACTACAAACACAGATCATTATGGCCGCCTGCTGTATGATCTGAAATGCATTCTGAAAAATTTGCTCTGAGATAGACAGAGGTAGAGAGAGAGAGAGAGAGAGAGAGAGAGAGAGAGAGAGAGAGAGAGAGAGAGAGAGAGAGAGAGAGAGAGAGAGAGAGAGAGAGAGTGAGAGAGAGAGGGGGAGAGAGAAAGAAAGAGAGAGGGAGAGAGAGAGATGTAAATCGAGAGAACAAGACTTTCTGTAAAGCGCCTAGAGCGAACTTGTTTGGATTAGGCGCAATATAAATGATCTCAATTATTATTATTATTAGGCCTCTTTATTTGAAAGGCCTAGTTCGTTGTGAGTCATAAAAAGTGAATACTGAGATATGGTGGAAAAAATGTTGTTCATGCATAAAATCTAAACACTCCAGCTTTTTGAAGGTGCCTTACTTTAATAATGACAGTCCTGGCTTAATGTGCTTTGCATAGAGGACAGATACCATTCGAGCTTCATGTACAACTTTACACAGTTTTTCAAACGACCCCGCCTTGTGACTCTACCCGACAACACACATGTGATTCGAGCTGCAGGAAACGTTTGTTTATGTCCCTATTTTTTACCCTTCTCCTATCTTTTTTCCCTACGTGCATGCTTGTTTATCATTTGACATGCTCAAAATGCTAAGGTCATCAAAACTGCCCAGACATTAGTAATTTTTTATTAAGTTCCCATGGGAGTGGGAATTAATTATTTAAAGTGGACAATTGAAAATAATGCAAAGGGCAGAAATCATGGTAATGGCAACGGGATGAAACTGATTGGAAAAAAACTAAAGAGATGAACCTGTGACTAAATAAGCGAGATAAAACAAACAAACACACAACAACACAATATAACAACAATAACAACAACAACAACAACAACACAAAAAAGATTAACAAGAACACTAACAGATTTGTTGAAAAAAAATATGTTTCAACTTTAAGTCAGCGAGCGTATAAAGTTATAATTAACTATTTAGTACAAAAGTCCAACGTCTATAAATAAAACTTGCTGACGCCCTCTTCATTGTTTTACTCGGCCCGCCCAACACCTTGTGTCAGGTCATTCTGACACTACATGTTATACAACAAACATGAAACACTCGACAACGGAGACAGATAAGCTTGACATTGTCATTGCTTACAATTTTTCCTTTTTCATGGCAATCACCAAAAATGAAATTACGTATATATATATATATGTAGGCAACCGTTATTTTTGCCTTTTTTCACGACTTGTTTTTTTTTTTTACCAATCAGTAAACAGCTGAGCCGTGCTTTTCTTCTTCTCTCTTCCTCTCTCTCTCTCTCTCGATCAAAATGACGAAAAATGGCCTCCCTATACTGCCAAGTATGACTAAGTTCGAGGTTAGGCCTAGGGCAAAGAGGGTGGCGTAGGGTGTATCACGGCAAATGCAAAATTCTCACAATGCTCAGAATGATGAATGATCTCGACATAAGCTTTTATTATGCAGCCTACATCATGTTCGAGTACTAGATCTAGCTACATGAAACCTGCCTACCGCCAACGCCCCACGCGCAGCAGCTGCCAATTGTCTTATTTTTTTCCGGGACTTGTCTCGGAATGGGATCTTCAGATTTTAGTTGTTTGGGATGTGTGTAGGCTAATCTTGGTGCATGAGGTTCCTGATGGCTCAGAACCCGACCTTACATATTATATTTGATACTGGTGGTCGGAGTGTAAGGATGCGCCCATGCACTCACCTGCTGACGTGTTTCACAATCTTAGACCGAGAGCACGGCCCACAATGGTCTTTTTTGAGGCTAGTAGTGATCAGATTAAGCCGTTATGTCGGTTCAAAGGGTGCTTTCAGATATTGTGAAACAGACCAGAAGACTGGGGGTTTGGGGAGGGGGGCGGAATTGGTGGTGGCCCCAGGCCGAATGGGCCATGTCCCGTTTTTGCCTTACTTCCAGCTAGTTGGTAGGTCTATCGGGTCAAGTGTATGATGCTGGCTGTTCTTAAGTACCACCAGGCGCACGTACGGCCTTCATCTCACAATCACACTGCATTGTGAAGGTGCGCGCAAAGTGGATTCGGCTCGTCAAGTGACGAAACTTCAGTGTTGCCACGTAGTCTACCCATTTTTTCCCTACCTAATAAAAAAAAAAACAAAAAGCGCGAAAAAACGCATAACCGTTATTTTCCCGACATGCCGTGAAAATAACGGTTGCCATTATAATTTTTACCCTGTAACATGCCACGGTCCCCTAAACAACAGCCAAGTCAGAAGTTTTTGGATCTTGTTAGGAGACCGTAGTCTAATTACAAAGCCTTTATAGAGATCATAGTGAGTAGTGTTCACTGCTCGTCTACAGTTTACCCTGTAAAGTGTAACATGCCACGATCCCCTAAACAACAGCCACATTGGAAGTTTGTGTCGGACCCATATTTTCACTTCAAAGCCGTTTTTCTCAAAATCAGTTCTGTCGACATATTGTGGGTTTTCTCATGCACACTCACATATCTATGAGTTGCACCGATGACGAACCCTCTGATTTTCTGTGGTTTAAAAAATTAACAGAGATGAAGAAAAAAAAAAAACAGCACAAAAATTCACTTAAGGAAAAAAACAACCCCACAAACGCGCAGTTTCTTTAAACCCTCCACCGAATTTGATTTGCCAGTGAACATTTCCAGGCCCTCTCTTTCATTTAAAGTGTATTTTCAAATTTGTATTAATGTGAACGGAATGTTAATGAATATATGGAAGCAAAAATGTACTGCCATCCCAGACTGTCTAACTTAGTGGTTTTTAATTAGGGAGGTCGCAATATTTTCCAAGGCTCGCGAGCAGAAGAACATGATAATTATAACGTGAATGATAACATCTCCACCCCCCCCCCCCCGTGTATGTGTGTGTGTGTTTCTCCTTGTGTCTGCCTTTGCGTGTGTGTGTGCTTCTCTCTCCCTGCATGTGTGTCATACTATCACGGAGCTGGAAGGTCAACATGTAAGCACATAAAACTTCATGAGTACGTAACCAAAAATTATGAAACTTTGTATACTGCCTTCTTTTTTTTTACTATCAATTACGTGGACACATCGATTTTGGACAAATTTCAGTCTTTTATGTTAACGATTTTTTTGAGCCGCCAAAGAAGAGACACATTTTTGTTTGGGTAGGATAGAAAAGTGTGAACGGAAGTTTAGTTTTTCGTCTCTCTTTACACATTAATGGTTGAATACCAATTTCAGAGATCACAGCTATGTTATCTCCGAGTAAACAGGCCAACTAATGTATGAGATGAGAAGAGGAAGAAAGAGAGAGAGAGACAGAGAGAGAGAGAGAGAGAGAGAGAGAGAGAGAGAGAGAGAGAGAGAGAGAGAGAGAGAGAGAGAGAGGAGAGCCTGTGTTTATGAGAGTATAATGATGGAGCTGGAGGGTGAACATTATGAACATGTAAGCACTTTAAGCTCTGTTCCCATGGAGCTTGTTTAAAACATGCACGGTTTTAGAACACGCAACGGTTTCCTAAATGACTTCCTGTTCTCATGTTGTGCGTTTTCAGGGCGGTGTCGGCACTGCATGTAAAAATAAATGCATCCTGCGTGTGTTGTATTGCTGTCTAGCAATGGCTGCTCATAATTTGTTAGCCCTTCTTATAGTAGAGCTGATGTAAAAAAATAAATGTATATATTTTTAGAATTCTTTAATAGAGCAAAAAACACAGTCCCCGCGAGCACTTTGGCTAATTTTGCTACCCTGATTTCAGATATGAGCTTCTTTTTACGATTTGATAAAAATTTTTGATTCTGAAGCCAATTTTTCAATCACCAGGAGCCCAGGTGTTCAGGTCATGTAGGCCACTCCTCGTTGAGTGACCAAAAATCGCTCCGTGCAGCGTATTCTGAAAGGAAGCGCATATCCGTACATATGGACAGTGCATATCCGTACAACGCACACAATTCGATGACGTAGAATACACACCGGAATACTATATTACTGACCTTGTTAATTTGCATAGTTTTTTTAAAATATGAATCGGCGTAGTAGCAAACAATCCGACTTCTGCTCGGAGATTGCGTGATCTGCTACCCCAACCCCTTTTCGCCTGATTAGTCAATCTGATTACCGCCCATTGATACAAACTGACTAGACCTTCATGCCCCCAGGTCCATCTGACTATTCCATGTGTTGTCACTTTATATTAGTGAACACCATACCAAGTTTTGTTTCAGCAAACCTTCACCAGTCGCGCTTTTTGGTAAACATGTTGTACGGATAGGCACTATCCATATCAATACAACATGTTGTACGGATATACACTTCCATTCTGAAAACACCATACGGGAACGGCTAGAGGCAAAATAGAAAGCATCGTTTTCCAAAAACAGCCAGCAGACTTTCACCGGACAGAAACCGACGCCGAAAAAAGCTACATGAGAACAGGGGGTTAAGACTTCGTGACTTTGTGACCAAAAGAATGTTTGCACACTGCTCAATTTTTGACGCCAGATTACGAGGACAAATCAATTTCTGACAAAATCCTATTTTATTCACCAATATTTTTAGACAAAAAATAAATAAATGGAGAGGCATTGTCGTAGCGTAAACTGGAAAAGTATGATCTGCATTTCATAGTCTTTCCATCGAATCCAAGTGCCATTATTACTGTGACACAGACCTAGATATGCGATTGGGCTTGTTATAAAGATATAGATTGCAAGATTTTTCTTGTCCGGGTCGGCTGGTAAACACAAAAAAATATTAAAGTTGCATTTGCTAACGATTGAACAAATTATTAAGAAACACAACAACAAAGAAAACCCGTTTGGATGCAGGAAGGCTGCTCACGAAGTTAAAAGGTGAGCAAAATCATTTAAAAAAAAGTATCACGCCGGGTTAGCCACAAATAATAATAATAATAATAAATAGAATTTCTATAGCTCATTTCTAATAAAATTATTACTCGATGCGCTGTACATTGCATCAATGATTCATGCATACACTTTCCAAATCTCATACTAAAACACGCACTCTCAACCATACAAACTTTCAGTTTCACACACATAGACGCTCTTAGTCATATGGCACTAGGTAAAAGAATCAATTGTAACATCAAAGAATAGAATTTTGAAAATTTAACAATTTCGGGAGGAAAAGGTGACGTTTTACGCTTTTCTTAAATAAGAAAATTATATAATGAATTATACAAGAATGACAAAATAACAAAGAAGAACCAGCAACACCACCAAGTTAAGGAGCACTACGGCTATTTCATATTAATTTAGGCAAAGTTTTTCACTTTTTTCCCTAAGTTTGTTTTTCATTTGTTACATTTTTTCCTTTCCTAACCATTTATATTATTACATATGTATTCCTTATCATTTTTCATTCCTCGAGAATTGATTGTATAATTTTCATGTTCTATGTTCCCGACAGACACTATTCCAAACAGTCAAAGTATAATATGTGAGTGGATCTGGTGAAATAGGGCTTAAAGTGAAAGACCAAACATCCTGACTCCCCCCCCCCCCCCACCCCCCGCCAAAGACGGAAATATTTTCTATGCAGATCACGAATTTGCTTATAATATGAACGATTAGCCATTTTTCTGCATTCAATTGAAATATTTTGCTTGAAATATGAAAGATTAGCCATTTTTCTGCATTCGATTGAAATAGTTTGCTTGAAATATGAATGATTGGCCATTTTTCTGCATCCGATTGAAATATTTTGCTTGAAATATGAACGATTAGTCATTTTTCTGCATCCGCTTGAAATATTTTGCTTGAAATCATCTTAAAAATATATTTTTTTTGATTTTTCAAAGAGGTCTAAAAATTTACCTTTAGTCCGGTTTTATCAGATCCACCCACATAAACCCAAAATGCACCCCACCCCCCCCCACACACACACACAAACACAAAGACAAAAAAAAAAACAACCTGCCAAGATCCATACACCGTGATAGTAAAAACACACTGCATAATAGACCATTGTCACCGTTAAATCTCTTCAGTGAGCCCACAATTTGTAAAGACAATTCTGCTGTTTTGTTGCTCCTCACGCGTGAATTTGCGCCATATACACCTATATTATTGTCATTCTTTATTGCCACCGCGGTTTAACGATGGAACAAGCGGATCTGCCGCCTCTCTACCGTCATCACTAGCAATAACCTAACCATCACCTGCAAAAAAAACAACAACAAAAAACGCACAAACAAACAAACAAACAAAAAAACCCACACCCATAGCAGACAAACAAACAGACCGGACTTACCTGGAGTCTGTGCCACGGACACCACCAGCAAACACGCCAGTGCAGTCAGATGGGAAAACATGTCGGTTATTGTCACTGTTCGCTCAGTGAAATCTGAAAACATCTATTCTTGTGATCAGACAGTCTAAGGCTCAACGTAACTATCACGATACGGACCGTAACATGAGTAATTTTAGGACTGCTTTCCCATTTTGGACAGTCTAAGGCTCGGCGTAATTTTCGTGATAGGATCTTAATATGATAATTTTATGACCACTTTATTGTTATAGCTCAGCGTAACTTATGACAATACGGAGCGTCGCAGGGTAATGTTATAACTATTTTGAAAATATTATTTTAGGCAGTCTAAGGCTCAGCATAAATTTCATGATATGATCCTAACATGATAATTTTATGGCCATTTTATTGTTACAGACAGTCCACAGTTTAACTTTAAATTTGACAATACGGACCGTCACTGGGTAAGCGTATGACCATTTTACTATTTTAGACAGTCTAAGGCTCGTCGTAAGAGTTCATTACACGATCGTAACGTAATAAATTTACAACCACTTTATTGTTATCGTCAACAGTCTACGGCTCAGCGTAACTTGGACAATACTGAGCGTCGCAGGGTAATTTTGTAACTATGTTACTATCTTAAGCTGTGCCAGTGCTCAGCGTGCCTTTCACGACAATGATGATTCTATCATGGTAATTTTATGATCATTTTTAGTAATAAAGCAGTTTAGTGCTCAGCTTAACTTTCTGGATGCAGTCCCAACAAGGTAACTTTATGGCAATTTATTATTATAGAGAGTCTAGGGCTCAGCGTAACTTACATGATAAGGAGCATAACGCGGCAACTTTATGGCTATTTCATTATCATAGACAGTCTAGAAACCAGCATAACTTTCATGATACAATCACAACAGGGTAATCTATGCCTATTTTATTATTAGTGACAGTCTAAGGCTGAGGGTAATTTGAATGTTACGGATTGTAACATGGTAATTTTGCGATTATTTCATCACTGCAGATAGTCTAGTGCTCCGCGTAACGTACATTAAACGATCATAACATCATTTTATTGCTATGACCGTCAAAGACCCAGCATAACTTTCATGATACGATTCCAAAATGGTACTCTTGTGACTATTTTATTATCTTAAAAAGTCGAGGGCTCGGCAAAACTTGTGATTTTATGACTATTTTGTTATTTTAGACAATTTGAGGCACATGGTGCGGATGGTTACGGGCTTATTTTCATTACAGACAATCTAGTGCTCAGCGTAACATACATCACATGGATCGTACCATGTTAATTTTACAACTGTCTCATTACTATAGATACGCTAGTGCTCAGCGTAACTTTCACGATACGATCGTAACATAGTAATTTTTAATGGTTAATTTATTATTACATAACCGTCGGTATCCCGAAAGTTTCGTTAGGCCACAAACTGTCTAACCTGTGACAAATTACTACTATTATGCAACGCTGATGAAGCTTTAATTGGCTTCTCATTGTTGGCCAAGATCCTCAGTGCCAGAAAGCTTTGTAAAAACAACTTTCGTTTCAATTTCGTTTTTTCAGTTATTGTTTAATAAATTTCTTGTTAACTGTGCAAAGTCTTCTCGAAATACAAATTTCCTTTCGTTTTTTCTTTCTATTTTCACATTGCAACTTACAGCACAACAACACAACACCGCTCCACTAAAGTAACCTATCACAGCTAATTAAACTATTTTATATGCCTTAAGTCTAAAAAAAACCCCACAAACCCAAAAAACTTACGATTAGGTGAAACTAAAACAATTCCTAATGGTAAAATATTTTTTTATAGAGAAAATTTAAGACATAATCATGCTCTGCTCGACTTCCCCGCTCTGGATCCGCTGCGGATCTGTGATAATACACCGTACACAAAAACACTAGTGTTGCAATGCTTAAGTTCCCATGAAAAAAAAAAAAAAAGGAAGAAAAACTTTTTTTTCCAGTCTCTTTTCTTAAATAGTGCCGGTCAGCGTGTACTCGGTTTTGTTCAGAACAAGGACAACACGTTTAGTATAGATAGGTGAAAATCACGATTTTGCAAGTTGCAAAACAGTTTTTATGGCACCAAAGACTGCTGTCTTATCATAAGTACAGTGGCCATATCTAATTTCTTTGTTTTACTCGCTTCTTACCACCAGAAAATCGCGTAGGCATAAAACAGTATATACTTCGCCAGTCAGGAAAATCTCGCAGCATGACTAAAATAACTGCAATACGCCTTTGGCGCGACCGCTCTGCATATTCTCAAAACAGTAACCAACATAAATCAGCTAGAGCACTGCTTATTGTAATTGAAAATGATGCAATCAGTACGTCATTAAGTTTGCATTTCTCCAAAAGAATTGCTTTTAAAGTACCTCAGTATCGGTGGTAGCTCTAGGTCACATAATGTACTCTTAAAAAACAACAACGGTTTGGCAAACAAACAGACGGGTCGACCGATCCTTCAGGGTTTAGCCTAGAGTCAGTCTACACCCCTCCCAAAATTCTCTAGATTAAGTTTTGGGTTCCGCAGGACAGCGGTATGACAGGCTGCAGTTAATAAAAGACAAATATACAAAATATACTATTTGTCTAGATTAAAACGCAACACCAGCAACAAAACGGGTATTTTACAAAAATATTAAAATAAAAAAACACCAGAAAATTTGTGGGGTCGGACATATTGCTCTCCGATCATCCAAGTTTGGGACCTGCAGACGTTAAGTAGCTGTACTGGTCAAACGTTCAATGATTGTTTTTATGTGTTTGGCTGTTTCATTTGTTTGACTTCCTGTCCGTTTGTGTATGTATAATTATGTATCAATGTTTTCCCCAAAGAAGGTTATATTACTTAAAGCTAGATTTGTCTTCCCCTTTCCTTTATGCTTTATTGTAACGTTTCTGTATTGTTTCTTACGCGAGGCTTTGTTTCACACAACTTTTCTTTTGCAATAATGATCATGTGTCCGAGATCTTACACATTGATATAATTAAACTTGTTGATGTGAACTATGACAATCCAAAGTAAATATGCCGATAATTTCACTAGATATAAACTTAGCTTCAATATACAGCGCCTCTGATGGGCTCCAAACTGAGTGTCTGCTCTGTGTGTTTGAGCCTGAGGGCACACATTTTAAAATCTAGGCACATGAATGGAGATGCGCACACGTGCCAGCCAAGGGCTCAACACAGAGTCAACGGGAACATGGAAACTAAGACACGGCAGCAGGACAGCGAGTCCCATGTGTGCCAGTAGCTGTACTCTTGATTCTCGCATACTGGTTTCTTACCATTTAAGGTTAAGGTGTTATGACCGTTTGCGTATTACAATGTATTTCAACATTTAAAATGCTAGGATGGGTTAAATAGTTCACCATCGTGCCACGGAAACTGCTCTAAGGTCCTACTTTACAAAGATAAAGACAAATCAGGTAACTGGAGAAGAAAAGGTCACTGTGTCCGGATGGCACGTGAAAATCTACAGATGGCGCACATAAAACATGGCCAACTACAAGAAGAAAAAAAAAGACGCTATTTGTAGATGTGTCTCATCCCCCATAAAGCCTGCAATGATGACGGTGGCAATTTTATAGTCGGTCTCAGTTTTATTATTATTTTATACATTGTATGTATTAGATTCGTGAAGGCCCCATGAAAGTTCCATTTCACCTTATACGGATTTTTAATGTAGCCTACATCTTAAGAGATTTTTACTATCATCAAAGATACGCGTATCTTGGCCATAGAGGAGTTACGTCGACACATGAGTTTAGCGAAAAGGTCCCAAAAGTACTCATTTAAAAAATCTGAAAATTATTGGTGGATGGATGTGCGCTAGCATGCCAGTTTACGGGCGCAAAATTATAACAGACACAAAGCCGTTACACTGTGCCATTCTCACGATTTCGCCAATTTGAATCGGGGAAACATCGTAGCCGCGATGCCCCGTTTTAGGAAAGACGTAGTGTATTCAGATGGCACCCTTTTCAGAGATTTCGCGGTGCCCGCACGGCACATTTGGGCCTGGCAGGCTCTCTCCTGAACGGACTGCCATCTACCGACAAAAAAAAAAAAACAACAGCAAAAACTTTTCAACGAACATGGGTAAAATAAGGGTTAAAGTTGAATCATACCAGTTTGAATGGGTATTCAATCCACAGCACAGTAATGCATATTAATGCATGTTAATTTCCTCTAAATTGTATTACAATTTATGTGAGTCAAGAATGTATGCATGTATGTACCTATATGACGCCTGATGACAGTGATGAAAAGACGATATTGTAAATTATGTACTATTAAGTAATACATAAATATATAATAACATATACTATATATTTATGTATAAATTGTTGACACGCCAACATTGAGGTGGTCGGCATTTTGTTTTGGGACGGGGCCAAGCAACAATCCAGGGGCAAACAACGATGAAAAGGGTGATAACAACAAATATAGGGTGACAACTGAATAAATGTCATTAAGAGGAATGTGTAGACTTCGTGCATATACTAAGAAGACACTTTGCCTGCGGTTCCATGAAAGAACTATTCTCTGACGCGGACCCGCAGCGCATCCTGTCATTTCTGAAAGAGGTTGAACTCTACAAGTTGATTTAAGAGATTTTTTTATCATATTTACAATTCATAGACATACTTTTTAGCACGGGCCTTTTCCCTGTTAGATTTTTAACACGAGCCTTTTCCCGTTAGATCCCTAACTTCACTTTTATCTGATCTTATCTATAGACAACTGAGGGCTGAAAGCTAGCCCAAAGAGAGAGAACGAAAAAACCGTGAGAGGCGCAAAGTGGCCGTTTTCGTGCCGACACGTCGTTAAACTCAAACTCAAACTGTCATTAAGAGACATCCTTGCATCGCGGACAGGAAAGGTAAATTACTACTACTTTCAGTATACAGCAAAGTATGAGAACAAAATCTTACAGTAGACACTATAATCTAACAGAGACAAAAACTGAAAAACAAACACAGGCACGAAGAAAGTGAAGTTGGGTTGGTGGGTTGGGGAGGGCCTATTATTATTAATTATTTATGGACTAGCTGAGTACCTGTTCGATGAACAGGTTTATGTAGGTTGTTGTTGTTGTTTTTTGGGAGGGGGGGGGGTAAAACTTAAGACGCCTGTGAACTAATAGAGGCATTAATGCTGCATAAATAGCTTATAAGAGAGATGCACCAACAAAGGACACCACTTCAGACCGAAAGGAATAAGAACAAAAGCCAAGATGCGTAGGGTCATCCCCAAAACTCAGCGATAGGACAGTACACAGTGTGCAGTGGTGCGCACCGAAAATGTTTAAGAAGTGATGATGTCTTAAAAACCTACAGCATGCCAATGAGCCTGGTGAAAATTGGGCGAAACAATAAATTTCCAATAAAAAAAAACTACACCGATTTGAGACTTCTATTAAAAACTGTGCACCCTTACATCCATTCTGATTTACCATATAAAATTTGAAGTCTGAGTGTTGAGTGGTTCAGAAGCCGTTTGCAACGAAAAATCTCAAGTCCACAAATATATATAGGAGAGATTATCGAATTCAGTTATCTCCAGAAAGTACACTAAAGCTTTTTTTTTAACTGGGCAAGAGTGACAAGAGATTGACTGAACTTGAAAGAAATGTATTACCTAACCTGTTGCTAACCCTTAATTCTGTATGTCAACCCATTCCTCAAGATAACTGGATAATTATGGAAATCCTCTCTTATCATTATTATTATTATCATTATTGTTATTCTTGTTATTGCTATTATTGGTCTCACGACCCCAAAGAGAATGTTTTGACGACTTCTTTGGAGGTCACAATAGCCCCAGACTGAAAACTTTTGATTCTGAATATGCCTACAATCCATTAAGTCTTTCCAGGTCACAGAACTAGTTCTAGGGAGGAGTACCAAATGAGTTACGCAGGCTGCACCTTTATTATAAAAACATCCATCTAGAGGACTACCTTGCCAGGGCGGCACTGTCCCCTTGCAGATCCCCTGCACAAGTACACTCCTAAAGTCACATCTTTGTAATATCCCTTTAGTGTAACTGAAATGTAACTCCCCCTGAACTACTTTTGGATGTCCAGCCAGCAACTGACGTAGTTTTCTGTAGGATTGGTAGAATTATTACTCGGACAGGTTCTTAATTCAAACCGACATCAGTATAATGTCGTAACTAGCTGATCTATGTAGGAATGGTGTCATGTCTTGACGTTCAATCCTAGCATAGGGTATATGTGAGGTTGCTGACTGGGACAGTTCAGCCTCTCACAGTAATGTAATTAAATATATACATACTACAAGGCTTACCCAATCTAATTATTGCTTCACGAGGAATGTGTATCGAAATACTGTAGAGACTTCCGTGTAGTTTCCATCTCCTTCCATTGTTGGATAGGTATGGACACTCCTTCCTCTCAGTATCCTCTGCAGAGTCAGATGTTCACTGGGAATAAACAGGAAATACTAGGAAATGAAGATGCGAAATCTGCAGGAAAAGGTTACCTCCAAGAACATCAGAATATTACATGCAGACATCAGAAACAAAATGAATTATATACTTTTCATGCAAAAATGGTTTGGTCAATCTTCCTCAAACTAAAGTTGTTTATAATCTCGTTTATTTTTTTCTACCACTGTTAATGAATTATTCAAGTTGATTAAGAAATGACAAATTAATGATAACAACAATAATTACCTATTCGTTCCCTTGGTCTCACAGCCAAACTACCGCTCTGGTGTTTCCTTTGTTATATAGAACATCATTCTGTAGCTGCAGGTAAAGAGGAAAAAATGCACAGAAAAATTATGTAAACGATAATTTTGAAAAATATCAAGTACCCCTTTTTGTCCTTCAGAGTGAGAAGAGATATTCAAAATGATTAAACTTGGAAGAAATTATATAGAAATGATATAATACTAACTCTATCCCCAATCCCAAACCTGTCATCAAACCTGTCCCTAACCTTTTTACCCTGGCAGTCAACCCACCCCTTTACTGGATACGGAAATCCTCTTTTATTATTATTGTCCTATGAAAGTCCTATGAAAATTACAAAGTGAAGCTTCACAACTCTTTTATTGTTCAAGTTAAAGCATGTCTGACTTTTTGTCCCAACTTAGTTTGAGCTCAAGGTTTCTGAACTGATTAAAAGGATATTTTTTTTTTAGAGGAGCGAGGGACTTAGCACACATTTACACTATACCTTGCATACTAGGTCTGACTAGATCTATGTGGCTGGGAGAGCACTTTTCACATGACATGGACAACCCAAGAATAATACCACGGTACCAGACTCTTGTGGCTTTTCCCTTGTCAGATTATCTTCAGCTGAGGAATTAAAAAAAAACAAAAACACCACAGCTAAATTAAACGAATAGAAACAAAAAAATATTAAAACCAACAAAACAATTTCTCCTTTCAAAAGTGGCAGGGTTTTTTCTTCAGTGAACACTCTGGTTTTCATGTGAGACAAATTCATGGTTATTATTTTCTTTTCAACTGAGCTCAAGGTGAACTTTATTCTAATTTTAGAAAACAGAAAAAAGAAAAAAAAAGTGGCACGGGGACTCCAGCACACATTACCCTACTTAGCTACACTAGGTGTGCCGTTTGACTATGTGGTTGCGAGAGCACTTTTCCCATGACATGGACGATCCTAAGTCTAATACCCTAAAGTACCAGTTGCCCCTTAAGATCTGAGGCCTACCCCCGACCAAACTCCACCCCAGCACTCAGTCCCTCAGCAGCGTCTTAAGCGAGGAAACTCACCAGACCCTAGGCTATATTACAGGTTAGTTGGGCGTGACTAAGCGTGCGAGTACCTTGGTCGACCGTCGACCTCAACGCTACACGGAAGCAGGAGCCAGTAACCACCGGGTTTCCCCAAAGTGGCTGTTCTGTACTATAAATAGGGTTGGGGTTTCTTATATAACGCAAAATCCTTACAATATCTGCCCTTATGCTGAACAAGATTTGAACTGGAAATGCTTTAACAGTTGTTATTTAATTAATTTCTGCATAACTCTCACTCAAAACATTTAATTATCATTCAAACACTCTTGTTAATAACTAATTCACATCAAGTTAGATGCCTATTGATATAGATAGCGTCATAATTATCCATAAAAAAAAATGATGAATTGTAAGCGTGATTATCTACCTTTCTCCCCATGTCACCAGCTTGATTTCCTTGCCACAAAACGGAAGTGGGAATCGATACCACTATTTATCCAAGTAAATCTTTTAATACAACTGGGTACTTCCTATTTGTGTCGAATTCTTCATTCATTTATACTTTTCAAATACCTGCTGCAGATTTTTTTTTTGTCTGTGACAACAGTTAAAAATGTAAAGTCCATTGGGGAATGAAAATGTCACGTCATCTTGGTTTTCTACATTATAAGAAAGCCACTTTTAAGAAACAAATTCGATACCAAAACAAGCTGTCCATCACCCAAGAGAGGGGCTCACACATCACTTTTTATGCTCGAACTTAAAATTGCCAACAGAACACGCAGATACCTATATTATCGATATCAGGTGGACTTAAATAAATAAATGAAACATGACAAGAAATAATTGACATTTATCCGTATCTGTCTGATGACAGGAACTGGATCAAAATCATAAATTTTCAGACATTCCATGATATTGAATACAGGGAAAAAAATTTAAGGAGAATAATCTAGAATGTATAATATAAATACAAAATATGAAATTTTACAAAATCATTCAAGGGAAAGAAAAGCCTTGTGCAAATTGGACAAAAATATAATCAACACGACGAACTTCGTTAATGTAGTTTGGCCTTCATAAAAAGAAAAAAAAACACATGGATATTAAAGTGTGTTAGTGAATTGTTCATTCTCATATTTTTTTTCCGTTTTAAATAAATTACAAAGTAATTCAGGAGAAAGAGGAGCCTCTTGCATAATGGACATTAATTTACAGAAACAAAGAACTTCTGCTGAGTGTTCGGCATTCATCCAACAAACAACAGTGGACAATAAAGTGAATCAGTAATTTCCCTTTACTCTTTTTCCTGTTTTCTAAATCTCTCTTAGTTTGTGGTGAACATTGCTGATTTAGATAAGCGTCACACACAGAAAGTTGTTCACCACATGTCACTCGCTGCGGACCAAAGGTTGCATGTTGATTTCCATTTTTCACCTGTCCAAAGTTAATCAACACATGTCACTTGCCATGTGTGATTAGCTTTATGACAAATGTCACATACCGTGCGACTTCAAACATGTCACACAGAAAACCTCGCATGCTATATCCCATTTGCTAAAAGGGTGAAGAACATGGCAGACAGTGCCACGGTACTTTTCATCTCGTGGTTATCTCAACGGTAGAATCAACGAAGAAATCGATGACATCGTTCAATGTATGTGCAACCAAAATATGCAAGCCATGAAATTGAAGTAGAATTCCATACTCATTTAAAGTACAGTGCAAACCTAATATCTTGACATCAGTGGGACCGTCTGACTAAAGTCGAAATAGCAGATTAGTGGTGGAAGAGAAAAAAAAAGGGGGGGGGGGGGGGAGGGATCAAACATCATCATAATGAGAAATGTCCAATAAATAAGGCAATTATGTCCCTTTTTGTTTTAATTATCAGCATATTGTCACCCGTTCCTTCAATATCACTGTTGTGCAGAGCATTTGCTTGTCAAAGATTTGCCAGTATTGGCGAAACGCTGTAGCTATCAATTGCGCAGTGCTTCACTTTTTTTTAAACCTCGACCTGACTGTTTCTTCAAAAGAAGCAGTCTCCTTCTTCTTCTGCGTTCTTCGTGTCAGACTGTATAAAGGGCATTGTTGGAGGACATGTTCTGCATTCTCTGGGGAACTTCCACATGGGCATGTCTCAGTTTCTCCAACCCTGAATTTTTTGTAAAAATGCTGCTGCACTCTGTTTTGTCCAGTTCCTAGCCTGAAGGTTACAGTTCACTCCTTTCTGCTGAGCAAGTGTATCGCATCATCTGTTACATTGTTGGGGTGACCTCGTTTCCTCTCGGATTTCAAGGCTGCCTTAGGCCGCCAGCGCACTATCCTGTTTCGCCCATGGCTCGGCTGCGAATGAGGGTTTTTCTCATGCTTGACGCAGAGTTCACCGAGCTGTTGCATTCTGGCTCGTGTTTTATCTTTGCACGGCTATCATCGGGCGGAGACAAGTGTCAATTCAAGCTTTCTGCAAGAAGTTTGGCAGCTTAGGAACATTTTCATGTAAATATGAAGTTGAGAGATTTTATATCTGATTGGGTTCAATACAATTTGAGTATTACAGTGCATAGATTTGTTGAAAATTCTAGATATTCTCTATTTTCTATGCATGCAATTGTCTGCGGCTGACCTACATTTTGAATCTAGCCTAGTCCCGGTAGTGGTACATGTGTAGTTGTAGTACTACTAGGCCCTAGCATTATGTGTAGACCTGTGTTGGCATACATGGTAACTATTTGGGTGCACTGAGTTTTTCAAGTAGGAAATTTCAAAATTAATTGTGTAAGTTGTTTTTTTTTCTACATCCATCGGAAGTAGCCTAGTTCAGTGCAGGTAGATCTTGTATTCTAATAAAGATCATCTGCATTGGTCTGTGGCGTGATCTCAGCTTTGTTGTTTGTTGTTGTTGCTGCTGCTGCTGCGGTCTATTTTGTTGTTATTAATTTGAATTGGATTTGCTCGGCTCAATGTCAGTGAAAATGAGAAAGACGTCATAATGTTGAAGTTTTGTGAAATCAAAGGCCTATGTTTTGACTTTCACTATTTGTGTTAACTGTTACTACTACTCATTAGTACTACACACCACAACAAAGCTGCAGACACTTCTGACGCATGGGATTCCCCCCCCCCCCCCCCTGCTATGCCCTTTTGGCCTCATAACAAGCTCACCGGGCAGGCGAGGTGAGCATGCAACACACACACAGTACGCGAACCACAGACTAATAAGTCAACCAGACTGGAAACACAAGCTTCGGGCTGTGTCGTTTTTTATGGAAGTTATGAGATGCAGCCGTATAACCAACATGGCCGCCGCTCGGGAAATTCCGATTATAGTTCTGTCTGTAGTAGAAATTTCTTTTTATTTGGTTGTACATGTATTAATAATGCATTAGCTTGCCTATCCTTTCATTTTATTGTCTACAGCTGCCTTTTTTATTGTTATAAATTATGACCGTATGGACTTTTAGCGACCGCTGCATTGTAGCTATGCTGAAGCGTCGGTCGCAACCGTAAACCTACAATGGCGGACCTTTCGCTGTTTTGTGATGTCACACAATGGGCTCATCCAGTCTGGGTATTTTATTAGTCTGTGGCGTGAACTGCCAGTTTTGCACACCAAGCAAAAGCCTGCTTGCAATGAAGGGGCTGCTATTTTCAAAAAAGTGCGCACGGGGCCTTAATGTGACTTTTGGCCTCTGAGAATGTTATGTTTTCTCCGACTTGAGGAAGGTTTGCGCCATTTTTTGGCAGAGTGTCTGCTTACCGTTTCCTGAAATGCAGTAATTACAGTGATTTCAAATACTTGTACTTACCATGCTTTCTGTTCTTCCTTTGCAACATCCAGCCGATGATCAGTGTTGAAGAAAACTCCAATTTCAGACTGCATTTGTGTCATTCAAGAATGTGAAGAGTGCAGGTTTGTCGTATAATGACCTGCAGATAAAAGATAAACATCATAATATTTTTCATCACTGATTCATCATATCGTATTGAATATTTCACACTTGAGCACAAAAAAGATACTATAGTGTCTTTTGAAACTTTTAAACTCATATTACATCTCACACTTATGAGTTGTTTTTTCCCCCATTAATTTACATGGTTTACATGCGGACAGCAATCAAAAGATAAGAAATTTCTTGCTGTGTATACACATACTATTCCATCAAACATTCATAGTTTAAGTGCACCTGTATTAATATCTATATTAATAAGAGCAGGTTGTAAAACTACGCCGAGAACTCCAGGGCTACCACAAAATCTAGAAATTTGCGCACCTAAATGCCTTTAAAAAGTGCAGTTTTGTAACAGTCTAATGATATTGAAGGTAAATATTCATTTTGTGCTAAGTGTAATGGTGGCTTCTGCCTCTGTCTGTTATGGTCAGGATGGATGGTCTGAATGACTAATTACTATGGACTAATTGTTTGTTTGGTGATAGTGTAATTTCTATAGTCACTACACCCATCCTGCTTTCACTCTCTATTTCTCTCACTAAACTATCTTCTGACACCAGCCGTGATAGGCACGACACCAACACACCAAATAACCAACTAAACTCAGCTCCTATAAATTATAAAGAAAAAGGAAATCTGTATTAGGATATCTACCCAATATAATACATAAATTCAGTTTTAATGAGGGATTTGAAATACAATGGTACAATAATGCTATGCTAGAGCAGAAATAATGCAGGTTAGGCAGCAGAATCAATACATGATTGATCAAGGACAATACTTAACCCTTGCCCCACGTTAAGTGAACTCGTCCACGTAACACCCTGTGCAGGGAGAGCCAGTTGCCAGTCAGCCAATCATTCACGTGTTGCTGATAACCTCGGCAGTCAGGTCAATCGTGTCTTTTTGACCACGTGTACCGTGTTTACTTTAGGACGCAATAACAACAACATTGGTGGATAAATCTTAAGTGATCCATAATTATCCATATTATGGATAAAGTACTTGTGATGAGATGCAATAAGTTCTATTGTTAAATAGAAGGCCCATAAGAATTTTCTGCATTTACATGCCGTTTAACACACGTTTTATCCTTTTCCCAAGAGCTCTGCGCTTTTTTTTTTGGTGCCTAAGTCAGGCCATTCAGGTGAACAAATTATTTTTTCAGTCAGGCACTTAATGTACTAACCACATGCATCATGACATTGCCTTCACCCTCCTCCACTATGTAAAGGTGCCTCGTACTATGATGTTAGTTTGTTAGCACACCTTAAGCAAGAGATTTGATTTCCAGCTCGTAGAGTACATATATGTACTGAAAAGCGGTTTCAAAGCATCACAACGTCTCTCTATAATTACCACATCAAATAAAGACAACGACCAACGACAAAGTTGGTCATTTTCTCCCAGTTTTCCCTGATGAAAAACCTACTGACAGATGCACTCATGCAGCATGCCCTTGTGTCACATTGGATTTCATTACATGTATTACAGACAGAACGGTTTCACAGGTGGCCTCCTTCTCATTTCACATTCAGACAACAACCAGCATCAAAGTCAAAGTTTCACTAAGATTTTCCCCAATTCAAACTTCAGACCGTCAGTACTATTACCCGAGTATGATGAATAGTTACGAATAGTTGCGTCGTAATAATGTAATCGGACGATACCATTTTGTTTAGCCATAGTACTTAGTTAGGGGTGACAGGCTAGATAAACAGTGAAACAAGCAAAACAAGCGTAAAAAAAAAAAAAAGTGAAAAAAATGATAGTCGTAGCAACCGAATAAACAAAATACAAGGAGCAGCACTGCTGTATAATAAATGGATTCCTGCAGGACCCGGTTTGCAAAATGTAGGCCACAACAATGGCCCCTTGTGCCTCGTGTGTTGTAACGAGGGCCAATAAACAATCACTCTCTCTCCTCCGACTGGGATTTCTGGAGGGTAAGTAGAATTACAATAGGGTATGTTCCCTTCATCAAACTGACCTCAGCACAAGATCATATATAATAGCCAGTGGATCTGCATAGGAATGACACCATTCTTATGAGCAAACTTGATATCAATCCCAAACATGGGATTTCCGTAAGGTTGCTGGCTGAGATACTACTATTACGGTAAGACTATGGATACAAACCGGATTATCATACATTTCCACACAAGTTAGCCCAAATTGTCCAGCTCAGCTTGGCTTTTCTTCTTCGCTTGTAATACTATCTAGATCTAGATCTATTATTTGTATCAAGAACCTTGGCTACACACATAACATGGACACACTGCTCTTGCCGACAAGAGCTAAGCCTGGTTGGCACAACAAGAGTCGTTGCGATAGTCTAGGCCCAGTTGAGCCGTGCAGGGCTGACTTCGGTGGAAATATACGATTAGAAACTCTGAAGATTAGGATGGGAGATGGATGGGAGATGGATGGCTAAATCCAGGGCCACCCTGATAAAGGGATACTTTGTTCAAGTAGAAAATGCCTACCTCATCTCAAAATCAAATGAAGATATTCAGATCAAAGTTGCTATCAAAACTGTCCTTTTGAGCAATCTAACATGATACTAATTTTAGAATTCGCTCAGGTTTGCCAGGATCTGGGTACCAGGATTGCAGGAACAATCAAAGTATCGTTTTCGTTTCAGAATTAAATTTGAGCCGCATTTTGTATACTATAGCAAGCTGCAAAATAACACCCGGGTGCAATAACCAGGAGTGGCAACGAAAAAGTAACGAAACAATTCTCGCAACGTTGCAAATCTTGCAGACTGTGAGCCAAACAATCACTTAATTTGAATGATAAAAAAACAACAACAAAAAAACTAGATCTAGCAAGAGATGAAAATCCATAAGTAATTTTGCTTTCAAAGTTTATGTAGATCTAGTAAACTTATATACAGGAAGTCAAGCAATCAACTTTTAAAGACTCACCGTTTTAATCTAGGCAAACGTCATTCTTGACAGCAACCAAAACTGAACTATTAGATTTCCATAAAGTCCAAACACTGGGAAAACATTTCCTGCAATAACAGAAATCTTTCAAGAGGACACTGTTCAACTGTTTTGTGTGTTTTTTTTTTAATGTGGCTGGGACAAGTTCGGCAAGTAAAAATTCACAAACACCACGCTCAAAACTGACGTTTTCTTTCATGGCTTTGAAGTGGAAAAAAAAGGGGCGGGGGGGGGGGGGAGGGGGGCTGTGGAATCATTTCTTTCGGTTTCACAAGATAAACGTGAGCTACAAAGGGGAACGCCAGAAAGTACCCCTAAACGTGCAGACAGAGTGGAGTCCCTATCCTCTCACCAAAAAGGGCCTGTCCCTAATTTGGGGAGAGGTGAGCTTTAAGTTACAGGAAATGCGTTGCAGTAGACAGAGTGGAGTCACCAGCCCCTCCTCTCCCCTTTTTGCTTGCTCGCCCCAAAAAGAGTTGGCGTCTGCATTTTAGTGCTGCACTAAAATTGCTCGCCCCTCTCGCACCAAAACTTAACAGGCGACGTTTTGTGCAGTGTTTTGTTTTACACCATTGTCTTGTTTCTTGTAATCGTACAACACGGCCTTTAAACTTTTCTGATGATATTCACCATACTTACTTCGCCATTGGTAAATTTTGTGAACCCAATAACGGCGTCTGTTCAATCTTCTTTTTCTCAACCAATATAAAAGCAGCCACTTAAATATTTCTTCATCCATTTTTAGTGAACATTGAAAATCATAAATACACTTGAATGATGGGACACAATGAATTATAACACACTTTTAATTATCCCGCTTTGAAATAAAAAAATGATTCAAGATAGTGCCATCGCTCGATTTGGGGAGAGCAAGGGGAGGGGAGAGGCCTTCACTCTGTCACCGACGTTACAGACCTTTCCTCTCCCCTTGCTCGGGCGAGGTGCGACTTGGTGCTTGATGACTCTACTCTGTCTGCACTATAATACACTGTGAGTGCCTCCGCAGTGGCGTGGCTTGGTTGGGGGGGGGGGGGGATGCACAGCGTCGGTTGCCCTGAGAGCAAAATCCATAGGGGCACAAAATTTCAAACGATTTCTATTTCACATGCAAGACTGACGTGAAAAAAGTTTCTTGACACTTAAATTAATCTAAACGTATCAGAGATCTACAATAAGTCAGGAAAAACTGAGTAACCTAGCAAAGCCGTCAATTGAAAGAGATTTCAATGTTAATTTCAATACTGTTATTGAAAAAGTTGCACAAACTAAAACCAGGCAATTTTAAATGAATCTCAGTATTGTTGCATTCATTTTACTTTAATTACATCAATACTTTCCAAAAGTACAATGTATCTGCTTGGGGAGGGGGGAGGTAAGAGATTCAATGCCACTGGATGAAAAAACAACAACTCCAGGAGTGCTAATTACAGTCTTCGAGGCGGTTGAAAGGGGGGCGGGGGGTACCTGCCTCGACCCGGGCGCTGGCAACACACGCCACGCCACTGTGCCGCTGTGTTTGTGAGTACTAGTGAATAAGTGAGCGAGTGACAGCATGAGGGCGGTGAGACGTTAATGAAGGACGTGGGAAGGGGGGGGGGTACGGCATTGTTATATGGTGAGTAAACGTGTTATTGTCTCCTCCACTGGTGCTAGTTCGTCGTTACCACTGTAAAGTGTCGCACTGTTTTATATTTTCTCACAAGTGGGTTATATACATGTCAAAATCAAGAATCATTCTCTCTGTTGAGTTTATCAATCTTTCCTGTTTAAACAATACAAAACCTGTAGAATATAATTTTATCTGTCCCCGGGTATTGATTCCTGTCAAGAAACACTAGAACGTCATCAAATATAATTATATCTTTTGTCTTAGATAATATAGAAGTT
Organism: Onchidella celtica; assembly: GCA_963931925.1. NCBI lineage: Eukaryota > Metazoa > Mollusca > Gastropoda > Systellommatophora > Onchidiidae > Onchidella > Onchidella celtica. Next base: position 28,017,209 of record OZ007569.1, read on the forward strand.
AGACCATCTGCATCATATGACAGACAAACAGACTGACAGACAGACAGACAGACAGACAAACAAATAGATAGATAGATAGATAGATAGATAGATAGATAGATAGATAGATAGATAGATAGATAGATAGATAGATAGATAGATAGATAGACGGAGGGGATAGACAGGCACGTAGACTGACTGATAGGCAGAGAGACAGGGAGATAGATATATAGAGATATACACGGATGGGCGGACGGAGGGGAAAGACAGACAGAAAGGGAGTTAGGTTGACTGACATACACACAGACGGGTTGACGGGGGAGGGGGAGTGTGAGACTGTTTAATTAATTATGCCGATAGGATAAACTCAATGTTCCTATCCTTCTCCCTGTCGCTTCGCCTCATCTTCCTGCATCATTTCTTCTTTTGCAATGGGGCTTCATGAGGCAATGTGATAGATATATTAGACCCATATTAGGTTAATCCTTCCCCCAACAAACTGTTTTCCCCATTATTGTAATACCGTCTGTTCTCAGTCTTCACCTGTGTAGACCAACAGACCTTGACTTAGCGTTGCAGTACAGCGGGAAGAGCGTGTAACTCGAAGTGTAAAAATAATGTGGCTTTCGTACTATACTGTGCTCATCAGCAAAATGTCGGCGATAGGTCACATAACATACGCATAATTTCAAACAAAGTACAATTAGCACAATAACGCCATCTGTTCCTGAAAAAAAAAAAAACCCCACTAAAAACAGCTAGCATAGGGGGAGGGTAGGGTGCAATTAAATAGTTACTGAAAAATATAAAGATCATCAAGGCCATTCCTGTACTGGCAGAAAGCTGCCTCAGATCACAAAAACCCGATTGTTGCATTTGAGTTGGGGGGGGGGGGGATAAAATATCGTTTAAAATCGTTTAGAGACCACACTAGTTGTTAACAATTAGGTAGAAGATGGGGGATAACGACAGGCGAGCTATTGTATAGTAGACAGATAGATAGATAGATAGATAGATGGATGGATGGATGGATGGATGGATGGATGGGTGGGTGGATGGATGGATGGATGGATGGATGGATGGACGGACGGACGGACGGACGGACGGGCGGGCGGGCGGGCGGGCGGACGGACGGACGGATGGATAGATAGATAGATAGATAGGTAGATGGATAGGTGGCCAGGCAGGCAGGTAGGTATGTGGGCAGGGAGGCAGGCAGGCAGGCAGACAGGGAGTCATAAAATGTACGTGCTGTGGGTTTTTGGATGGACAGATGGATGGGGATTTACGAGCAGGTATATGGACAGGAGTAAAAATGGACAGAGGTAAATATACACATTGATTGATGGATGGATGGATGGATGGATGGAGGGAAGGATTAAGGATGGAACTTGTGGATGGATGGATAAATGCCTGGATGGTTGGAGGGGGAGGGGATGGAATTATGGATGAATTTAGGGAGGGAGTATGTCAATTCACCATCCTGCCCACCGAATACACAACAAAAGAATGTCGTGGTTCAGAGAGAGGAAAAACGAGGAAGAGCTAGTGTAAAGGTGAAAGGACACAACTCTCAAAGCCCTTCGGCTCGCTGCTGACCGTCAGCTCATTCTCTCTGCGACACGGCAGAGTGTACTTGTGGAAGGGTGAGACAGAAGGAAAGGGGAGGGAAGGAGACAAGCAGGGAAGGAGGGATGGATCCATGGATGGGTGGAGGGAGGGAGGAATGGGTGGATGGATGGATGGATGGATGGATAGACTATGGATGGATGGATCCATGGATGTAGATTGGGTGAAGGTTAATTCAAGGAGGGATGGATGGTGAGTTTGTCATACGCATAAATAGCTGTCTTTCATTTCATTGTTCCATGATATCCAGACTGTAAAATCTCTCACAACGACCGCTGACTCAACCATTTTGGGTCCCCAAAAGCCTAGGCTCATGCTTAGATAACATAAGATCTACCCTCGTATGTTTGATATTAATTTGCGCGGTCTGTATTGCAGACTTTTATTGCTGCAATTTGCTGAACCTGGTGACAAGAAGTAGTTAAGAGTGCTCAGGGGCAGAAACAAAAATATACCCAATGGCGGTAAAAATGAAATCAGTGAATTTATGGTGAATACAGCCCAGTCTAGATTTTATTCTATTGGGACACTGGATACGTTTGTGGTGAAAGCAATTCCTGTGCATCACTGTCGATTTCTCTGCTTCTCTGAAAAGTCTCAGATAGTATGACAATTATATGGAACAAACTTAAAAGCCACCCTCTGCGCCGCCCCCCCCCCCAAACCATTGCCCCACCCGTCACTTTCTGCGCTCTCTACATCTGTGTCGGCAAACCGAAATAATTCCCAAAGCAAGCAGCAGGATATTCCTGTATGCTAATTTTAGTCGCGAGCACGTCAAGTAATTTAAATCAGCCGGCAGGAAGTGTACACGCCACGTGTTCTTAAAAAAAAAACAACAACAGGGATCGAAGGCAGTCAATAAGACAAAGCAAACTCAATAAACATGAAAAACAAAACCAATAAAGTAATCCAAACTTCGGTGCACCCTCCACGGCCCTTGAAACCCACTTGCAAAATTTGGTTATTGCAGGTAGCCTAATAAAAGTCTTTTGCGTTCAATGGCGGAGAATTTGCGAATTACATCTAGATCTTCGCAAATCCCTGAAACACGGCGGGAGCCCCACGAAACCCGCTTGGAATGCCAGCCCTAAGTATACGGCGGGAGATACCGCTGACAATAATTATAAACGACAAGTTGATTTTTTTGTCTTGCATGTTATTTGTCCAATGGGTGCTCTTCCGCTCAATTTGATTTCATATGATTTTGCCCTTCTGATTTAATGAATCAGTATCTGATTAACGGCTCGGTGTCGTATTTCAAACAGCACTATGTCAAAATGCCCAGTGCTTCATTAATATTAATGTGGACAATTTAGAATACGCTGCAGGTTGGAGTTCTCCTCTAACTTTTTACTTTCAACCATTAAGCTCTAAGTTAATGTCGTATATTGTATCGAGGGCCACATAAACTATCGTAACTCGGTTTTTACTTTTTTTTTCAGGAAAAACAAAACGAAACAAAACAAAAAAACTGAATAACTTTCTTTATCAGACTTAATAGGTACGATATTTAAAAAAAGTCATTTCACCCTTAGTTTTCAGACTTGAAGCACCAATTGATAAAGAACCCAGGGCCACAAGCATGCCGAGTACCTCAATCTTTGCAAAAGTCCAGTTACGATCGTTTACCACGCAGCCCTCGACATTCTGAAACAGCTTAATATTTCTTGTAGGCTATTAGTTTGCTGCATACATGCACGAAGATTGATGCATTCATTAGTTAACTTGTTCGAGCAGAAATATACCAGTCCTACAATCCGAACACCCGTCATGATTGATTTTCAAAGAGAATTATTCTGTAGATGTCACCAGTGTACCAATGTAATAAAATGTAATACGAACCATTTAATTCTGTTTGTGAAATCTAGAAGCTTCGAATACCAATCATGAATAGAGTACCAAATGGACCATGAAAGGCGCAAAGTGGCCGCTCTCGTGACGACGCACCGTAAAACCCAAACTCTACATTTATTTTGAACAGAATGGATACTGACTCTCAGTCCACACCCTATACTCTGTGGGATATCACCAAGCTCAAACAATGAACGAAATACGATACACTTTTTAGAACTGGTTCGTTGATAATTTCAGCATCACATTGACACCACCTCCGTCGGACTAATGACAAGAACGGCTCTCCGCTCTACAATCAGCTGCAATCCGCATAAATACGGGCATCATTCTTGCTGCCCATTTAGATTAGTGCAAAGAGCTGACCAACATTTTTTTTTTCAGTGGGATTGATCGGTTTGCTAGACGCCATGTAATTTGACACAAACATTTTAGATGTTAGGTTTCTGGTTGCTGAGTTTGCATGCCCATTTTCCACTCTAATGATAATGTTCGCTAAAAACACCGAAATCAACACCTGCTGTTTATTCATATTTAAAAAAAACAAAAAAATCGGAAGATTACCGCTGTCACTCAATCCAAGATCAGAGTGAATAAATAATTCCGCCATTTGGCAGTTTGTGTTACCTAGGGTTCAGAAGGGTTCGTTCCTGTGCTAATAACGGTTGAAATTGTCTTGATGAAATTTATTGGATTTTCCAAGTCGCTTTTGACAGAGAAAATAATTTCCATCATTAAAAAACAATCTCTACTTTTGTCGACAAATTACATAAATTATTGCTCTCAAGGACCAACATTACATGTATACCTTATTGGCTCTTCATATATTTATACCATCGGTAGTCTGAAATATAGAAGCGCAAGGCTTCGGTGCTCGGGCAGTTTTTTCTGAGGCCATCACAGAGACATCAAGTAGGCTCGACTGTTTGGTTATACTCGGAAACAAAGCTGAAAGACGACGTGACAATGGATACTTCTTCCTTTGCTGTTCAAGAATACACATTTGATTTCTCGATAGAGGAAACGGGAGATGGGTTTCTGGTGAGTTCTTTTACGTGTATTTATCGACACAGTGTATGTTTCCATGTCCCAGAAGCTTTTATTGACACAATGTATGCTACCGTAACATGCGAGTGTATGTTGGCACCATGCATCATGTATGTTACAGCAGTGTAACCTATTAGTGTTTGTTGACACCGTATATCATATATGTTCCCGTGCTGTACAAGTGCTTGATGACATAATGTTCGTTACCACTCTATACCTGACGGTTGTTGACATCGTGTATGTTGCCATACTGCATTATGTGTGGTTGTTGACATCGTGTATGTTTCCAAGCTGTATAATAATATGTGTTTGTTGTCATGGTGTGTTACCGCACTTTACATGTCTTCCTTAATTATCGTGTCTGTGACTATAAAATACATGTTTGTAGACAACGTTTATATTCCCGCATTATACATGACGTGTTTGTTGGCACTGTATATATTACTTAACTGTACATGTTTTTTATGACACCGTGTATGTTACCATACTGCACATATCCATGTGTTTCTTGACACAGCGTATGTTACCACGCTGCACATATTTTTGTTGTAACGGTGTATGTTGTCATCGAATGTGGTCTTTTCAAACACAACAATATCGATCTCTTCGCTTTGGTGACTATCGATGTCCTCATGTGACACAAAACAGGTCTATCAAATAATGCTTTTGCCTCCCACCCGCCTCCCCTTTTTTTTGGCTGTGATATATAAAATAAAAAAATAATTATGCTTCAGTGAGGTAAGGTTACAATAATTTTGCCAAGTCTATCAATATTTACATAGCTTTCGGTAGTTATTGATTCTCCTGATGTAGGCCCATTGGGCATATCGGCCAAGTTTGATGTAAGGACCGACGCATCACCATGGCGATTGTAGCAGTGATTTTGATTCCTTAGCTGATTTGCATTGCGAGCACTTGAGGCGTCGCGAACCAATCGGCGGCGAGCTAAAACTAGTTCAATACAGTAAACAATGGCACGTGTGTACATGCACAATGGAGACGTTCCTTCAATTCTTTCACTTCCTTTCTCTTGTTTACACGGATGGTAGGGAATCTGACCAGCTTGGATCCATCCTTTCCACCCCTGTCATAAAAGTCAACTGCAATGCAACTAGCAGGCATTTTAACCGCTTAGACACATCTCGAAGTTACACTCATCAGTTGATCCACCAGCCATCTTGGGTGTCGGAAAAACAAAACAAAAACACTCTGTGATGTCATTCGCAATGGGTCTATTCATCCATTCATTCCGTAGTGAAGTTCCGCATTGACGCAAACAATAATTCTGTCGTTTTATGGAAATGGCTGGTTTTAAGGGACTGTAGGCTAATTACAGAGCGGAATAGAGAAAAACTGAGTTGTATTCACTTTCATTTATTGTTTACTATGTAACATACTGCGTTGCCCTAACAACAGGGCCTATGGAAAAAGACTGTACACGCCAAAAACACAATTTTACAGGTGATGTAAAGAAAAGAAAACATGGTTATGTTATTTTTGTTGTAATAATAATAATAGTAATAATAATAATAATAATTCACACGATTCACGATTTTCACGAGTCCCTTAACCCTTCCCGGTGCCGTGGGGGTGCTGCATTGCTGAATGCTGCAGCCGCTGTCTCCACCTCTGACGGTCATGGGCAAGGGCTTGGGTCGCGGCAGAACTCTTCCCTGTCCACTCGGCAATGTTGTCCGTCCATTTCTTTCTCTGCCTGCGTCTTCTTCTTCCACCCTGAACTGTCTCTTGGAGGATGGTCTTTGATAGGCCACTGGCTCTTGTCACATGACCATACCATCGAAGTTTTCTTTATTAATAGTAATAATTACACTAATAGTAATAATAATGATAGTAATAATTTCCAGTTGTCGTGACCAGAAGAATCTATTAGTTGTACAAGATTACAACAGAGACAGAAAGACAGCACGCATTAATTTTCATTCTATAAAATGATGCTGAAATGTGAATCTGAGTCAAATTGGCATTTGCAGTGTTTTTCTGCAACGCGGTAGAATTACCCGGCAGAAATGTGATAGTGATTGTCACAACTTGAACTTTTCTTCATTTTGTTTCATCTTTTGTACGGATTAGCTGGATCACAAGATAGATGGCTTTGCCGTGTTCCCCACGGCTGGTTATTTCGTTCTGGCATGGAAGACTTTGGCCCAGCTCAAGAATACATCTCTTGAAACATTACCTGTGCAAATCAAGAACTTCGACCAGAGAAAACCGGTGCTTCTCAATAAAACGGGTAGGTCACGCGGCCATTATGGGCCAGGTAGGGAATGGAATGTACTGAACTGTTGTCGACATAATTCTATAATTGTGAACAAATTTCTAAAAACCACGGAACATCTTATGAATCGCAGCAGGGCTTGGGGCAAAGTTAAAATGAGGCCCAAATAAAAACAACAACAACAACAACAACAACAACAACAACAACAACACAACTAGATGTAGATCACTCAAGCTCCGCGTGGGGATCAAAACTAAGAGTAAGAAAATCCTACAACAGCTTCTAAAAGAATAAAAAATGACCAGAAATTATGCAAGTTTCTAAATATAAATAAAGGTCTGTAAAACAACAACAACAACAAACAACAAACTTACCAAATTGAACGTAAGAACTTGAAAAGACAAGTTAGCTGACTGCCGTTGCTAGTAAATCGTCCTCTTAACTGTTAACTGTGATGTTTTTTTGTCTTTTTTTTAAACCAACTTCTTTTTCATATAAATACTGCTGAATTTCGTAGACACTAAATCTGAAAGTGTCAATATGGAAAACGTTAGTGACATGTCACGCCGAATAAAAGTCACATTTTGAAGATTTGAGTTATGTATATTTCCAGAAGGTTGCGCTTTTCCTCTTCCTCTTCAATGGGATGAAAAAAAGAACCTCAAAAAGAACGGATCGTTATGGCGTGATTCCAAGAAAATGGCTGTCAGAATCAGAGGAATGATCTGGTACAGGCGGCGTAGTATGATCGAGAAAGAGTAGTGTTAAAGCTTCTCTAGCAACGGGTATTAAAATAAAGCTGGTGCAATGAAATTTCACAGACATACACACAAACACACACACCCACAGTACACACTCACGCACAAATATACACATACACACATTTGAAAATAATTAATTGCTAACATATGCAAAGAATCTTATGGTTGAAAACAATTAAGAGGTTTTTTTTTTTTTTTTGAGATGTTGGTTACAAAGCATTTATTAGGCTTTTTGGTGAAGTAGGCACGATATAGAAGTTAGAACTCGGCTCTTCAAGTTATGTAAAGTTTATGTCTCTCATTTCTCCCAGAACCCTTGACGCTGGTGGTCTATCTTACTGCGACCACTGGAGAGTTCAAAGTCACGCACTGGGATGTTCTAGTGGCAAGTGGAATCATCAAAACGGCCAAGCCCCCGCTTTTGGATCAGGAGATCTTTTCTAGTAGTTTTCAGGAAACAGGAGAGAAGACAACAGTGAGCGAATTGTCTATCTTACTCATTATAATTATGATGATGATGTCTTTCAAAGCCTTGATCCCCACTGGAGGAGTTCAGACGTAGCGAAGACGCCAGATGCTCTGGTGTCAGAAAAACTTAAAGAGGAATCTGCCTTTGACACCCAGCCAACTCTCCACTTTCTCTGTCTTTCTCTCTCTCTGTCTCTGTCTCTGTCTCTGTCTGTCTCTCTCTCTCTCTCTCTCTCTCTCTCTCTCTCTCTCTGTCTCTCTCTCTCTCTCTCTCTCTGTCTGTCTGTCCCATACCCGAGACTTCACTTCATGTGGACAATTCCACACTTTCTCCATTCAACATTTCCTGAAGTGTTTAGCAATTCTGTCCACCTCGTAATTTTACACAAACTTGAGGCTAGTGGCTCTACGAGCCTACTTGTTGAATTTTCTACAATGCTTCGCTTTGAAACATTAGCTACTTCCTAAGAACATTTATGCAATTTCTGTATCCTTAGATGACGCTGGACATGTTGGCAAACCTTTACTGGTTATATGAGGTCATAATCAGGCACTCGATCACTTTTAATATAGGATTTACATATTGTTTTGTTATTGCTCTTTGTTTGATGTGTCTAAGGTTGTGTCGTCAGAAATTTGTTATGAATTTGACCGACAAGATGTCTACAAGGAACTTCGTTCTCAAGGTTTCGACTTTGGACCAGGATTTCAAGCTATAAGCCGGGCTGATACAACAGGTTTGTTCGTAAATCTGAAAATATATACGAGTAAATTATGAGGAGTATTCCCAGTATGTTGTGCACCTGCGCTCGTGCACGCACTTTTGGTAGCCAGCGAACCAAGGAAATTTATGTGTTGTTCAGAAACTTAATTACCTAAAGTAGTTAATAATAATACTTTTATGGCAAATAATCTCTTTGCTTATCATGTCTGTTAACACTTACATTGCTACATTCGGCAAATAGCAAACTTCTGTAAATGCCTCTCATTGCGATTTTTGCCAAAGAGAAAAATATCAATGGTTCCCAAGTAACTTAAGTTTGAACAGTTTCAAGTTTTCATTAATAACACAGGCAGTCAGTGCACACACGCTTTTGTCACAAGAAAAAAATCTCCACATAATATTTTTGAGCACTCTGACAACTGAAAATTAGAGGAAGTATTGGTTATGAATGAAATGAGTCAATGCATTGATATCCACGTGGGCCCAAGACTAATTTTCCAGAAGCAATTTGTCAAACACTGAATGTTTCCAGACTTGCACACGAAGCTGACCTGGAGGGGTAACTGGATGACATTCCTGCAAGGTATTTTACAGAATTATCTCCTTCATCTGAGCCGACTTCACGTCATCAAAAGTGTTCGATCAGTCAAAATCGATCCCAGCAAAATGGTTAGCCCTGAAGACATTGGCACCCACAATGGTGGTAAGTGACTAGTGAACACTGGCGAAAACATAACGCGATCTGAAAACAGAAACAGGGTTCTATCTATCAATTAAGTAACATAAATGTCATATACAGCGTACCCTTGTTATTCTCCGTTCACGATAATAAAGTACACTACATAACTTGAACCCTGCCTTTGAGGTGTGTCACATTTGAAGTTTGAGGTATATAGCATTCTAGTTTCTATGCTAGGCCCACGAAATTTTGTGGCAAGTCACTGGGTTTGTAACTCCTTCAAAACTGATTACCCAGGAATGACGCAACATTAATGTAAAAGGATCAATGAACCCATGCACAGACGCTGCAGAGACGCTCGTCAAGTAGAATACAAGTGCTAATAATGGACTTGGCCTCTAATGCTGAACGGGTTTCTGGAGTATAAATTATTCGAATTATTATTTTTTTCAGATTTTGCCGCTAAAGCTCTGTGTACGTGTAATTCAGTTTGACACTTTGTACAGCTAAGCTCAATATTATGACGTGAAATTTATGTGGACACCGCCGCCAAAGAAAATAGCCCTAAAAAAAGGCTTGAAAGGCAATTAAACAATATCCCTTGGGTTTGCACTAAGCATAGAGATTAATGGAGCACTAGAATGATATTAATGGGGCAAAAGTTTAATGGAAGATACACAATGCACAAAGGTTTTGGAAACGATCTTGAAAGCCATGTCCTCAACAGGTTTTTCATCTCATGCAAAAGGTTCACCGATAGACTGCTTAATCAGGGTATTTCAAAATATTTAATCGCTTTTTAGTGTGTATGTAACCTCTGTGCTCTCTTCTATTTTATCCTGTTACTGTAGAAATTGCTTGCCGGTACGATCCTGTGATAGATTTACAATACACGGAGGCAGTGGAAATGAGGGACATCGTGACATTTCCTGCGGTACTGAAAGGTCAGCTGTCTGGATCTAAACCAGTTGTCGAGGTGCAGCATTTTGTTCCATTCACAGATGAGCTGCCACGCACACCATCAGAATTTTTGCGTCAGTACGCCAAGGATTGTTTGGACTTCATGGTACAAGAATTATCGAAACTTAATCCTGAAGCACGAAGCCGAATTCCCAATAAAAAACTATTGCATCAGATCACTTCAAGCGAGAGCAATCCTGCAAGAAATGTAACATTGACGCAATATGTGAAGAAGAAAGACTGTTCTTTTGCTTCATTGCTGATCAAGATGTTCAGCATTCCTGTAGACGAGCATTTTGCCAGAAAAGCTTCTCAAATACTATCTGAAACTGAATGCCAGTTTACCACTGACTGTCTCATGAATTTTGTGTGTTCAACAGACATTCTGAAACCTTTTTTGGACACTGTATTGGACAATGTGTCGTCTACGGAAGTTACCACCATCGAGCTGGGATCAAATGAGGGGAAACTGTACAGATATATCTTGCCTCTACTGAAAACAAAGCATGATGGTAATGTGAGGCAGGTGGTGTATTATGGAGCTAACCCTACGGGCACCATTACAGAGGACGCCAGCAAACTTGGAGTGAAGGATTTAAAGCTGGATGTCTCTGGTGATTCTCTGACGACTCCGTTGCGAAGTCACTTTATTGTGATAAATAATGCTCTTCACCAATTCTCTGACCTAGATGCTGTTCTCCGAAATGTCACAACTTTGCTTCATCCAGGTGGCTTTCTTTTCATTCATGCGATTACTCAGAACTCGCCACTCTGTGAACTTCAGAATCTGTTCCATGAGAGAGCTGGTCAACCCGCCAAAAGTTATCAACTTCTTAGTCCTAATTCTTGGCTGGATGCATTTTCCCGACATGGCTTGGAAGTCGTCTTCCAAAAGTCTGACCACATTATGTCCACCTTATTTCTCTTGAGGAAAACACGAGTTGCAGTCAAAACCCCAAAAGTTCTGATCCTAGAGAAAATTCAAGAGGATTCTGTAGCATCTATCAAAACCCAGTTGCAACAACTAGCTCAAGTATTAGACACATTTGACCGAGTTTGGATCGTGGCAATGTCTGAAAATATCCCATATTTTCTCAACGGCTCCAAAGTTTTGCTCAACGAGGAAATTGGTGAGAGACTTCGGTTTGTGGTGTGCAGTGGCATCACGTCAGCCAAAGAGTTGCATGAACTAGTCAAGAGTACAGCTTTCGCAGAGATTATGAAGAAGGACCTGTCTGTTACAGTATACATGGACGGCGTATGGGGGAGTATTTCATACATTCCCACAGATTTAGGTAAGTGGTGAGTCCATTGACAATGTTATATATGTTACAGTAAGAACCCGTACCTAGGGAATACGAGTAATCACTGAGCATTTTAGTAAATCCATGTAATCCCCGATTCACTCAGGGACTTCCCGTAATTGCTGAAATTTCTAGTGATAACGCGAAATCCCTAAAATTAGACCTGTCTTTTTACGTGTTCTTACTATTGAGCTTTCAGTGAATTCGCGTAAAAAAGCCCCGCCACTGAATAAGACTCAGTTCCCTCTTTAAAATAGTTATTGGTGTGCTTGCTCTGGTGTGCTTGCAAGAAAGTACATCACAAAACTTGCTTGCTCTGCACCGTCAATGTGTTATGACGCCGAAATTGGGTGAGTTTGGCAGTGTGTTTGTTTTGATCAAAGTTTATTGGATAAGGTTGTCTCGCTTCATTATTCGCCTTCCTCAAGCAAAGTCAAGATGTCTATCGAGGAAAAGTTTACACAACAGCTCACGGATCATTTTAAAGAAAACAAAAAAGGATTAATTCCAAAATGTGACTATCAGAAGACCATTGATGACTGGAAAGCAGCAGCTGATAATTCCCATGCCAAGGGGCGGCTTGGATATTATCTGTTGGAGAAGTAAGTTTTCACTTCAATATACAATTTTACTCAGTCAGTCTCAGACAAATTCTCTCTCTCTCTCCCCTCCACCCCACCTCTCTCTCTCTCTCTCTCTTTGTCTCTGTCTGTCTGTCTGTCTGTCTCTCTCACCCTCTCTCTCCTCCCTCTCTCTCTCTCTCTCTCTCTCTCGTTTTATTTTTTGTTGTTGTCTTTCATTTAGTGTTTTGATTTTTGATTTTTTTTACGAATGGTGAAGGTCTCTACTTGTGTGTCTGTCTGTCTCTCCCTCTCTCTCTCTCTCTCTCTCCTTATCTCACTCTCTCTCTCTCTCTCTGTCTCTCTCAGGTATGAAGTACTCCAGTGCAGGCCCACAGAAAAACTGATAAAGAGACGTTCGGCACAACAGGAGTCGCCACTCTACTACGTGGGCATCGAGGAGACGTTTGATGTTGTCAAGAGCGCCCACATCTCAACTGGCCATGGTGGAAGAGACCGGATGCTGAAAGAACTACAAAAGAAATATGCAAACATTCCAACTAAAGCCGTTGAGCTGTTCAAGTCACTCTGTCAAGAATGCCAAAAGAAACGAAAACGGCCGATGACGAAGGGTGTTGTCGTTCGTCCAATACTCACCAAGGAATTCTCGTCAAGGGGTCAGGTGGATCTTACTGACATGCAAAGCATGCACAGTGGATCCAATAAGAAATGGATCATGGTGTACCAGGATCACTTGACGAAGTTTTGCATCCTTCGAGCCTTGACGTCTAAAAGAGCTGCAGAGGTTGCTTTTCATCTACTGGACATTTTTCTTCTCATTGGTGCACCCGTTATTCTCCAAAGCGATAACGGATCCGAGTTCACTTCACACGTCATCACAGAGCTGAAGGAAGTTTGGCCAAACCTAAAAATGGTGCATGGTAAGCCTCGCCATCCCCAAAGTCAGGGGTCGGTTGAGCGAGCAAATGGTGATATTAAAGATATGCTGGTGGCATGGATGGCCGATAATGACTCACAGGACTGGCCTACGGGCATCAAATTTGTTCAGTTCCAGAAAAATAGTGCTCTTCATTCCGGGATAAAGTGCTCTCCATATTCTGCAATGTTTGGCTGTGAGGCTCGTGTTGGACTTACTACTTCGTCTTTGCCGGTGGAAGTGATTGCTCGGATGGAGTTTGAGGAAGATCTTCTTGCTGTCAATGAAAACCCTCTCTCCCAAACTGATGGGGTTGCAAACCAGATCCAAGCTACAAGTGATGAAACAGCAACAGTTGGTGTGACAGACGGTGTTCTACTTCCAGTCGAACTTGAAAGCACATCAGCACAAGACATTGATCTACCCACAGGACCTTCCTCGCCCACAGCAACACCATCTGCCTACGATTTTGACAGTCCTGGTTCTTATGGACAATCAGAAGAGCATGTGACGTCTCTCTCACCCACTCCATCTGACGGTCCTGTTTCCTCTGCTGAAAATCTTAGGGTCGAAGAACGCATCAAACAAATCAAAAGGCGTCGTCGTGAAGCAGCCAATGCACAAACTTCTCAAGCAGAAAGGATGGTGAAAAGAAGTCGTGTAGAGATGCGAGCTGGCGAACAAGGAGACAAGGTTGCTGTGCCAATTCCACTTGTTGATCGTGGGAGAGGCGATCCTAGAAATATCCTTGGTGTCATAATTGACAGACGAGAAGACACAGACCAATATAGGATAGCCGTAAAAGCTGGTATTCTCAGTGGTCTGTATTCCAGAAATATCCTTGGTGTCATAATTGACAGACGAGAAGACACAGACCAATATAGGATAGCCGTAAAAGCTGGTATTCTCAGTGGTCTGTATTCCAGAAATATCCTTGGTGTCATAATTGACAGACGAGAAGACACAGACCAATATAGGGTAGCCGTAAAAGCTGGTGTTCTCAGTGGTCTGTATTCCAGAAATCAGTTCGATCTGTGCCCTGAGCGTCTTCTAAACACTGACGACATAAACACCGAAAAAATAGTTTCACTGCGCTCGGCGGTGATTTCTCAATCCTCTTCAGGTGGACAAGGCTTCACAAGATGCAACTGTACTGGTGCCAAAAAGTCTAGGACAAGGCGATGTAAATGCTTTAAAGCAGGGCTTCAGTGTAACTCACGCTGTCATAGCAGCCTCATTTGTTGTAACAAGTGACAACGTCGATGGTGTCTGCCTTTTTTAAGTTTTTTTAAATGCTTATTTTTATATCGTGGAGCAGGTGTGTGTGTGTGTGTGTGTGTGTGAGAGAGAGAGATGGTGAGAGAGAGTGAGAGAGAGAGAGAGAGAGAGAGAGAGAGAGAGAGAGAGAGAGAGAGAGAGAGAGAGAGAGAGAGAGAGAGAGAGAGTGTATCTTTTTACCGAACTATTTAAGCAATCAAATTTTTATACTATACATTCCTGTCAATGTTTGCATTGTGTGCAAGTGTGATCAGGGATTACACGTAACTACTGGGACCATTTTTCAGGGATTTCACGTAATTCCTGATTATTTCAGTGATTACGTGAAATCTCCGAGTGAAACAGGGATTACGCGTATTCACTGAAATATTCAGTGATTACTCGTATTCCCTAGATACCTTTTCTTACTGTAACATATACATGGCCTGCCAGTCTGTGTTGATCATCACCATAACGACAAAAGATGGCTTTCACGAACGCTATGAGCTGCACATTTTCTTCTTTGTTTTTTTACAACTTGCAAAACCCTTACCGAAAAGCAGTGGTTCTATTGAAGTACAGGTGAGAACTATGAATTCAACACGCATTACACATTGTGTTAGAATGTTGATATATTGTTCTCCGTATTTGAAAGCCTTTTTTTTTAACCTTGGACAGGAATTATTATTTTTAGTAGGGAAAGACGATAATGCATATAATGATAGAAATATCTACAATAATGACCATTGAGTCAAGATATTGGTCTTTTGTGCCTCAGTGCATCGTAGTTCAAAATACTTTACACTGTTTTTAAAAACGTTTGAACTAAGTAATTAGATCTAAATCTAACATCAACAGATAAATTTCCATTCCTTGTTATCATCTGGTTTTGAATGTGGAAATGCTGTTAATGATGATGGTAATGATGGTGCGGTGCCTGATGATAAAGATGGATTAGTTAACGATGGCCTCAACCAAAATGTCACCATTAACTATCGTGATATGACAAAGGAGAGGTACATAATTAGATGATCCGAAATAAAATATAAAGCATTGTACAAAAGCTCAATCTATTCACATCAACTAGGGCAGTGCACCATGACACGACCACTGTGTCTTTTTCTTCCAAATTAATAGTGTCACCCTATTTAGCTCATCGTATCTTAAACTTGCTTGCGCTTTCACGGAAGCTCCCAAATGTGAAGGATCTAAATTTTACGGATATGAGAAAACTGCTTTACAATAACTGAAACGTATTCCTTATCCTACACATGTTTAGTTATTTAAATAAACATTTTAAGTATTGAAATACTCGTCAAGAATAATTCAATAAGGTATATTTTTGACAAAAGAGTTATCCTGTGCGGGTGTGGGAGTGTATTTGTGTGGTTTCAGGGTCCAGCGGGGATTGTCCTTGGCAGTACAGGGTTACAGCAAAAGAAATAGTGCCAAAAGTGTATCAAACCAATACTACATTTTATACTGTATTATTTTGTAAGATATTGTCACTCACCATGCACGGTAGTAGAGAGCAGAGAAAATATTGAAGTTTTAGCCATGATAACACAAGCAACGTGTGTGTTTGGCAGTGTGCCAGCAAAGCGATCGGTTGTACACTGTCCGCTCACCCTCAGTGGGGCAATGGGCAGTCACCCTGAGGGAAGGAGTGAAGCAAAATGCCTACAGATGTTGTGCACACATTGACCATCTATAAATTGCTTAAAAAAAGAAGAAAAATAACAAAACTTTGATAGTCTCTCTACAAGATCATGCATAGTGAGTGGCAGTATTTTGCAAAGTTTTTGTTCAATAATACAGTTTTGTAATTGTCTATTTTGTTGTTGTTGTTGATGTTATTGTTTTCGTCACCACATACATTATCTGTCTGTAGCTAAGTGCCCAGAGATTAAACCATGTCAACACGCCATGGTCAGTGAGCTGATACCAGGTGATCTTGGAAGCCTGAGTTGGGTGGAATCCTCCCTGAAACATCATTGTGTGGACGACGTGAAGGAAGACGTGGAGCTGGTCACAGTCTATTACTCGTCCCTGAATTTCAAAGACATTATGATTGCAACAGGTACAGCTGTAGCTAGACATGGGTTAAGCATGTGGCACACTGATCGTTCATCGTTCACTCTTCGACGATGGAAAAGTAAAACTCGTGTCAAGTAACGTCGCCGATCACAATATTCGTTCGTAGTTGACCATTCAAAGTCTGTGCTCAACATTCATCGTTCACAAAATGGGAAAGCTAATTTTTTTCGTCCTTCAACATCTAAAAGTATACGCATTAGGCAAAAGTTAATAAAGTTAAGCCGAACTTTGAGGGAGGCAGAGCAACAAGATCATGTTTCCTGGCGAGGCGGTTGGTGCCGTAGCAGAGGTCGCAGGTTCAATGCCTATCTTGGTCGTTTGTCTTTCTTCTACCTTTTACTCTCGCATCGCTTTTCTGAGCACTAACTAGGCATTGCACTTCTAATACGCCTCACATTATATCTGACGTATTAGGCTAGCTTTTGTGAGTACTACTCACCTGCTCACACTGAAATTTAGCGATTAGGTAACACATCTTTTTTACTATTCGGATAACAGTACAGGCTCAGTCTGGACCACAGAATAAATATAACACAGAATTACAAATCGCCTCTTCGGTCCGCCATTTTAATTTGTCGTATGCGACAGCTGTTTACATCATTCTGTGGTTTCCTCGGGACCTCATGGCCATTACGCACATTTTTTTTTATCTTTCGACATTGAGGAAAGTAGGTCTAATTCTACATGATAGCAAGCTAGTTAGGTGTCGCCATTCATTTAGCCATCCATCTATCCATCTATCCATCCATCCGCCGGTCCGTTTGGCCGTTCATCCACCCATCCATTCATGCATTCATTCATCCATCTATCATCCATTTACCAGTGTACCCATTCATTAATCAGTCTCCTTATTCATCATCCATCAATTTAATCCATCCATCCATCCATCCATTCATTCATCCATCCATCCATCCATCCACTTATCCACCCATCCAATCATCCACCCACTCATCCATTTGCAGACTTGGGATCACACTGTAATCCTCACGAGAAATGCAACCCAAAATGAGGCAAGGCAGACCCTGCTCTCTACCACACATACATGTTGCGACACGTGTGTTCGTAACCGTGCCACAAGTTTCGCAAGTTATAAAATACTCGTGATCTAGATAGCCTATGGTGATGTGCCCACCTTTCGGAAGATTCGAACACTGGAAATTACTGACAAGCCTTAAATTATTCTTTATTTCAGTCTGAACACGGAGAAGGCACATGTTCAAATGAATCAATTGTTCTTTATTAGGCTAATAAGATTGCAATTTTAAAAACATTAGAGGCCGAAATGAGGGTACATCACCATTGACCTAGATTTTCCTAATTTAAGAAACTGATCACATTTAAAATAGATCTATGTCTAGATTTAGCATCTCGAGTAGACCTCTAGTCTTGATTTCCATTCAGCTGAAATCTTAAAAATGACACAATACACGATTAACAAGGGTACACGGTATGATGTTCATATTGATAGCCAAATTCGCACAATGCAACGCAACGCACAGTGGGCAGCGTCTATAGATACGAGGTATCATACGACAAAACAAAATGGCGGGTCGAGAACCAGTTTTGTGACGTCACTCAATGGGGATTGTGCGTCTGCCTAATTATAAGTCTGTGGTCTGGACACATCATAAAATATCTGAATAATAAACTAGACTGCCGTCCAGAAACATTTTGAAATATTTGGATAACAATATAGACTGCAGCCAAGAAACACTCTAAAATATCTGAATAATAAAGGAGATTGCCGTCTAGAAACATCTTGAAATCTTTGGATGGTAATTTAGATTGCAGGCAAGAAACACCCTAAAATCACTGAATAACAGAGTTGACTGCCGTCTAGAAATATCCCAAATTAGTTTAATAATAATCTAGACCGCAGACTATGAGCATACTGAATTATCCTGGATTACAATCCAGAAACATTCTAAAATGATTGGATAATGAAGTAAACTGAACTCTAGAAAAAATGTGAAATATTGTAATAATAGCTCAGATTGCAGTCCAGAAACATTCTGAGTATATGAAAAGTAACGTGACATCCTGATGATTTATGCATTTCATTGTCTGCTTGCCAAATGAACGGCGAGACAATTACTGTTTTCTAAACCAGAAAAACAGGCAAGTGAATGGAACTTGAATTTTGTCAACCTAGGTAAAATTCCCAGTGACGAGATCAAAGGTGAGACTGATAAATGTGAACTGAGACTGGGATATAAAGTGGCTGGCAGGGATTCCAAGGGTAGGCGAATCATAGGCTGCACTCCGTCAAAGGTATATTTTGTTTCCCCCCCTTTTTTTTTGTTACTGCAGCAAACTAGAGGGTACTTTGAGAAACAGATTTAATCAGTTTGGGGATTTGTTATGCGATTCAGAGAATATTCTTTTGGACAGAATAGTTAGTTTATTAGTTAGCTAATTAGTTCGTTATTTAGTCAGCTAATTAATTAGTTAATTAGTTAGTTAGTCAATGGGTCGGTGTGTTGGTGAGTTAGCTAGCTAGTTACTTGGTTAGTTACTCAGGTCAGGTCAGAAAAATCTGCTACTGGTAACATGTAATCCAGTACAACCTGTTTCATGAACTGGTACGCTAGCATGGTATCAGTGGGCGTGCACCTGTCGGTGCAAACGGCCAGGGCGGAGGAGGTTTCATCTAACCCAACGGCCACATGCTAGGGCACAATGTGACCCTCAGTACTTGAGTCCTTCACATTGGCCCCCGGTAGCGGTGTGGTCATAGGCTTGTTTGCCTAAATCACAGACGAAGAATTGAGCAAACTTCCCGGACGCAGCTTCGAAGCTGGCGGCAGCAGGCCAGTGGTTGATTGATAGGGCAGATGGCAATATACCGTCACTCTGGCCTGGATATCGTGACACAGAGCATCCACCAGTATTGGTGTTCTTTGGTTTGGGTCTTTCACCCTAGTCAGTTGGGACTGCGAGGCTGTGGAGTAGCCTACAGGCAGCCGGTCAGGCAATATGACTGTCCCTCTGGCATCCTCCTGCACCTGGATACATTTCCAGTCGTCTTGACCCTGTCTTGCCACTTGGATAAGTTGTGTCCAGGCGAGAGAGTGAGTCTGATGTTTGCGCAGCTCTTTCTCACTAAAAACAAATTCTTTGCGCCAGTCTTAACACTCACCTCGTCTTCTTTCATCTTTGTCTCGTCTTCTTTCCTCTCAAAATTCCAACGGCGATGGGCGAGTGCGGTGGCAGCAGGTTTGGATAGACTGGAAGCTGTTAGCACAGACCTACACGTTGGTGGCTGTGGGCTATGGTCGCTTCATCGTCGATTGAAGTGGAGGCGTGGGGAGGCAGCACCCACAGTAGCTGAGCAGCCTTATTTAAGGATAGCACTGCTCACCTCAACTGAGGAAGGGGCTAGAAAAGGTGCCCTAAAGAAAGCCCACTTCACATCACCCTGACTGGTATACCGCGACCAGTGGGGATCCCTTTTTGCGGTCGAAACAAAAAGAAATTCAGCTTACTCAGGCTAGGAGCTTGGAATATACGCACACTACAGGACAACTCAAACAACCCGGAAAGACGCACTGCACTTATTGCCATTGAGCTCAGCAGGTACAACCTAGACATAGTGGCACTCAGTGAGACCAGACTCCCTGATAGTGGCCAACTCAAAGAGCTCAGTGGTGGATACACCTTCTTCTGGAAAGGCAAGGGTGCAGTCGAACCGAGACAGCATGGTGTTGGGTTTGCAATTAAAAATGACCTTGTCAGAAACTTGCAGTCCATGCCAACTGAAATAAATGACAGGCTAATGACACTCAGGATCCCAGTTGGGGAAAGCCAGTCAACCACCCTCATTAGCGCATATGCGCCCACCATGACAAACCCAGATGAAGCCAAAGACAAGTTCTATTCTGATCTAGAATCTGTCATATGCTCTGTCCCGGCAGCTGATAAGCTGATTCTCTTGGGGGACTTCAATGCTAGGGTTGGCTGCGAAATCTCAGCGTGGCCAAATGTTTTGGGCCCTCATGGAGTTGGTTCATGCAATAACAATGGGTTGCGCTTACTTACTTTGTGCGCTGAATTTGGCCTGTTCATTACCAACACAAATTTTAGTCTCCCCGTGAGAAACAGAACGTCATGGATGCATCCCCGCTCAAAGCATTGGCATCTCATAGACTATGTCATTGTGAGGAAGACTGACAGAAAGGATGTCCTTGTAACAAAGGCGATGTGTGGTGCCGAGTGTGAACTGACCACAGACTCATTGTTTGCAAGCTCAGACTAACATTAAGGCGCAATAGACGCCCTCAAGGAAAAGCGCCACCTAAACGCCTAAATGTTTCAAAACTCTGCTCAGCTGAGAAACAGAGCGAGCTCTCATCAGAACTCTCCTCAAAATTGGATTGCGTGACTTTTGACCCTGAGAACATTGAACAGAGCTGGACTGACCTAAAAACGACTGTACACTCTTGCGCCAGCAGCACAGTTGGTTTTCCTGTCCGCAAGCACCAGGACTGGTTCAATGATAATGATAATGAAATCAAAGTGCTCATCAAAGAAAAAAATAGTCTCATCCAAGCTCACTGCAGTGACCCCTCTTCCACAGTAAAAGCTGATGCACTGCGTGCATGTAAGGGTGTACTCCAGAAGAAGCTGAGGAAAATGAAAAATGACTGGCTTGAAGAGCGAGTAAGAGAAACTCAGAAATATGCCGACACAAACAACACTAGAAAGTTCTTTGAGAGCCTCCGAGCTGTGTTTGGACCATCCCGCTCTGGCACTACGCCACTTCTTGCGTCAGATGGTTCAACACGCATTGTTGAATTGAATGCCATAATTCAGCGTTGGGCAGAACATTTCGGAGGTGTGCTAAATCGGCCATCAAATATAAATACTGAGTCCATTGACCGCCTCCCTCAGAGTCCTATTAATGCAGCTCTTGCCAAGCCATTCACAGCAAATGAGACCCGAACTGCCACAAATCAGATGTCCTTTAACAAATCACCAGGCGTGGATTCAATTCCTGCTGAGGTGTATGCCTTCGGTGGAGAAAAGCTTATTGAAAGGTTGACCGAGCTGTTCAATCATATGTTGAAAGCAGGGAAGCTGCCACAGGACTTCAAAGATGCTTCAATCATCCATCTGTACAAAAACAAAGGGGACAGCCAAGTCTGTGACAACCATCGGGGAATCTCTCTACTTTCAATTGCTGGCAAAATATTGGCAAGAATGCTTCTGAATCGCCTTCTTGATCACCTCTCGTCAAATGACTTGCTTCCCGAGAGCCAATGTGGCTTTCGTAAAGAAAGGGGAACGGCGGATATGATTTTTGCTGCCAGACAGATTCAGGAAAAATGCATGGAACAAAATAAAGCGCTGTATATCACATTTGTTGACCTCACAAAAGCATTTGACACAGTGTGTCGTGAAGGCCTCTGGAAAATCTTGGCGAAGTTTGGGTGTCCACCCGAATTCATCACAATAGTGCGCCAGTTTCATGATGGCATGCAAGCTGCAGTCAAAAGCAACGGCAGTTTTTCAGAGCCCTTTGCTGTCACAAATGGGGTAAAACAGGGTTGTGTCTTAGCCCCAACTCTGTTCAGCATCATGTTCTCTGCAATGCTACAAGAAGCCTTTAGCTCTCCTCCTCAAGGGGTAAGCATCAAGTACCCAACTGATGGCAGTCTATTCAACCTCAGGAGACTTCAGGCAAAAACCAAAACCAAAAGTACTCAAGTCTGTGACCTACTATTTGCTGATGATTGTGCACTTCTGGCACACGATGAGGATAGCATGCAAAACTGTGTTGATAAGTTCTCTAGTGCCTGTGACAACTTTGGCCTCACAATAAGCACAAAGAAGACGGAAGTGCTCCATCAGCCTACTCCAGACAACAAGTATCCTGTGACCCCAAATATCAAAGTCCATGACAGTCTTCTGAAGGTGTCGGAGAACTTCACCTATCTTGGCAGTACACTGTCTTCCGCGGCTCGTGTTGATACTGAAATTCTCTCAAGAATCAGCAAAGCCAGCTCTGCATTTGGCAGGCTTCGAAAGAGAGTGTGGGATGTTGCCGGCATTCGCACAGACACTAAGCTGAAAGTGTACAATGCTGTGGTCCTTCCCACCCTACTCTATGGGGCTGAAACCTGGACAGTGTACCAATCGCATGCCAGAAAGCTAAATCACTTTCATCTGGCCTGCCTTAGAAAGATCCTAAGGATCAAATGGCAGGATAAAATTCCAGACACTGAGGTCCTCAATCGTGCCAAGGAATTGAGCATCTTCTGCCACCTGAAAAAAATTCAGCTACGTTGGGCAGGACATGTTGTCAGAATGCCCGACTCCAGACTCCCTAAGCAAATCTTCTTCTCTGAGCTCTCCAATGGAACGAGGAATGTTGGGGCCCCAAAGAGACGTTACAAAGACAAGCAATCACTGAAGGCCTTTGCCATTGATGTGAGTGAGTGGGAAAAGCTCTCGCTTGATCGTGCAAATTGGAGGGCGGCCCTTACCAGAGGCAGCAAAGCATGGGAAGCTGACAGAGTCCAGCAGGCTATCAAAAAAAAGAGAACGGCGCAAGAAAAGGCCCAGTGGTACTGAACCAACGGAGCACTCTTGTCATTTATGCGGAAGGGTCTGCAGGGCAAAAATAGGACTTATCAGTCACATGAGAAGCCATAAGTCATGAAAGAACAGTCTTTCCATTCTGTCCTCTGTGTCCTTTAGTTCTCTTTATTGTCCATGTGTTGAAATTCTCAACAATTTCTGTTCTTTATTCCTCTGGTGTTGTTAAGGTCATCATCATACCTGATGGACGAACTATTATTATTATTATTACTTGGTTAGTTGGTTAGTTCACCATTCAGTCGGTCGGTCAATTGGCCAGTTAATTAGTTACTTAGTTGAATAGTTAGTTAGTTAGTTAATTAATGTATTCTTTCATTTTTATCCTTGATTTCTACGTATTTATTGTCGATTTATTTACTTATCACCCGCGCATGTATTTATCATAATAAGCACTCATAACAATCGGGTTTACAGATATATAACACCGTCGTTTCACTGACATAATAACGCAGATCACCATAGTAAATTACCCCATCTCTCTTCACAGCGTCAGTGGAGCGACGATATGTAAACAACCCTGTCATGTCTGAGAATAATATTTCATGTTCATTTGAGAGAAGGTATAATATTGGGCTATACCTTTCATATTACTTTCTCTTTTGACTGTAATACTGCAGGCGCTGGCCAGCACAGTCTTAATAAAGCATAACACTATATGGGAAATCCCAGAGCACTGGAGTATGGAAGAGGCTGCCACTGTCCCAATTGTCTACAGCACAGCATACTATGCACTGATAGTGTGTGCTAACATCCAACCTGGAGAGACTATCCTCATTCACTCCGGATGCGGCGGGGTGGGCCAGGTTGGTGGTACTGATTTTATTTTGAGTTTAGGGAAAGCAACTCCATACGATAAAGCTAGGTTTTAGTATGTACGGAAAAGGTAAAGAAATCGTCAGAATCCTTTCAAACTGCCATTTCCGGACACAAGGAAATATTCCTTGTTTTTACTATTTTCTGGACTATGGACGTTTCTGTTGCCGTTTCTGTTTCCGTGCATATGAAAAGACAGCTTAACGGTCACATTATGCGAGGAGAAAGCAAGGAGATAGTGAAAGGGAACTTGGGATAAAGATAACAAGGTCGCATGTGTGGACGACAGTCGTAAGCTTCACATATCTCTTATCAGGCAGAAAGCGTGAACTTGCCCACAAGTCGGAGTCGAGATTCTCGTAAACCAGTGCTGCTGAACCTGGATAAATTTGCTTATTCTGGATATGTTTCCACTTTTATTTTAAGTTAAAATCTTTAAAAATCTGGAGTCGAAAAAAAAATTGAAGTAAACCTATATTGTTATACAGTTATTTTTCTTTCTACCGTTTTGGACTTAACTATCCGCGTTTTAAACTATTCTAGCATTTCACGCTAAAACTGCCGTGAGGCCGATATATCGGCTGAAATAGTTCCAGCATGTTTTGCACTCCTAATTTACTACTTCCCGCTGTCTTTCTACCCGATAAACTGTTATGCTAGTAGTCTCAAGGAAAGTGGGACATTTAAGCTTGGCAGCAAAAGGTTTAATTACCGGATATCTTTTCATCATTAGTTATTCACAAATAAATGAAATAGTATAGGTATGTGCTATTATTATTATTATTGTTGTTATTTGAACTTAAAGTAGTTATGTTATACCAATATTTTAAATTCTCCCATTTGGAGGTTACCGGGGAAGTGTGAACTCACTCAGATTACTGAATGAAACAGGCTGGGGATAAATTTGTCAGGCATGAAGGGGACGAAAATAGTTTGTATGTCAATGACAGGGATTTAGCCTGGATCGTGCAAAGACCAAAATTTGTTTCACAAGGTTTCTTCACTGCCAGACACCACATGGTTGTTCTGCGTCCAGAATGGTCATTCAACAATGAGTACAATTCATTGTTATGGTAACTTTCATCTATCATCACCAAGTTCGCAGCACTGAAGAGCAGAGTACATTGTCGTGATGAAAGTCCGCTCAAACAGAAACTGTTAAGGCAGTGAAACATAAAATGGGCGTAAGATAAGAAATTTTAATATAACGTGTGGATACAGTGTTCCGTACTAATCAAACAGAGCAAAACCAACTTTTTGCAGATCCTTTCCAAATCGCCATCAACTGATTAGTCGTCTGATCATTATCTGTATATAATTTATATCACATCACAAAATCGCTAGTCCGACATCCTTACAGCAAGTTGAGCACTTAATCATTTCATCACTTGGTTTTTCCAGAGTCTGATTCAAGTAGAAAAAGAAATAAAATCTCCCTGCCTAAACTCTAATTTCTCACTCCCACACCTCGATCTCCTCGATTTATAAAAGGAAAACAGAGAGAGAGAGCGTGAGAGAGAGAGAGAGAGAGAGAGAGAGAGAGAGAGAGAGAGAGAGAGAGAGAGAGAGAGAGAGAGAGAGAGAGAGAGAGAAACTACCATTTATTTTTTATATATTATTATTGACGTCAAAGTAACATAATTATGATCAACATTTTTTAAAATCTAAGTCGCTTTCAACTCATTTGGGCTCACAGAAAAGATAAGAAATCAACACAGGCACATGTGCACAGAAGAAACTGATGTGAGAAAAGGGCCATCTGGTAATCAAAAAAAAAAAAACATTGATAAGGTGTACACAAGGAAAATCCCACTTACATAATGAATATGATTGGTTTTTTTTTTTTACTCTAGGCGCGCATTAGCAGATTTTGGTCGGCCGACTAAAGCTGGGTTTTCATGTGTACGGAAACGGAAACAGCAAAAGTCCATCAAGTAGTAAAAAAAAAGAATGTTTCAGTGTGTACGGAAATGGCTTGAAGGGTCTTTGACGTTTCTGTTGCCATTTCCGTGCACATGAAAACCCACCTTTACTGGGTGGTGACCTCATGACACTGTGTTTCAATGAGACCTTGCGCACCAGCCAACTAGTTGGACTCATTGAAACTCAATGTTGTTTGACGTCACCAGCCAACTAGTTGAATCTCATTAAAACTCAATGTCGTTTGACGTCACCAGCCAACTAGTTGGATGTCATTGAAACTAAATGTTGTTTGACGTCACCAGCCAACTAGTTGGATCTCATTAAAACTTAATGTCGTTTGACGTCACAAGCCAACTAGTTGGATCTCATTGAAACTCAATGTCATTTGGCGTCACCAGCCAACTACTTGGATGTCATTGAAACTCAATGTCGTTTGACATCACCAGCCAACTAGTTGGATGTCATTGAAACTCAATGTTGTTTGACGTCACAAGCCAACTAGTAACTCAATGTCGTTTGGCGTCACAAGCCAACTAATTGGACCTCATTAAAACTCAATGCTGTTTGACGTCACCAGCCAACTAGTTGGATCTCATTGAGACTCAGTCGTTCGACGTCACCAGCCAACTAGTTGGATGTCATTGAAACTCAATGTCGTGACGCCACCAGCCAACTAGTTGGATCTCATTGAAACTCAATGTCGTTTGACGTCACCAGCCAACTAGTTGGTTTTCACGACGCCGGGGAGATAAGAGACCTCTCGCGCACTGCTGAGTCAAAAAAAACAAAAAAACACCACCCAGAACCGACTTGCCTCAGTGCTGTACCTGCCTCACTAGTTCGGGTGCGTCAGAACTGTCTTGAGATAGCCGGCAGATATAGAGACCTCGTGCACTGAGTCAGAACAGACGGGAAAAAAAAATTAACCCTCTAGTCCCCAGACGAAAATTTCCAGTCCCTAAACTTCTGAAATAATATGCTGAACCGAATTTAAATAGACAGATTATTTAAAAAATATAAATGTGTAATCGGAAGAATGATTTCTTAATAAAATTGGAAGAGTATTTTGGCTCAAGGCCATCTATTTCGAATATGGTGCACTGGGCACTAGAAAGTTAACAGACATTGACGCAGTCTCCTACAGCCTTATGTCTATTCTTAGAACACGAGACTATAGCTGAGTCGAAGTTTGGGCACCCCTCACGACTCCAATGAATGAGTGCCTTAATAACTACACGAGAGACTATGTTGGATCCTTCCTCGAGCTGGATTCGAACATAGGACTTCTCGCTTCCAGGCCAAGAGCACTAGCCACTGAGTCGCTGATCTGACATAGGTACGAGGGTTGCCAGTCTGTATTTTGATTTTTGACCCTCTCCGGACCAGTTAAATTGCTTAAGGCAGCTGGCACACAGGTCGTTCATCCCTCATAGTTTAACATTCATCTCCTTTCCTCCTTCATTTATATCGTTTCTGAATACACCACCGAATCATCAAATTTCAGTGTGAGCAGGTGAGGTAGTAGTATTCACAAAAACTAGGTTGACACTTAACTGCGTATATTTGTTGAGGTTTTGTGTTTATGTAATGATATGTAAGATGTGTGTACCATGCATGTACTCAATAACGCTCTGTGGAAGAGAATTTTCCTCATGGGATAATAAAAGTGATTCTTATCTTATCCTGTCTTATTGTAACTTATCTTATCTAAACGACGAGTATACGAACTTTCCATTTTAATGAACGATAAAAGTTCACCACTGACGTCCAACTATGAACCATGAGAATTGAACGAGTAAAGTAAAAATATGGCAAAAAGAAAAAAAGTTGTATGTAACAAAGTCTCGCGTAAGAAATAATACCCGAACGAAACATTAAGCGCAAAGAAAAAAGGAAGACAAATCGATATGTCAGTTAAAAATCTTCTTCAGGGAAACAAAACAAAACAACAAAAAAAAAAAAGAAGGAAAATTGGACAGTTAAAACAATTGAACAATAAAAAAAATGATAGAATATGAAATATTGTAGAATATTAGGCTTCTGGTCCTAAGCCTTGCTGCGACCCCACAGTTTTTCTGAGGTTTTTATAATAATGAGATGAACAAGAAATGTGATCTATTCCGTATTCTTGGCATGAGTTTACTTTTTTGTCCATGAACAGTGAAAGATGAAACTGTAAACGATGAACTGTGAAAGATGAAACTATGAACGCCCTGGTGCCTAAAAGTTCGCCCACTCATCATTGTCTACACCATAATACATTCAGAAAGATTTCTTCGCTGACACTAGAACAATTCTCCCTTCCGCAGGCAGCAATACGAATTGCTCTCAGTCGAAACTGTGAGGTGTTTACCACTGTGGGGTCTCAAGAAAAGAGAGACAAGAACATGTTTCCACAACTGAAGGACAGAAACTTTAGCAACTCGAGAGCTCTGTCCTTTGAGTTAGACATACTGAGGGCAACCAATGGGCGCGGTGAGTATAGGATTGACGATCGGGCCATCCGAGGAGTATGCTCGATTTTGGCAATTCTTAACCTTCCTACTCCCACCCCCTCCCCCCAGCCCACTTTCTCCACATATACGATTTCATAAACTTGGCTTTGATCCGACTTTCCCGACTGTACGAGCTCAAGGTCATTCTGGTCACTGGTCACTGATCCCACAACCCGCCGGGGTCGTAGGGGCGCTGCAATGATGAACGTTGCACCAGCTGGCTCCATTTGTGGCGGTTGTGGGCGAGTTTCTGGGTTGCAGGAAAGCTCATCTTGGTCCATTCCGCAATGTTATCTGCCCACTTCTTCCTCGGTCTGCCTCGTCTTCTCTTCCCCTGCACTGTTCCTTGTAGTATGGTCTTAGAGAGCCCATCTGATCTTGTCACATGCCCATACCATCTGAGCTTCCTTTTCTTGACTGTGGTCAGCAGGTCTTCATAGTGCCTTATTTGTCGGGTGATAGTTTGTCGGACTTCTTCGTTGGTGATGTGGTCCGTGTATGAGATGCCAAGAAGTCTTCTGAGGCATCTCATTTCCACTGCCTGGATCTTCCTTTGTAGCTCTGCATTCAGTGTCCAGGATTCGCATGCATACAGGAAGATGGAGATGACCAGTGCATGCAGGAGGTTGACCTTGGACCTGAGAGAGATGTTTCGGTCTCTCCAGATGGGCTTGAGCTTCGCCAATGCTGCTGTTGTTTGTGCAGCTCTTGCGAGGATTTCGGTCTTTGACCCTTCTTCACTAAGGTCGTTAGAATGGTGAATATCCCTGATAGGGCCCGAGACACAGTACACCGAGACGAATCAGTTCGTCAATATTCCGTCCGTCGATTTGCCTGCGTATCATCAATGTCAACAATGCAACAATTAGCACCACTCCCCTTCATAACTGAATGAAAATGAGTAATGCTCACCGTATTTATACGCGCGCAGTTTTGTGGACATATAGTGGGAGAAGGAATGGTTCATCTCAGTATTGTGTGTCTCGGATAGGCCCCTGTGCGGCATTTTGCATGGACTGTTTCGGGATAACATAATTATGCCCCCCGGGATAACATAATTATGCACTCTATTAGTGCTACATACACATGGGGCCCCCCATACACACACATAATCAAATCTCCTTTTTAGAAATTTTATTTCAATTCAAGACCAAAACTGAAAGGCGTACTTAAGTTCTCCAGAACAGTACCCCCCCCCCTCCCAACCACTCTTCACCCTCCCCTACGTACGAATGTCATGGCTAGGGGGCGCAGTTCCGACCAATTATCGATATTTACTTAAAAGCTGGGAAGAAAAAGAAAACGTGTTTGATTAATAAAAATGGACAAAAAATATTATTCTATTAAGATAAAATATTAACTGTTTTACATAGGCTTGCAAGAATAGAATGAATAGGGTGGAGTCGTTTATACAATATGTGAGAGAGACTGGTACGGATTATTTTGAAGCGCGTAAAAGCCAAGGGTGCAACTTGTCAAACATGGTACAGTTTTAGAGCTACTCGTATTAGCGTGAGCCAGCCTAGTCACCGTTTCAAGATATATGTACTTGATGAATTCAGATATTTTTGCCTGTTATGTACTCTTTGTTAGTTGGAGAGATGTACATCGGTATTCTTTGATAACATTTCCCCCCCAATTTCAGGGGTGGACGTTGTGCTGAATGCCTTAGCTGGAGAGAAACTGCATGCAGGTCTTCGTGTCGTAGCCAAACATGGACGGTTTGTGGAGATTGGTAAATTTGACGTGGCCAACAACTCGCCAATGGGTAAGAGAAGTCTTCACCATTTTTTGTGGGTCTATAGCAGACAGTTTTTTTCTTTTTTGAGAACTTTACCGATAACAAAGATACTACAGTAGAAACAATAAGATGAGACAGCCAGCGCGTTTAGCGTGCACAGATTTCGCATCGCCACCTAGTGGTGAATGCGCTAAACTCACGAACACTGCCGTATTTAACAAAGCCAAATAGGGAAAATGTTGAGTTTTGTTCGCTGTACAGCTATCACTGTAGCCCTTGATTGACGTCACTTGTTTTGTAATTATAACTTCAATCGCTGTGGGAAAACTCTGGCTATTTTGTTATATACTTTTTTTTAGTCGCAGTAGCACAGTAACTAACCAGCATCATTAATTTATCATTATATCAAGCATTTTTCCTGCTATGAGCCATGGGCCCCGCCCCCGATCAGCGCGCAAACGGTCTGCACGATGTTTTCGGAGGTGCGAAGAAAGGAGTGTCTCATCTTGTTGACTCTAGTATCTTTGCTGATAATACATTTTATTGCAGAACTCCTAAATTTTATTTGTGATCTCTGAATTGACGAAGCTGTGAGTATGAAGCATAAATGAAATAGTGGTACCGTATCCCAAACTGTGAAAGGTCCAAAGTGTCCGTCGTCGTGCCGAACGCGCCGTTAACTCTATTAGTGCTACATACACATTTCCCCAGTGCTAAGGAGCTTTTAAAGAATTAATATGGTGGTTTAATAAAACGGCTGTAACTCTTCGGAATAAACTTTTAGCCCATAACCACTATACATTTTTAGAAGGGAAATTGGATGAGGATTGTAAACTAAATAGGAACTACAGCAACTTGCCGATAAAATTGGTTAATAGCAGTAACAGGGTTAAACCAAAACTCAAATTCAAACTCAAACTCGAAGGTAACATTTATTTTGCTGTCTGCCGTATCATAATAATTTGTATAAAGAAGTAATATGTTACAGTCTGCCCTTGCTATTTACATAGGGACATGTCGACAATTGACCATGCAAAAACATGACATACGGGGATAGCAATAGAACTGAATCTTGGTCTGTGACAGGAATGTATTATTTTCTGGGCTGCACAACCTTCACGGCTTTCTACATGGATCATATATGGACTGACGAGTCCTCGGCTAAGTGGCGCCATGTGTACCAGCTTGTACAGGACGGTATAACCACAGGTGTAGTGCAGCCGCTCAAGGCCAACGTTTTCAGCAAGGATGAAGTTCAAAAAGCTTTCAGGTATTACAATTCTTTGCTAGTTTGTCTTGAGTTGTTGCAGGTAGGCTACTAAATCCTCAGTGTGCTTGCCAATGCTGATTCAAATTATAATCGATGGCTTACAATTTAAGACTACTTTTCTTGTAACGTACGTCGTCAAAAGTGAATGGTTACAGTGGTGTCCTTCAAACACAGCTATTCTTCACTTTTTAAAAGCTACGTTGGTGACTCATAGCTCAATCCATACCCTTTTTTTCTTTTTACACACATACAATATTTCGGCCAGTTAAGGGTGTGTCATATCACGCTAAGCAGGGTCAGACACAGTCAGTTGCCCTCATCAAAATGTCCACCAAAGAAATAATGGCAGAAGCCGACTGTGTCTGACCATGCTTGGATGATAGGGTCGTCCCAAGATTTACAAAGAAAATATCGGAGATTATGGCGTGCACTTTTTTCTGCCGGTATATGATAGTGTCTGACCGGGTTTGCTATCTCCCTTATCCAAGAGAATACATTAGATGAACAAATGTGTAGTCTCACACCTACGTGCTAATGTGATACTTGACACTATTTCTGTTTTACAGTTTGTTCAATTGAAAGTGCAGGGGCATAACAGCATGAGGTATTTCCTCCACGAATTCCCCACCCCTCTCCCCTACCGTGTTTAGAACCATTGTTCCAGAACAACCAATTGAAACTATCCCTGGCAATATTAATGGGCTTATTCCATGGAAATTTACATGTGGGATGTGAAAATTCACCCCACCTTGGCCCCACAAAGCTAGGGGAGGGGGCGAATATGAATTTATATGATTAAATCTCATTCACTTGCGCACCTGTTGTTTTATGCAGGTACATGGGTTTGGGAAAACACATAGGCAAGATTGTTATCAAGGTAAGTAACACACCTGCGTCTAATGTCACTACCCAAAAATGTAAGATAGCATAGCAATGGTTAGTAGCGTGGTGAGTGAAGTATATTTTGCGTTGGTTTTGACTCATACTTGAAATTCCTGTGAATCAATTAGCGAGAAGGACAGCAGTGAGAGAGGCCTCGTTTAACTCTGTAGTCCACAAAACGGAGGCAAAATAGAGTTGAGTCAGTGCGCTATAGGTCTTACATCGTTGAACGTTTCAAACAATCAGGCTTCTATTTCATCTCAGGCTTAATCAACAATGACTCACTTTTGTGTAACATGTGTCAGGTTGAAACTGATACCAAAGCGGAAATGAAATCCTGCAGCTGCCTTTGTTGTTGCTGCTGAGACTTAGAAAATACCACTAATGATACTAATAAATAACAGCAAGATCTTTGTTAGGGCTTAGCAAAAAATAACAAGAATGTCATACAATAAATTCTTAGAGTAAACCACGTTCAGAATGAAACTGACCAGAGAAAAAGCAAATAATATTTGAGGTGTCTTTTAGTTTAATGTAGAATTTATTGTATAGCTTTTTTTCTTCTTTTTTGATATCCGTTGCAAACGCAGGTTTTGGCGAACACAACGTCTTTCCTTTTTTTCAACTTTGCTAATACTGCTGGTTTTATAAAGTTAGCAATGGGTATTTTGGAGGGTTTGACTGAACCGAATGGTGCTCTCCTAGAATGTCCATGTCCTATGACAAATTGAAATCATACATGTGAGAGCTAAAAAAAAAAAAAGGTCTAGTACTATAGAAACAATTATTTTTTAATTTAATCATACTTTTTTTTTTTTTTTTTTACAAAGTGTAAAGAACCAAAGACAAAATCAGACTAGGGCCTAACAAGTAAAAAACCAGTTCCATAACGCTTGATATGAAATATGAATCCTTACATAATTTGAAATAAATTCAACAGACAGCTTCGAGAAAATCGATGTTGAGTTCGCTCATTAAAAAAACAACAACAACAAACAAGACTTGCGAAAGTGTCCAGTGCTTGTTTTCAAGCTGTGATGCCATTGCAGAAAGGTCTTAGTAACTAAACATTGACCATATTACAGATTCGAGACGAAGAACCCGGACAGGTGACAATACCAGCACCTTTCACTTTGCCAGCAATACCCCGAGTCATCTGTCATGCCAGAAAGACGTATGTCATAGTGGGAGGACTTATGGGATTTGGTTTTGAGCTGGCTGGTTGGCTGGTGGGACGAGGGGCGAAACATCTTGTGCTCTGCGGAAAGTGAGTTTATGATGATGAGTCAATAATACAATTATGTGCCTGTTTCATTCGTTAATTAGTGTTGCCTTCATCCTGGTCGTTATGTTTGGAGAAAGATGAGGGCGATTTAGGAGCCCAGAGGTGTGAATATATGTATGTCTGTGTGTGAATATGAGAGGGAGGGAAGGAGTGTGAAAAATAGAGAGATTGAGAGAGAGATGGAGAGTGAAAGAGAGAGAGGAGAGAGAGAGAGAGAGAGAGAGAGAGAGAGAGAGAAAGAAAGAGAGATGATGGTGACTACGGATGTAAGGACAAGCAAAGGGAGCCCATTGGTGTTTGTATTATTGCATGTTATCTTTGTGGGTATATGTGTTTGTGTGTGTGTGCATGCGTGTGCGTATATGTGTGTGTGTGTGAGAGAGAGAGAGACAGATAGAGAGAGAGATTGAGAGAAAAAGCCGTTAAAACCTCTCAACGTGAACTTTTTAAGATAGGTGGGGATGACGTCTAATGCCAGCATGATTGTGTTTCTGGAGTACTTTGAAGACTGTTACTATTCAGACTAAAATATTGTCTGGAAATTATGGTTTCATCGGTGTTTTACATATTTTCTTTTCAAATACAAAATTAAACTGACCTGTTCATTGATTGCTCTTTGTTATGTAGATATACCAATAGAGGTTACCACGCAAGGCGCCAGAGACAGTGGAGCCAAATGGGAGTGGAGGTTCAAATCCACAATGATGATTTAACCAAGATGAGCGGAGTTCGATCGTTGATGAAGGAATCTGCAAGCCTTGGGCCAGTGACTGCAATCTTTGACTTGAACATGGTAAGCCATTTTGCTTTTATGGAGAAGAACTCGAGGACCGCATGATAAACAATCGTAATTTAGTTTTTCACAACTGCCAAGGTATCTCTAACGTGCACAACGATCACACGGGTCCTCCAAGGTTTTTGTCCTCAACCGAGAAGACTAGGTGCTCAATCCTACCTACCACAGGATCAGGGACAGGAAAGTATAAAAAAAATCCCAAAATTTCAACATTCCTGCACCGACTGGGATTTGAACCCGCTGCGGTCGGCATGAGAGGCAAGCATCTTGCCCCTAGACCAATGTGTCCCTGAAAAAGTTGAGAAACATTGCACTTGATTCATAACAACTTTGTTTGTTTCTATCGCACTGCATGGCAAGGTGCAAACTTTTTTTGTTTGTCATAGTTTAACTTAATTACCGTATTGTCTAAGACGACATTGAAAGCGAAAGATTTGATGCTCTGCTTTCCGCCATGTTTTTATTGTTGTTGTTGTTGTTCGGATGCTGGAGATAATACCAAAGTGATAAATTTGTTTATTATTTGTTTCTCTGAGATTATAACTATTTTTTAAAAAATCCACATATTTCGAGGGGAAAATCAATAGAAAACATCAGTGGGCATGGACATTTTGTTACGCCATCCATTTATTTCATATCTAGTTCGATGTGATTCATTCTTGGAGTGGTAAATCTGAGGACTGCCTAAAAGCCAAAGTTTTGGACGCCATTACCATGACAAAGAATTTGGACGCTATTGCAAGAGAACTTCCCCAGGGTCAGTTAGACACGTTTGCTGTCTTTTCATCTCTGATATTGCCTGACTGTGGATATTGGACTGAGTGTTAAACCCGTTCTAGTTCAGCCATGGAACTGATATGTGAGAAAAGGAAACAGGATAATCTGCCTGGTGAGTGAATGAATTTGCATAAGCGATGGCGGTAACGGCAGTCTTTGGTCCTTAGTGATGGCTGTAATGGCCGTTTTCTGTTCTTAGTGATGGCTGTAACAGCCGTCTTTACTCCTTAGTGATGGTTGTAACAGCCGTCTTTGCCTCTTAGTGATGGTGGTAAGAGTCGTCTTTGTTCCTTACTGATGGCTGTAACAACCATCTTTGCTCCTTAGTGATGGCCTTAAGAGCCACCCTTACAGCTTAACCCTCTTGCTGCCACAGGACTAATATGTCAGCCCATCATAAGTTGTGGACGACTGTCACACAACCAATATATTAGCCTTAGCGTTTCAAGCTAAAACTGCTGCGAGGCCAATACATCCGCCAACATTGTTCCGGCATGTTTTGCACTCGTAATTTTACTTCTTCCTGCTGTCTTCCTACCCGATAATCCATTAACTGTTGGTCTAAATGAAGGGAAGGGCTTTTGGACTTGGCAGTAAAAGAGTTAACGATTGCCGTCAATGCCGCCTCTACTGTTTTCTCAGGAAGTCCTTTCAAAGCAACCGCTGTTTTCTGTATACAAAAAAGGTTACAACATTCTGGTCACATTCCATTATTTTAGGTATTGTTGCTTTCAAGTCATCAGATGTTTTACTGATTCATTCGTGATTGGAAATAAACTTCTGAGGATTCCTTTCTTTGCCTGAACTGGTGACTGAAATTTAGGATTAAGACTGATATTTGGTGTGTAACTGTAAATTTTTGGTGGTTTTGGTGACTGAAATTTAGGATTAAGACTGATATTTGGTGTGTAACTGTAAATTTTTGGTGGTTTTGGTGACTGAAATTTAGGATTAAGACTGATATTTGGTGTGTAACTGTAAATTTTTTCACTCCTTTCCCCAATCCCTAGCTCCAACGTGATATTTTTTCCTATCAATAAACATACTGATTTTTCTTTGTTTTAAAAATAGTTGCATTGTGGACTTTTCCAGCTGTGCTCATACAGTGGGGCCCAGTGGCCGACACCGACACTTCCGGGCATCAGGACAAAATCTACCAAACCCAGACAGTGTCTTCATGTTTGACAGCACTAGATCACTATCTGACCCAAGACAAGTTTGTGACTCTGCGATGCTATGTTCCCAAGTAAAATTACATGCTCTTTCCACAAACTAGCCGTTTGAACTCTGAAAATTGGATTTCGAGATTTCATTTTTTGAATCACCTGCAGGGTTTGATGCTTAGTATACACTGCAGAAATCCACATTGCCATAAAACACAGTTTGTACGTATACGTACATGTATATAGATACATATCGTGGGGTGTTTGCCATATTGTTGTGTCCGACATTTTGCTGATTTTGAGGTTTTGTTATGTAAATGGTTCTCTCACTCCTAATTTCATTATGTATAAGTGTCATTCCAATCCTTTGAAAACATTTTGGGATAATATGCGTTTATGATCTAATGCCGGTCTTCTAATTTTACACAACTCTTCAGAGTCTTGATCCTCATTTTCTCGAAAAGACGAGAAAGGCACATACAATAATATGAAAAATACCCGACTATATAATTTAGTCAGATTTCAGATTTATTTTATTCATTTCTAACATGAAGCAAGGAGAGATTTCTGTTCTTAATATTCTAAAATAAATTTACATTTTATCAGAATACAGTCAGGTAAAATATGTTTTGACGGTTGAAATTTTGTCTGAATTCCATACTTTATAGCGCATGTTACGAGGGATTCATGACTCATGGTACGTTCTCAGCGTCGCATGGAGGAAACGAAGATGCGACCTGAACTTTTCTGAGTATTGCAAACTGTGGCAGCGATTGGGTATGCGGGCTTTTGAAGACGATATTACCTTTGAAGACATTCGGTTGCCATGGTGACAGGAGACAACCGGTCCAGTTGTAGAGAAGCTAGTTCCTGATGACATACGTATTTCTGTCGCTAATTTAGAAGATGCTACTAGAGGCAGCCGTGAATCAGAGGAGGAAATTGAGTTTACTCTCTATTGAAGATGACACTCTTGAAGTCACGCAGTTGCCATCGTCACCAGAGACATCGGGGCCAACGTACACCGGAAAGGGGATTTTCATTTCAAAGAAAGCGTAATGTCTCTTTTTGACAAATTACTGTATTTGGTTGAGCAAAAAAAATCAAATAGTGTTTATTACAATAAAATTTCACTTGGATTTTGAAATATCTCATCATGTACATACTCAATAAAGATGACAATTTGACAAATTATTCAGTAAATATGAATAGAAAATCTTTACACATGTTGGTTTGTTTTTTTTTTTTAAATGTTTATTGAGCTGACCTTATTTCCATAGCAGTGATGATTTTTTCTGTCTGTTTGTCTATCCATCCATCCATCCATCCGTCCGTCCGTCCGTCCGTCCGTCCGTCCGTCCGTCCGTCCGTCCGTCCGTCCATCCATCCATCCATCCATCCATCCATCCATCCATCCATCCATCCATCCATCCATCCATCCATCCATCCATCCATCCATCCATCCATCCATCTATCTATCTATCTATCTATCTATCTATCTATCTATCTATCTATCTATTTGTCTGTCGGTCTATTTATCTATCTTTCTGTCTGTCTATCTATTTATCTATCTATCTATCTATCTGTCTGACTGTCTGTCTGCATGCCTGTCTGTCTGTCTGCCTGCCTGCCTATCTGTCTGTCTGTCTATCTATCTGTCTATCTATCTACTTAAAACAACAAGTCACTTTGCCACAAAGGGGGAAGACTTACCTTTCACTAATACATTAGAGGGAGCCTGGTAGTCCAGGGCAAAATTTGGGCTTGCTAGGCCACAAAGCATGACATTTTTACTCAAATAATTTCAGCATGTGTCACTCGGAAATGCTAATTTTATATCATTATGTCAACCTCTTTTTTGAGAGAGAGAGAGAGAGAGAGAGAGAGAGAGAGAGAGAGAAAGAGAGAGAGAGAGAGAGAGGGGGGGGATGATAATGATATTCAATAAAGACAAATATGACACTGGCCTGTGTATCTGTCTGTCTGTCCGTCCCAGGCGCAACATGTTTGACACAGAAGCATCAAAATCTAGTCCGGCGAATTTCCCAAAGGATGAAAAACATAACACACAAAATCAATCATCCTTTCCTTTGGTATGTCCATCCTTTCATCCTGGTGCAAACTATTTGACCCAGGGTTACTAATGTAAAAGTTCTGGATGACGCAAGAAATAGTTTAGTAGCACGTCGAAGAATGCGGGATCAACAACAAGACTGCATTTGACAAGTTCAACTCTCAAGTTTAAATTTATTGTAGGCCTGATGACCAATTAAAAAAACACAAAGAATCATGCATATAAGCTTTGAAAAACATTGAAACAAAACAACAAAGTAATCAGAACACACAGTTATTCACTCTCGCCGCTCCTTGCTGCCTACTACAATTTATACATTAATTTACTTATAATAATATTTACAATAGAATAGAACTTGATTGATAACTGCCAGCAACAGCCATCATTTAATTTTTTACCTCCCCCACCTCCCGATCGTTTCCCTCTTTTAATCTGTCGTGAATTTACAATACATGAAAATATCAGTAAGATCTACATTCTCACACAGTGAAGTATTCAGTTTTCAGACCTCACCAGGAGAAGCCACAAAATGACATTATTGTACTCGTTTAGTACTTTAAGGCAACATACTCCAAAGAAAATGTAATTTCCCATCGTACATCGACGACAGAAAATTTATGAACTCCAGCATGCTTGGTCTAACAACTAGCCAATCGTTTAACATGGGCACTATCTGAATGTTAGAATATTTTTTCCTCGAAAATCAGTGTCATTATCACATACAAAAACAGATTACACGTATTTACAACTATGAGAATAATGACAAAGTGCAGGCACTGAATGCGTTTGTTTTATTTCCATTTAGAATTTATTATATTTTACCAGAATTTATTGCACAGTTTTCAAATGAGTTACTAGTCTAACTTAAGGCTCCGCAAAATATGATTTTAAAATGTGTTATAACATGAGCTTCTCTTAAAATGAAAGTGAACTATCCCCAACACCCATCTCCCCCCCCCCCCACTCTCACCCCTCTTTCTCTCTCAGACAGACAGACGGACAGACAAATAGATAGATAGATAGATAGATAGATAGATAGATAGATAGATAGATAGATAGATAGATAGATAGATAGATAGATAGATAGATAGATAGATAGATAGATAGATAGATTTTAAACAAAATATTGCAAGGGAAATAAGGTAGGATCTTTAAAAAGAAAGAAAAAACAACAACCACAAACCAACACGTGAAGAGGTTTTCTATTTTCTATTTACTGAATAATTTGTGAAAATCTCATCTTTATTGATTATGTGCGTGATAGGATATTTCAAATCCAAGTGAAATTTTAATATATACAAACACTACTTGATATTTCTTTCTCAACCCAACAGGCAATTTGTCAGCATGAGACATTCAGCCGTCTGTGAAGTGAAAATCCACTTCCAGTTTACCTTGTATATCGCGCTCTTCAATATAAGCATAATTATTATTAATGGTAATAATTTTCAATAATTTCCACCCTTTCAGTGTCATAGATAAAAGATGGCAAAAGTTTACCAAATGAAAGCTAGACCCTGACTGTGGTTGAATGTGCGTTTTGTATTTTCCCCTCACAGTTTCGTTTCTGGGTCAAAATGATGGACTCGTGATTCGTCAGTTGTTATCTGACATTAGAAAATGCCATTCAAGTTTTTTTTATTTTTATTTGTTTCTTCATGTATTTCACTACAGCATTTCGCACAATGTACTTCCCGCATGGGCGTCAGAAATTGTGGCACCTACTCGTAGAAAACTCTGCTGACATTCAATTGATCGTGGAACATTTCTTCGATTGATCCACTGCTGCTTCTAGTGGCATCTTCTAAATTAGCAAAAGAAAAGTAGTGTAGGAATGGACCTCTCTAAGCCACCTTTTAAAATTTTTAAAATTTCACCCCCTATTAACACATAAAAATTCAAGCTTTTTCAAAAAAATAAAACAATTTTCCCAGAGTCTTAGAACCAGCAAAGTTGCAATTCTATCAAATTAATCCCTTTCTAGGCCATCTTTAAAATATATAAAAATTCACCCTCTATTAACACATAAAAATTAAGCTTTTTCAAAAAAAATAAAGAGTTTTAAACTCCCTAAAACTCTCTCACCATAAACTCCCGAGTTCCACCAGATCGATATAGAGACATTTGGAACTATTTTGTGTGAATATTTTATTTACAGTTTTTCATTTTCTTTCCTTTTTAAAATGGATATCACAAATCTTACTTGGAATGATAATTTAACAAATAGAAAAAATAGTCCTTTGTTACCTAAAAGTATAAGAGGAATTATAGTAGGAAAAAGCGGATGTGGAAAAACTAATCTATTATTGAATCTACTTTTAAAAGACGGCTGGCTTGATTACAACCAGTTATATGTATTTGGGAAATCATTACTTCAACCTGAATACAAGATTGTAAAAACAGGTTTTGAACAGAATCTACCTAAGGATGTTTTATTTAAATTATTCAATCAAAAAGATTATTGTATAAAAAAGAATATTTCTCCTTGTCAATTTTTAGAAGAATTTGGAAAACAAAATACACATAATATAAATCCGATTAATTGTCAATTTTACAAAAATACCGAAGATGTTCCAGATCCAAATGAGTTAAATTCAGAAAATAAGAATTTAATAATATTTGATGATATTTTATTGTTGAAACAAAACAAATGCGAAGATTATTATTGTAGAGGAAGGCATAACAATGTTGACTTTTTCTACCTAGCTCAAAATTATTTTGAATTACCGAGACAAACAATAAGAGAAAACGCAAATTTTCTCTGTTTATTTAAACAAGACTTGAAAAATCTTCAACATATTTATAATGACCATGTAAGTAATGATATGACACTAGAAGATTTTCAAAAACTCTGTAAAAAATGTTGGGAAAAACCTTACGGATTTCTGGTAATTGATAATTCTAGTGATAAGTATAATGGTAAATATAGATATAAATTTGATACATTTTACATACCTAAAAATGGATGAGCACGAACGGAGTTCTACCTTCAGCCACGAACGGAGCATTTTAAGAGAAATTGCTAAAAACACAAGATCAAAAATTTCACAGCAAATTGTTGTTAATAATAATAAAACCACTTTTACGACAGTGTTTATGCCCCCTTTAGAATTAGACAGAGATAAACATTATGAAATCGCCTTAGTTAATTTAGAAACTTACTATTCTTTCCCCAATGTCCATGAGGAAAACAATATGATAGAGTTTTATGATGGTTCAACTTGGGAAAAAGTGTATATACCAACAGGCGATTATGAAATTAAATCTTTAAACACTGCAATTCAAAACCTGATTGGTGATGCTATAAAAATCGAACCAAATAATCAAACTTTAAAATCTGTTATAACAATCAAACAAGATTATAAAGTAAGTTTTAAAGAAAACAATACCTTAGCTGATTTATTAGGATTTCATCATGAAATATATGAATCGGGAACTCATGAATCTGAAAACCTTGTAAACATTCTTAGCGTTAATAGTATTCTAGTTCATTTGAATATTATAAACGGAAGTATAGTTAATGGTACACCCGTTCCGGTTATTTATTCTTTTTTCCCAAATATATCTCCGGGATATAAAATAGTTGAAAAACCTAAAAATCTTGTTTTTCTGCCGATAGCTATGAAAACGATAAATAACTTAGAGGTTAAAATTACAGATCAAAATGATAAACCTTTAAATTTAAGAGGAGAAACTGTCGTCATAAGATTTCATATTAGAGAAATTTAATCAACCGAGGGTCACTCCGTTGATCGACAAAGTCGAAGGTATTTCTTTAAAAGAAAACCATTTAAAATGGCACTATCCAATTTTGATATTTTAAAAGCTGTTAAGGAATTAAGAATTCCTAATTTTAGAGGTGTGTTTTTAAGAACTGAATTACCTGAAAAATCGAGAAGAAAAGAATGTGGAATACTGAACTTAGGTGATGGAACGAAAGGAGGAACTCATTGGGTCGCTTGGTATCATGACAAAGTCATTAAAATTTATTTTGACAGTTATGGAATTCAACCTCCTTTAGAAATAATCAAATATCTTAGAGAGAAAAAAGGAGATATTCAATATTCTACTAATCAAGTACAAGATCCTAACACAGTAATTTGTGGGCATTTGTGTTTGTATGTTTTAAAAGAATTATCAGAGGGAAAAAGTTTTCAAGAAATTATTAATAGTTTGTACTAAGAAAGCCTATATAAATTCTTTTCTTGAAAAATGGTGGATAAGTTTGGACTGATGGCTAGTGGAGACATTTCATCAACAACTATTATTCCATTTCATAGGTATGCAACCAATCTAGATGATTTAGAAAATGTAGAAGGTTTTAATGAAAATGGAAAGAAAGATGCTATATATTGTTTCAAATTAAATGAAGAAGGTATATATGTTAGAAATGAAACTGTAGATTCACCACCTCCTAAATTTATAAGTGAAGTAAGAGATAAACCTGTGAATCTTATAAATGTTGATGGGAAACTTAAAGTTATACCAGCCAAACACGAATGGGATGTTGATATTCAATTAAGAAGTGATAAAGTATCAACTAAAGGAAATAACAAAATGTTACTAAAAGTTTACAACTCTGGTCGAATTATAGGAAGTTTGGTTCCACTTCCTAGATATAGAGAGTCAACAGTTTTAAAACGCTATTATGAGGAATATTATCTTTCAAACGGTAAGGATGAGCCTTGCACCATTCTAACTTTTAATTGTGAATTTGGGAATGAAAAAAAGATTCTTGAAGAATTTCCGATAGGTTCAACTTTAATTATTGAAGGTAAAGTTTTAGAATCTTTTGATGACAAATTAGAAATTATGGATGGATTACAAATAAGTTATTCGGAAAATAATTCAAAATTTTTTCGAATAATTGTAAAAAAACAAAAAGATGATTACAAAATCCGAAATAATCTTAATGAACTGACAACCGAAAAAGGAGACGATGATGTTAGTTTTAAAAATATTCTCATTTACAAAGAGTTTATGATTCATCGGATAAGGTTTACACAATTACCAGTAACTTTAGATGAAATAAATTATTTGTAAAAAAAATGGATGATGATATACGAATTCCTAATGGTCAACTAGATCTCAGCTCTGATGATGATCGACGAATTCGCAGATCTGTTATTAAACCTACGAAAATTACTCCGTTTAATAGCCATGCAGTTAACTTAGAAGATTTAAAAAATGTTGAAGGTTTTTTATCTACAGGAGAACTAAATAGTTTATATTGTTTTCAATTAATGAATAATGGACTATATAAAAGAGTTGAATTTCCTAAAAAAACCGAATGGGATATTGATATTAAACCAGTTATTGATGCAAATAATTCACTATCATATAAATCCAATAGTTTAATGGACGTAATACCTAAGGGTATAGATTTAGATTATGAAAGAATTAATGGAAAAGGTTATTTTGTTGTGAAAAAATCTGAAGATTCTGGTATGATTCTTTTTAAGTTTTATAATTCTAAAGATCAAGATCTTTTTTTAAGTAATATGGAAAATATGGTTTTGATTTATGATGTTTTTAATAAAGAAAAAATGAAGAATATCTGAGAATTAAAAGAAAAAAACCTTTGCTTAGAATTGAACCCAACACAAACTGGCCTTATTTAGCTTTTACTAAAAAATATGCAATTAGTAGAATAAGATTTAGTGTTGCACCTGTTACAGATGCTCAAATTAGATACTATTAAAATGGAAGACATTTTGGAAATTAAAGAAGATTTTAAAGTAGATGAAAGTATTGAAAAATATGAATACCATGAATACAATCCAATTACCGGTACAAATTTAAACAGCGGAGGAGAAATAAGAATAAATATTGAATTGCAAGATATTTTTACTCATCCAAGTGAAAGCTATATAATAATTGAAGGTAGACTTACAAAAACAGATGGAACATTATATGCTGCTGATGATAAAATAACTTTATGTAATAATGGCATAATGTATTTGTTTAATTTTATAAAATATCAGTTATCAGGACAAGAAATTGAAAATTTAAATCATCCAGGACGAGGAACAACAATGTTAGGATTGCTCAAGTATCCTTCAAAATCAAATAGACTTAATTCATTGTGGATAAAAGATACTAACAACCAAATTAACAATAACGAAGGTTTTGATACCAGTCAAAAGATATTGCTAAAATATCCTGATCCTAAAGGAACATTTTCCTTTCTAATTCCTCTGAAACATATTTTCGGTTTCGCAGAGGATTATGATAAAATTCTTTATGGATTTACTCAACAACTTACTCTGTACAAAAG
This sequence comes from Onchidella celtica, assembly GCA_963931925.1. Classification (NCBI taxonomy): domain Eukaryota; kingdom Metazoa; phylum Mollusca; class Gastropoda; order Systellommatophora; family Onchidiidae; genus Onchidella; species Onchidella celtica. The sequence continues at coordinate 28,061,797 of OZ007569.1, forward strand.
ACCAGATTCAAATATTGCAATTTATAAAGATGGTAAAGCTGCCGAAGGAAAAGTTACTCTTGATAAAATTTCATGGTATGTTCCACATGTTTTACCGCCAGATCAACAAAAGTTTGAATTATATAAAATTATTGAATCAAAAGCAAAATTAAATGTTGGTTATAGAAGTAGACAATGTGATTCAATAACAGTTCCTATAGGAACCCAGTATTCATGGAGGTTATCTGTAAAAGCTTCTCCCGAAAAACCTAGGTGGATCATAACAGCTTTCCAAACAAAAAGTAGATCTGATCAAAAAGAAAATGCAGCGATATTCAATAATCTGGATGTGAGAAATATTAATGTTCAGTTAAATTCTAGGCGTTATCCAGAATCTGATTATCAACTATCATTCCCTAAGTTTCAATTCTCTAGAGTATATAATGATGCTGCATCATTTAAATCAAAATTTTATGATATAGATCAACTATTACCACTATTGATTATAAAACGCTCTGTCCGTTATTTGTTTTCGATGTTTCAAAACAAAGTGAAAGGTTAAAAAATAGCATAACTGATATAATGGTTAAGGCTACATTTAATAAAAATGTTCCTGCAGATACCACAGCTTATGCTTTAGTTATTTCTGATAAAATAATTTCATTTCAATCTGATGGAAGGAATATGGCAGTTATACAAAGCTAACCTTCTCTACCATTTGTCAGAATATGGAAGAGTTCTAATACCATCATTAAGTATATATCGTTTATCATCATAAGGACTTAGAGCTTTCTTATTTATTTGTTTTATGTACATTTCATGTTTATCAGAATTTAGCACATTCATCTTTTTATAATTAATTCCATTATTAAATAAACAATTTTTGTAATCTTCAAATGTAACATCTTTATTAATTGTCGTTTTTGAAATACCTTTTAATTTTTTACATGCTTGTTCTTCGACAACTTTATATGTATATGCTTTTTCCATAAAATGCATTATTCATTAATTTCCAAAGATTCTTTTCAAAGTCTGGACTTAGTTCTTTGATTGGTATTAAAATCGATGTATTCTTTTAATCAAGGTCTTTCTTTAAAAGAAATTATTCTATGAACTTTAGAAATTTCTAATCCAAGGGATTTAAAACATTCTAATAATTTATAATGTATAATATAGTTCTTTTTATTTTTTTAAATTTAGTATTAGTTTTTCTACATTTCCTACTTTTTTGTTTTCTATTTGTAAATAGTATTTTTGCAAATCGCTTAAATCGTCTTCATTTATTTTTAGTTTCTCTGGAGCTAAAGGAAATCTTTTGGTGTTTACTTTTGCTTTAACTGTGTAATCAAGATCACATTCGATAATATATCCTCTTCCTTCAGGAACCTCCTTTAGAAATGATTCTTTTTCCCATTTAAAATCTCCAACCGGTAAAGGTTGTGACATTCCTCCTCCATATAAATTATTTGCATCGAGGTACAGTAAATAATTTGATCTCTTTTTAGGGTCATAATCTGGTAAATATTTATTGTTAGCTTTTACATATCGAGGTCCTAAAACTCCTGAATAACCACCTCTTATTCCCTTCTCAAACATTAGTAGCATATCTAAATCTGTTAATAATTCTAATTTAATTCCCGTATATTTTAATCCACATTGCCAAGTTAATCCAGGAGCTGAGAAACAATAACACGGATCAATTTCATGATTGGTTGGGAAAAATTCTCTAAACTTTTCAAATACATCGGCTAAAAGTAAAACATCTGATTTTAGATACAAATCATGATAATCTTGTAAAGTTTTACATTTAAAAGTATTCCAAACATTTACAGCGTGTTGATATTCGTCTTCTGTAATTCCTCTTAAAGTTGAGAAGAAATTTTCTATTGGTGGTAATTATTTTTCTTTTAATCGATTAATTGAATCAATAAATTCATAAGGGTAAACACCTTTTCTTTTGAGTAAATCAGAATTCTGCGGGAAATGTTCTTTCAAGATTTTGAAATCATCCATAGATTTTACGATACCATCCAAAGAGTTTGATAAAAACCTATAACTATCCAGGAATCTTAATTTTCTGTAATAATTTCCGTATTCAAATGAAATATATTCTTCAGATGTTTTAGCAAGCAATGAAAGTTTATTGTATTTATCTTCATATTTCATTATTTCTTCTATTATGAAATGAAAGTCATAACCACTGCCATTGTGGAAAAATACTGGAATTACTTTAGATTGTTTTCCTTCTTTGGTATTACAAGATTGACAAGCAGCTCCTCGATACATACCATTGTAATGATTGTGCTCTCTTACTTTGGAAACTTTTTCGTCAGAAAATTCGTCATCAGAAAATTCAATATTACAAATATAACAGTTTGTTGCTTTATTAAATTCTTTTTCTTGAGCATAAGTTAATTTAGCTTTAGCTTTTTTTTATAGTAATTTAGTTTTTTTTTTTTACAGATTTCGTTATAATACATCATAATCATTTCGACAAATTTTTCTTTTGCATCTTCTCCGGTATAAGTATGATAAACGGAAGGACATATATTTTCATAATCGGATTTTATATACATTCCAAAACTAATAGCTTCTTGTTTAAAAAGTTTATTTTCATAAGGTTCATTTGGATTTGGTTGTGTTGTAGATATTCTTTTATTACATGATTCAAAATCACAGTAGAAAACTATCGGTAATCTAGATTTGAAATGATGATTTGTAAATTTAAAATATTATCACCTTCTTTTGGAAGGATTGTCTTACACATTTTGTGATTTAAGCATTTCTCTTTATGGTTATTTAATGTCTCTTCTCTTTTAAATATATTCATACAATTCCTGCAGATAAAAGCTTTGTTTGTAGATTTATCTGCTAATAAACTTTCTAAATTCTTTATAAGACAGTAATGAGTATTTCCATCATCTTCTAAATATAGGAGATCAATGAAATTGCAGCTTTGTTTTTCGACGGAGGTATAAATTGGATATATAGAATATTTATCTTCTGGTTTTTCTAATGCAAAAACATTTATCGAAATACCATTCTGTTTTTCAAATTTAGGAATATCTTTTATTTTAACTGGATATTTAATTCCATTCAAAGTATTTTCATATTGTTTATATTTTGAAAGTCTGTGAACATGATCATCAGCAGGATACAATTTAGCTAATATAGACCAAAGAAAACATTTATTATCTTTTTTATTTTGAACGTTGATAATATTTTTACTTTTAAACGGAGTAGGAATATAAGGAGAACCTCTTAAAGTTTTAGTTTTATAAAGTTTTACATTTGTTTTAATAATTTGATTAAAGACATGCCCAGATCCTCTATTCAGCAACCCAAGCATCAAACTTTTCCTCAATGGAATCATAAAATTTATTAAACTCATTCATGGAATTTATAGTACCTAATTGTTTTGGATTATAATGTGCTTCAATAATATCAAACGCTAAAGGAGTATTAAATTCAGAAGTTATTATTAATTTAACTTTTACTGTTTTATTGTCTTTAAAATCTTCAACAAGTTTTCTCACTCTTTCCTTAATTAATTTGAAATATCTAGAAGTATTCTTTTCTTTTACATCATCGATAATGGTTTCTTTGATAATATCTTTGAAGATTTTTTCGACCATTTTTTAAGAATTATTTTTAATAGACTTTTGATAATCGGGATTTCTTTTCATAAATTCTCGATATGCTTGTTTACATTTTTCCTTATTTCTTACATAATGCAAATGTTTTTGAAGTTTCATACATTCTTTACATTTTGCTTTATGACCATCTGAACTTTTTCTTTCCTTGTAAAATAAATCAAGAGGTTTTCGAATAAAACAAGTATTGCAAATTTTTTCCATTTTATATATATTAAAAATGGCTGAAGGTAGAACTCCGATGTATTGTGTAAAATGTAGAAAACAAACTGATACTATGGAAGGTATTGAATTAGTTAAAACAAAAAATAATAGAAATATGTTAAAAGGCAAATGTGTAATTTGTGGAAGTACTAAAACTAAATTTATACCCTCAATTGAGGGGCGAGGCATAACCAACAAAATCATCAACAAATTTCCTTTTGAAATGCATTTGCCAGGACATAATTTTACAGGACCGGGAACCAATTTAAAAAAACGGTTGAATTCCGAAATTTTGTCTGATGGAACAACAAAATTTACACCAAAATCTTGGAGTAAACCTATTAATAGAGTTGATGAAGCCGCAATGCATCACGATATTTGTTATTTACAAAATCAAGATACTAAAACCAGAAATGAACTATGTGATAAAAAGATGATACATTCTTTAGATTCCATTTTAAAACCAACATTAAGAGAAAGAATAGATAGAAATATTGTTGAACCTATTATTAAAATGAAAAAAACTTTTGGAATGGGTGGGAAAAAAAAAAGCTTTACGAGTGATTTAGCAGAAGAACTTCATAAACCGGTTATTAAAAAATTTAAGAAAAGAAGAGTGATAGTTAATGGAATTGATAAAATACGGGCTGCTGATTTAGTTGACATGTCTGCTTATTCTAAGCAAAACAAAGGATTTAAATACATTCTTGCTGTTGTTGATGTTTTCTCAAAATATGGTTGGATGATTCCTTTAAAAAATAAAAGCGGACTAACAGTTGCTGAAGGATTTAAAAAGATTGGCAGACATCTGGAAAAATTATGGGTTGATAAAGGACGTGAATTCTATAATAAACATGTTAAGAGTCTTTTCAAAGAAATCTATTCCACAGAGAATGAAGAGAAAAGTTCTGTAGTGGAAAGATGGAACCGAACAATGAAAGAAAAAATGTTTAAATATTTTGCGGCGAATGGTGTTACGAAATATATAGATGTTTTAGATGATTTGGTAAATGATTATAATAACACCTATCATTCATCAATAAAAATGACACCTGTTGAAGTAAGTAAAAAAGAAAATGAAATAACCGTGTATAGAAATTTATATACAAAGAAACAGTTGCCAAAGCCTAAATTTAAATTAGGTGATAGAGTTAGAATTACAAAGAAGAAAAAATTTTTTGAGAAAGGTTACACACCAAAATGGACAAAAGAAATATTTACAATAGATTAAATACCAAAAGAAGAATCCGCGCACGTGGCGATGGAAAATACAATTTAAATTCTATTATTTCTTATTTCCAATGAGACATGTTATATTATTAAAGTTCCTCAGTACACGCCATGGAGAATCCCAATCACACGTGCTTGTACAATAGTGCGTTGTCTGGCGGTAGCTCTTCAACAGTCTTCAAAGTAGCTGGAATGTTTCAATTGCATTATGACAACTTAGTAATTGACTCTCACCATGCGGCCCTCACTAAAAGTGAGAGCGCTGGATATCATCGCTGTGGGTTCATATATCAAACCAAGTGGGCTTAGGCTCTGGAGCTTCAATGGATCAACGCTCCTCATAACATGGACTGCTTAACTGCGTCTCTATGTCTCTCATCTGGCTGAGGACTATCGCCGTCCACTTCGCAGATGGAAATGTCTACATGTGGCAACTATCTAAGTTCTGTACGTGTTTAAATACTAAAGTCACATCTGCAACCTTCCGTCCAGATTCATACATTTGATTGGTGCAGCCACGCGGGCTCAGCCTGCAGTATTAATTTATTCTAGTCACGGCCTTGCGCCAAAATCAAGGTCAATTTACCTATGCCATAAAATTTAAAATGTGAAAAATAATTACTAAAATCTTTAAACTTCGTGCTTCTACTCTTATGCACGAATTTCTGAACGCCAACTAAGCGTCAAAATAAAACTACCCTTACTCGCCCCTTCTCTGTGTTAATCAAAATCACGGGATCGAGAACTGCTCTGTCATTCCTAGTTATACATTTAGTCTGTCTCGCCCCACCTTCTCTCCATCTATAAGAAAAAAGTGTTTCAAAACAAACTGTTCACGATGTCACGAGTAGGTGAGCTGGGATCAGTAGTTACGGGGGAAGGGGGTCGAGTAAAGTTAACCCACGGCCCACGGGTAATGAAAAGCGTGCATGTTGTGAGTGGGGGGGTCTGCATGAGGCGAGAGCGCTGTACTACTATCACTGCAAGTTAGAAGGTCCTAGGGGACGGACGTGAGTGAGAACAGTCGGGAGATTGTGACAGTGTTTTCCAGTGATGACTGGTAGGTGGAACGATGATTGATAATTATGATTGATGTATTATATTCGTCTACGACCATGATGTAAATAAGTATATGTGAGGAATATGGAAGTCCGTGATACTGTATATAGCAATGTGCGCCATGAGCGATAGATGGAAGTTAGCTTCATGGATTTGTAGCGAGAGTGAGTAGGGCGTAATACGGTGGAGGTGTTACCGTAAGATGTTTGGTGAGTGAAATGTGAACTATTGTGAGTACGCTTCATGAGTGGTAATGAGGGGTGAAGTGATTAGAAATGGTATGGTATTATACCAATGTAATGTTATTTTTGTAGGTGCCGGGGTCGGGCCGAAGCGCCGCCTACGGTGAGCACAGGGGATAGGCCAGCATAGGGCCGAAGGCCACACATAGGCCAGGAGTGACGCTGTCGTGTAGGACAGTCGCAGCACATGAGTCGTGGCAGTCTGGCCACAGACAGGGATGTATATATGCTTGTAATGTGCTATTAAGATGTACTACTGTGACATGGATGTATTACTGTGCGAATGAGATATTCATGTGAATTGAAGTATTAACGTGCTATGGCCACGTGAGGTGTTATAGGAGGCTAAGGTGTATTGCCATAGGGGCGGGCGCTGTTGAGAGACTGTGGGGTGAAAGAATACTAGGGTGTCATTAAGACCCTGAGTGGAGAGGCTGAGGCCGAAGTATCTTTGGAAGTAATTACCGGGTCGTGGACCCGAGGAAGTGTGCTTGCGGGAGAAGGCCGTGGACGGCAGTTTAATTAAGTACTATAATGTATGTCATTGCAATTCTATCTTTATCTTATGTTTAATAAATGTGTGAGTCTGATGGGTTGTTTTGTTAAGTGTTATACTTGTTCGTTCGTGGTTGTTGTCTTGTTATAATTATTACATCTCCCAGTCTGGGATTTGTGACACACGAGAACAGCTCAAGGACAAATTACGCTGGTTATAATTAACAAGATCGTAAAAATAACTCACTGAAGTCGTGACCTAGCACGGCATTTATGATACTAATCTGTTCCTGACAACTAATGCGGATAAAACTTTTGGAATTTATTCTTTAGATGATAAATTTTATATTGGAAATAAAGAAATAAAAGTTGATGATGATGATATTATTATTGGAGAAGATAAATATGAAGAAACACCTGGTTTGTGGGAATTAATAACCAGTAGAGATCCTCAAAATTTTTTAAATGAGGATAAAGCCAATTATGCACGTATTTTATTTTCTACTAATGCCATAAAACACAATAATGATCCTAATAATCCAAGACCTAAATCTAGTGGAGGACAGAAATACATGAATATCATAAAACCAATTTGGGAAAATAAACAATTTTATGATGATGATTCAAGTCACAACTCTGCTGATCAAAGAAGTTTAACTTATTCCCGAACAGGATTTCTTTCTTCAGATTCAAATGCTTTATTAAAGAGATTATCATTATTAATGGCTAGTAAAGAAGCAGGAAATACAGGTGTTGTAAATGAAATTGTAAGTATTATAGATGAATTATATAGACAAAAAATTATTAACACTAATGAGTATAAAAAATTACAGTTAAAAATTGCTATATAAAATCGACGATGTTGGTGATAAATAAAGATCGCAAAAGAAAATATGTTTATGGGGGATATAGTATTTTGACAGATAAATATTATGGATCAGGTTTTTTTGATTCGATAATTTCAGCTGTTACTAGCAAAGTTGCAAAAGAAGTTGTATCAAATGTTGCAAAGAAAACAGCAACTGACTTTGGACAAAAAGCTGTTAATAAATTTATAGTTGATAAAGTTTTTAAACCAAATAAAGTTCCATCTGGTAAAACGCAATTAACACCTGAATCAAAACAAATATTGGACAATTTATTAGGAAGGGGAATTAAACGTATTTAAAACTTTTCATGTGTGAATCAATCAACAGAATTTTCTGGAGAAGGGATTCTCAAACTCTCTAAAACTCGGGGTGAGAGAGTTTTAGGGGAGTTTATGTTTTATTTTTTTGAAAAAGCTATGTGTTTATGCTTTAATAAATGTTGAATTTTTTAAAAGGTGGCCTAGAAAGGCTGACAGAATTGCAGCTTTGCTGGTTCTAATACTCTGGGAACATTTTTTTATTTTTTTGAATTTTTATGTGTTTATGTGTTAATAGGGGGTGAATTTTAAAAAATTTTAAAAGGTGGTCCATACCTACACTACTAAGAAACACGCCTGTCATCAGGCACTAGCTTCGCTACCACTGAACTGGTTGTATCCTGTCACCATGGCAACTGAGTACCTTCATGAGTATCATCCTCAAATGAGCCCATACCCTATTTAAATCATTGTCACAGTTTGCCAAACTCAAAAACATTCACATCTCTATCTTCATTTGCTCCATGTGGAGCCCAGAACGTACACGGTTAATTAGTAGCCTGCATTAAAATTTCGGAATTCTAACGATTTTCAACCGCAAATTACCTTTCACATGACTGAATTTTGATAAAATGTAAATTTATTCTTTCCCTGTCTCATTTCACCATTTCGGAAATGAATAAAATAAATAGGAAATCTGACTAAATCATAATATACACACATACCAAAAAATTGACCCGTCACTGTTTTGTGGCACTGCGGTACATATTTTAAGAACATCATACTTGCAGATTATTCATTTAAATGAAATCTCGAAATGCAATTTTCAGAGTTCAAACGACTCGTTTGTGGAAAGAGCATGTAATTTTACTTGGGAACATAGCATCGCAGAGTCACAAACTTGTCTTGGGTTAGACAGTGATCCAGTGCTGCCAGACAAGAAGACACTGTCTGGGTTTGGTAGATTTTGTCCTTCTGACACCCTGAAGTTTCGATGTCCGCCAATGGGCCCCATTGTATGACCACAGCTGGAAAAATATACAGTTTCACAATTTTTGAAACAAACAAAAAATCAATACGTTCATCATAACAAGTAATATCACGAGGAGCAAAGACGGCTGTTAGAGCCAACACTAAGGAACAGAGACGGCTGTTACAGCCATCACTAAGGAACAAAGACGGCTGTTACAGCCATCACTAAGGAACAAAGACGGCTGTTACAGCCATCACTAAGGAGCAAAGACGGCTGTTACAGTCATCACTAAGGAACAAAGACGGCTGTTGCAGCCATGACTAAGAAGCAAAGACGGCTGTTACAGCCATCACTGAGGAACAAAGACGGCTGTTATAGCTATCACTGAGGAACAAAGACGGCTGTTATAGCTATCACTGAGGAACAAAGACGGCTGTTACAACCATCACTAAGAAGCAAAGACGGCTGTTACAGCCATCACTAAGGAACAAAGACGGCTGTTATAGCCATCACTAAGGAGCAAAGACGGCTGTTACAGCCATCATTAAGAAACAAAGACGGCTGTTACAGCCATCACTAAGGAACAAAGACGGTTGTTATAGCCATCTGTAAGGAGCAAAGACGGCTGTTACAATCATCACTAAGAAACAAAGACGGCTGTTACAGCCATCACTAAGGAACAAATACGGCTGTTACAGCCATCACTAAAGAACAAAGACGGCTGTTACAGCCATCACTAAGGAACAAAGACGGTTGTGAAAGCCATCTGTAAGGAGCAAAGACAGCTGTTACAGCCATCACTAAGGAACAAATACGGCTGTTACAGCCATCACTAAAGAACAAAGACGGCTGTTACAGCCATCACTAAGGAACAAAGGCGGCTGTTATAGCCATCTGTAAGGAGCAAAGACGGCTGTTACAGCCATCACTAAGAAGCAAAGACGGCTGTTACAGCCATCACTAAGGAACAAAGACAGCTGTTATAGCCATCACTAAGGAGCAAAGACGGCTGTTACAGCCATCATTAAGAAACAAAGACGGCTGTTACAGCCATCACTAAGGAACAAAGACGGTTGTTATAGCCATCTGTAAGGAGATAAGACGGCTGTTACAACCATCACTAAGAAACAAAGACGGCTGTTACAGCCATCACTAAGGAACAAATACGGCTGTTACAGCCATCACTAAAGAACAAAGACGGCTGTTACAGCCATCACTAAGGAGCAAAGACGGCTGTTACAACCATCACTAAGGAGCAAAGACGGCTGTTACAGGCATCACTAAGGAACAAAGACGGTTGTTATAGCCATCTGTAAGGAGCAAAGACGGCTGTAACAGCCATCACTATGGAACAAAGACGGTTGTTATAGCCATCTGTAAGGAGCAAAGACGGCTGTTACAGCCATCTCTAAGGAACAAAGACGGCTATTACAGCCATCACTAAGAAACAAAGACGGCTGTTACAGCCATCACTAAGGAACAAAGACGGTTGTTATAGCCATCTGTAAGGAGCAAAGACGGCTGTTACAGCCATCTCTAAGAAGCAAAGACGGCTGTTACAGCCATCACTAAGAAACAAAGACGGCTGTTACAGCCATCACTAAGGAACAAAGACGGTTGTTATAACCATCTGTAAGGAGCAAAGACGGCTGTTACAGCCATCACTAAGGAACAAAGACGGCTGTTATAACCATCTGTAAGGAGCAAAGACGGCTGTTACAGCCATCACTAAGGAACAAATACGGCTGTTACAGCCATCACTAAAGAACAAAGACGGCTGTTACAGCCATCACTAAGGAACAAAGACGGTTGTTATAGCCATCTGTAAGGAGCAAAGACGGCTGTTACAGCCATCACTAAGAAGCAAAGACGGCTGTTACAGCCATCACTAAGGAACAAAGACGGCTGTTATAGCCATCACTAAGGAGCAAAGACGGCTGTTACAGCCATCATTAAGAAACAAATACGGCTGTTACAGCCATCACTAAGGAACAAAGACGGTTGTTATAGCCATCTGTAAGGAGCAAAGACGGCTGTTACAACCATCACTAAGAAACAAAGACGGCTGTTACAGCCATCACTAAGGAACAAATACGGCTGTTACAGCCATCACTAAAGAACAAAGACGGCTGTTACAGCCATCACTAAGGAGCAAAGACGGCTGTTACAACCATCACTAAGGAGCAAAGACGGCTGTTACAGGCATCACTAAGGAACAAAGACGGTTGTTATAGCCATCTGTAAGGAGCAAAGACGGCTGTTACAGCCATCACTAAGAAACAAAGACGGCTGTTACAGCCATCACTAAGGAACAAAGACGGTTGTTATAGCCATCTGTAAGGAGCAAAGACGGCTGTAACAGCCATCACTAAGGAACAAAGACGGTTGTTATATAACAGCCATCTGTAAGGAGCAAAGACGGCTGTTACAGACACCACAAAGGACCAAAGACGGCTCTTACCGCCATCGCCGCATGCAAATTCATTCACTCACCAGGCAGATTATCCTGTTTCCTGTTCTCACATATCAGTTCCACGGCTGAGCTAGAACGGGTTAAACACTCAGTCCTATATCCACAGTCAGGCAATGTCAGAGATGAAAAGACAGCAAACGTGTCTAGCTGATCCCGGGGCAGTTCTCTCGTAACAGAGTCCAAATTCTGAGTCACGGTAATGGCGTCGACAACTTTGGTCTTCAGGCAGTCCTCAGGTTTACCACTCCAAGAATGAATCACATCGAACTGGATAATGAAATAACGAGTGACAACAAAATGTCCTTACCCACTGCTGTTCTGTAGTTTTATCTTGATTTTCCGCTTGAACAGTGTGGGTTATTTGAAAATGTGTCTATTCTCAGGGAAGCAAAGAAACAAAATTGTCACTTCGGTGTTATCTCCGGGATGTGAGCAACAACAACAACAACAGCAATAACAACAACAACGACAACAACAACAAAAACTTGGTAGAAAGCAGAGCATCAAATCTATCACTTTCAATGACCTCTTACACATTACGGTAATAAAGTTAAATTGTAACAAACTGAAAAAGGCTTTTATCTTGCAAGGCCCCGCGGTAGAAACAAACAATACAGAAACGTTACGACAAGTCACAAAGGATAAGTCACAAAGGATTGGAAATGAAGAAAAAAAACAACAGGGGCACGCTTCCGGTCATCGAAGACTTTCCTCTTGTAATGAAAAATATAACCTAGTACACTTCAAGAAAAAAAAAAAAGGATTTAGAAAAACAATACTCAAAAAGAAAACGGCCACTTAGCTGTGGTAATCTAAACCTCTAGTGCCCAGACGAAAATTGACAGTCCCAGAACTTCTGAAACAATATTCTGAACTGATTTTAAATAGTCAGATTATTCCAAAAAAAAAATATATATATTTAATTAAAAGAAATTAGTTGTTAATAAAATAGTAAGAATAAATGTTTCAAAGACAGAGCATTTTGGCTCCAGGTGACCTTTTTCAAATATAACACACTGGGTGGTAGAGGGTGTAAGGAATTAACACCACGGTAATAACATACAACCGGAAGATGTACCACAAACAGTCAGATTTTTTGGTATCTTAAGATTCTGGGCCGAGACAAATAAATTACATTTTCTGCAACAAGCATTAATTGGAGGGCTGCATGGCAAACTGTCGTAATTCGGCTTTCTCCAACAATTGAGATATTAGGCACTCTTCTAGCCCTTGACAGGCCGCATAGTTTTGCTACGATGTTAGGGGTTCAATTCTGTATTTGGGTTAACAAACATTAAAAAAAAAATCTTTTAAAAATATTTTTGAAGAAGTTATCAGTTTTACTCTTTTTTGCTTCTCCTGAAAAAACAAACGCGGTCCTTGATACCTTCTCTACTAAGCAAAATGACTCACCATTGTCAAGTCAAAGACTGCAGCCACTGGCCCAAGGCTGGCAGATTCCTTCATCAATGATCGAACTCCGCTCACCTGGCTTAAGTCATCATTGTGGATTTGAACCTCCACTCCCATTTGGCTCCACTGTCTTTGGCGCCTTGCGTGGTAACCTCTATTGGTATGTCTACATAACAAGGAGCAAACCATGAACAGGTCAGTTTAATTTTGTATTTGAACAGAAAATATGTGAAACACCGATGAAACCATAATTTCTAGACATTTTTGTCGGACGAATTACAGTTTTCAAAGAACTTCAGAAAAGAATGCTGGCACGAGCAGTATACGTCACCCCGCCGCTCCCCCCCCCCCTTTTTTCCTAAAATGTTCATCTCGCCACGGCTGTGGAGGCTTTCTCTTTTTATCTCGCACTCTCTCTCTCTCTCTCTCTCTCTCTCTCTCTCTCTCTCTCTCTCGCATACACGCACAAACATATTATATGCAACAATACAAACATCTATGGGCTCCTTGTACTTGTCTGTACATCCTTACTCACTCCCATCCTTCCCTCCCGCTCTCTTTCTCTCGCTTTCTCTCTCTTGCTCTTCCTCTCTCTCTCTCTCTCTTTTTCTCTCAGTCTTTCTCTCCTCATCTCTCTGTCTCACTTTCTCTCTTCTCTCTCTCAATCTCTTTCTGCTTTTCACTCTCCCTCTCTCCTTCTCTCTCTCTCTCTCTCTATCTCATATTCACATACAGACATACACATAATCACACCTCTGGGCTCGGCTAGTCAATACAGCCTAAATCACCCCCATCTTTCTCCAAGGATAATGACCAGGATGAAGGCAACACTAATTAACGAATGAAACAGGCATATAACTGTCTTATTTACTCAACATCATAAACTCACTTTCCGCAGAATACAAGATGCTTCGCGCCTCGTCCCACCAGCCAACCAGCCAGTTCAAAACCAAATCCCATAAGTCCTCCCACTATGACATACGTCTTTCTGGCATGACAGATGACTCTAGGTATTGCTGGCAAAGTGAAAGGTGCTGGTATTGTCACCTGTCCCGGTTCCTCGTCTCGAATCTGTAAAATGGTCAATGTGTAGTTACTAAGACCTTTTTTGCAACAGTATCACAGCTTGAAAACAAGTACTGGACACTTTCGTAGTTTTTTTTTTTTTTCAAATGGGTGAAATCAACATTGATTTTTTCTCACACCCAGTTGTCTGTTGAATTTATTTCAAATTATGTACGGATTCATATTTCATATCAAACGTTATGGAACTGGTCTTTTATTTGTTAGGCCATAGCCCAATTTTGACTTTAATTCTTTACACTTTGTAAAAAATATAATTAGACCAAAATAATTATTAACAAAAAACAAACAAGAAACGTTTCTACAGTAGTAAACTTCTTTTTTTAACTGTCTTATGTATGATTTCAATTTATTATAGGACATGGGCACTCAAGAATAGCAGGGTTCAGTTTAATGGAAACCCCCAAAATACCCATTTCTGTCCTTATAAAACCAGCAGCGTCAGCAAAGCTGAAAAAGAGAAAAAGTCGTATTTGCCAAATCCTGTGTTGCAATGACAATGACACTAATAAACAAAAGGTATTCAATAAATTCTAACTTAAGGTAAAATACGTCCCAAATATTATTTGCTTTTTCTATTCTCAGTTTCATTCTGAACATGTTTTACTCTAAGAGTTTACTATTTGGCATTCTTGTTATTTTTGCTAACGCAGGGCTTTTAAACAGACAGACATTTCTCTCTTCTTCCGTTTTTGCCACTTTCAACTTTGTGCCAAACCCTAAGAAAAAAAAAAGGGCCTTGCAGCTACTGAGTATTATTATTATTAGTGGTATTTTCCAAGTATCAGGAGCAACAACAAAGACAACCGCATGATTTTCATTCTCACGTTGGTATCAATTTCAGCCTGGTGCACCTTACACAAATGTTGGTGGTCATTGTTGATTAAGCCTGAGATGGAATAGAAGCATGATTGTTTGAAACTTTCAGCGATGTAAGATCTATAGCGCACTGACTCAAATATATTTTGCTTTAGTTTTGTGCACTACGGAGTTAAACGAGATCTCTCTCACTGCTGTCTTTCTCGCTAATTGATTCAAAGGAATTTCAAGTGTGAGTCAAAACCAACGCAAAATATACTTCACTCAGTGCGGCACCAGCTATTGCTTTTACATCGCAGTTACATTTTGTATAGTGCCATTAGACACAAGTGTGTTACTTACCTTGATAACAATCTTGCCTATGTGTTTTCCCAGACACATATACCTGTATAAAACAACACGTGCACATTTAATGAAATTAAGTCATGTAAATTCATATTCACCCCCTGCTTTTGTGGGGCCAATGAGCTAATTGACATTGCCAAGGTAGTGTAAATTTTCACATCCCACATATCAAGGGGTATCTGTCACGTTGCGACATTTTGCCGATTTTGAGCTTTTGTCGTGAAAGTGGTTCTCTCTCTTCTAATTTTATTATGTATAATTATCATATGGGTGTATGTTTATGCACACTTCGATTTTGAAGTGTATTGAACAAAATTCTGATTTTACACAGCTCTTCAAACGTTCAGTACCAAATTTTCTCAAAAAGGCAAAAATACACGTATAACAATATGGAAAATACCCGACGATATTTCCATAGAACTGAGCTGATTTATATTACCAGTGATATTTTCAATTGGTTTTTCTGGTGCGCTGGTTCTAACATTGGGAATAGGGGGTGGGGGAATTGGGAACTTCAGAGAATAAAATAACCTAGCCGTGCTATACTCCTGCACCTTCAACTGAACAAACTATGTTAAATATCGCACCAGCATGTAGTTGTGAGGCTATACATTTGTTCATCTAATGTTTTTTTTTTCTTCTATAAACTGGTTAAGAGATTAAATGTTATTAGGTGAAGTAGCCTACAACAGTATCTGGAGGACACCACTGTAACCATTCACTTTTGACGATGTGCGTTACAAGAAAAAAAGTAGTCTTAAATTGTAAGCCATCGATTATCATTTGAATCAGCATTGGCAAGCACACTGAGGATTTAGTAGCCTACCTGCAACAACTCAAGACAAACTAGCAAAGAACTGTAATACCTGAAAGCTTTTTGAACTTCGTCCCTGCTGAAAACGTTGGCCTTGAGCGGCTGCACTACACCTGTGGTTATACCGTCCTGTACAAGCTGGTACACATGGCGCCACTTAGCTGAGTACTCGTCAGTCCATATATGATCCATGTAGAAAGCCGTGAGGGTTGTGGAGTCCATGAAATAATACATTCCTGTCACCGAACAAGATTCAGTTGCGCTAAGTCATATTCTTGCAAGGTCAGTTGTCCTTATGTAAAACAGCAAGGGCAGACTGACACATAAAATAATCATTTCTTTGCACAAATTTTTGTGATATGACAGATAGCAACATAAATATTACCTCTGAGTTTGAGTTTGAGTTTCAGTCTGGGTTTGATGGCGCATTCAGCAGGATGACAGCCACTTTGGTCCTTTTGCGGTTTTTGGGACATTTCATTTAGGTTTGATATCCAGATCTTCATCAATTCAAATTTCGCAAATAAAATTGAGGAGTTATCGGTAAAGTTCTCGAAAAACCGTTCTGTATAGACCCACATAAAAAGTTTTATAAAATAATGTGCAAAAAAATCTTTGAATTACTTTGCAGATCTTAACCTCTTTCAGAAATGACAAGACACCCTGCAGGCCCACGTCAGAAAATAATTCTTTCATGGATCAGCAGGCAATGTGCCTTCTTCGAATATGCATGAAATCTACACCTTCAGTTAAAATATGGTTTATTCGTAGCAGACAATTACCATGCCACTCATTGGGGGGGGGGGGGGGGGATCTGCCACCTACCTCCTATAAAACAATTGGAGAGGTGTGTATGGTAAACAGGACTGCAAGATAACCGAGATAGGCAGACAAAAGGCATGCTCTGAAGCTGCAGGGACATAAAACTATGGGAAATTGTTGAATATGCCACTATTCCTAGCACTGTTGACAATTGTAATTAAATGCTGTGGGAAACTGTTGATTTGCTCCAGATTGCTTCCTTTATTTATTCCTGTTCATTGAACGGGTTTAGTAGTTTAGTAAATTATTTTAAAAAAACTTTAATACACTTCTCACTGACGACCGCTCTCAGAGCACATATAATTTTTCTAAGCACCAGATGAAGTACCCGGCATTACTTGGAATAAATCTGTGCTTGCACCCTTCTCTCTCCGTCTCTCTGATTCAGAAAATTTTTCATTATAATTTACAGTAATGTTACAGATGTTACGTGCGTCAAGACAGTGTGCACTCATTTTTAGGTAGGGAAACTGCACCAAATTGAGTGGGGCCGAACACAGTTTCTCCTACGTTAGGCTTATTAAGGGAATGAAACAGAAGATAATTGTATTTCACCTTTTTTACAGAATGTTTAAAAAATTGCATGACACTTCAGTAAATATGAGATTGCATGACACTTCAGTAAAAATAAGGCTGCATTACACTTCAGTAAACATAAGATTGCATGACACTTCAGTAAACATGAGATTGTATGACACTTCGGTAAACATAAGATTGCATGACACTTCAGTAAACATAAGATTGCATGTCACTTCAGTAAACACAATTAGTTGACAACTGAGAAAATTAATTTTATAATTTTTCAAACTGTCATTCAGACTATAACAGTTGAAAAAAGAAAAGGCGAAAATTGAATCACAAGGAAATACTCCCTCCACAATTTTCTTTAATGATAAGATTAGAAATCGTGAAGACTTCCCTTACCGATGGGCGAATTGTTGGCCACGTCAAATTTACCAATCTCCACAAACCGTCCGTGTTTGGCCACGACACGAAGACCTGCATGTAGTTTCTCTCCGGCTAACGCATTCAGCACAACGTCCACCCCTGAAATTCGGGTGAAAAGTTACAATGAATACAGATGTATACCTCTCCCGCTAATATATTCAGCACAATGTCCACCCCTGAAATTCGGGGAAAAGGTTGCAAAGATTAGCGATGTATATCTCTCCAGAACTGATAATACATTCGGCATGCCCACCCTCGAAATTCGGGCGAAAAGTTAAAAAGAACAGCGATGTATCTCTCCAGCTAACACATTCAGCACAACGTTCACCCCTGAAATTCAGGAGGGGGAGGGGGGCAAAGAATACCTATGTACATCTCTCCAACTAACGCATTCAACACAAAGTCCGCTCCTGAAATTCAAGGGGGAAAAAGTAACAAAGAATACAAATGCATATCTCCCCAGCTAATACATTCAGAGCATACTTTACGAACGGCCACTCGTCAATTCTATACGCACCGCGCCCATTGGTTGCCCTCAATATGTCTAACTCAAAGGACAGAGCTCTCGAGTTGCTGAAGTTTCTGTCCTCCAGTTGCGGAAACATGTTCTTGAGATAGTCTCTCTTTTCTTGAGACCCCACAGTGGTAAACACCTCACAGTTACGGCTGAGGGCAATTCGTATTGCTGCCTGCGGAAGGGAGAATTGTTATAGTGTCAGCAAAGAAATCTTTCTGAATATATTATGGTGTAGACAGTGATGGGTAGGCGAACATTCAGGCACAAAGGCCGTTCATCGTTCATCGTTCACAGTGTCATCCTTCACCGTTCATCGTTCATAATTTCATCTTTCACCGTTCATCGATGAAAAAGTAAACATATTATGTCAAGTTTTAACATGACAGGTCACATTACTCGTTCGTCTTTCATGCTTCATAGTTCGACCTCAGTGCTCAGCGTTGCCCGTTTATTAAATTGTAAGTTCATTTTCTCGTCACTGGCTTAACACTACTATAGTTAAGTTCAGATAACAATAACGATAATAATTGCATAATAATAGTGTTATTCACTTATTTATGAATAACTAAGGATGAAAAGATACCGGTAATTAAATAGTATAAAACACTGATAGTTTAGTAAAAAAAAGCTTGGAAAGAAAAATGATTTAAATACAGAATAGGCCCACTTCAAAATAATTTTCTTCTCAACTCCAGATTTTTTTTTTAAGATTTCAAACTTTAAAAAGTTGCAAAATTAATCCAGAGTAAGCAAATTTATTCTCATATAACATGCGATTCTCTGGATACAAGGCCAGAGGCAGACCAAGGAAGACTGGGACCAGTGGCGCCAAAGAAGCTCTGAGGACCCACGGCATTATGCCCTGACAGGCTTCTCAGCTGGCTGCAGACCAGAACCTCTTTCTCCCTGCGAGGCCCTCGAGGGTACAAGCACATTCAAAAACAATCACAACAAAATCAAACAATTTTATCCAGGTTCAGCAGCCCTGGTTTACGACAATCTTGACTACGTCACTTGGGAAGTTCAGGTCATCTCTCTGATAAGGGATCTGTGAAGGTTACAATTATTGTCACATGCTACTTCGTTATCTTTATCCCGAGTTCGCTTTCACTGTCTCTTCGCTTTTTCCTAGCACAATGTGACAGTTATCGTGTAAAGCTGCTTTCCCTAAATTCAAACTCAGACCCATTCCACCCACCTGGCCCACCCCACCGCATCCAGAGTGGATGAGGATACTCTCTCCAGGCTGGATGTTAGCACACACCATCAGTGCATAGTATGTTGTGCTGTAGACAACTGGGACAGTGGCAGCCTCTTCCATACTCCAGTGCTCTGGGATTTCCCACATAGCGTTAGGCCTCAACAAAACTGTGCTGGCCAGCGCCTGCAGTGTTAAATTATAGTTAGAAGAGAAAGTAACAAGAAACATACAGGCCAATATTATACCTTCTCTTAAAAGAACATTTAAATGTTATTCTCAGACATGACAAGTTGTTAACATATTATTATCGCCTCTCTGCTGACACGGTGAGAGAGACGACATATTTCACTGTGTTGACTAGCGTTACTATATCGGTAAAATAGCGATGTTCTACATCTGTAAACCCGATTGTTAAGAGTACTTATATAATACATACACGCATGGGTGATAAGTGAACAAACCGAGAATAAGTACGTAAACATCGAAGGATAAACATGAAAGAATACACATAAACTAACTAACCAACTAACTAAGTAAGTAAGTAAGTAAGTAAGTAAGTAAGTAAGTAAGTAAGTAAGTAAGTAAGTAAGTAAGTAAGTAAGTAAGTAAGTAAGTAAGTAAGTAAGTAAGTAAGTAAGTAAGTAAGTAAGTAAGTAAGTAAGTAAGTAAGTAAGTAAGTAAGTAAGTAAGTAAGTAACTAACTAACTAACTAACTAACTAACTAACTAACTAACTAACTAACTAACTAACTAACTAACTAACTAACTAACTAACTAAGGAACGAACGAACGAACGAACTAATGAACTAACTAACTAACTAACTAACTAACTAACTATTCTATCTAAAGAATATCGTTTGAATAGCATAACACATCCCCAAACTGGTCTAATCATTTTCTCAAAGTACCCTCTAGTTTCCTGCGGTAACCAAAAAAAAAAAAAAAGGAAAACAAATATACCTTTGACGGAGCACAGCCCATGATTCGCCTACCCTTGGAATCCCTGCCAGCCACTTCATATCCCAGTCTCAGTTCACACTTATCAGTCTCGCCTTCGATCTCGTCACTGGGAATTCTACCTAGTTTGATAAAATTCAAGTTCCATTCCCTTGCCTGTTATTCTGGTTTAGAAAACAGTGATTGTCTATCCATTCATTTGGCAAGCAGACAATGGAATGCATAAATTATCAGGATGTTATGTTATTTTTCAAATATTTCAGAATGTTACTGAACAACAGTCTAAACTATCATTCGAATGCTTCAAAATGTTTCTAGAATTCAGTCCACTTTATTATTCAATTATTTTAGAATGTTTCCAGATTGCAGTCCAGAATATTTCAGAACGTTTATAGACCGAGGCCAAGGTTATTATTATTAAACCATTGTTGGATGTTTCTAGCTACAGTCGACTTATTGTTCAGATATTTCAGGGTGTTTCTTTACTGCAGTCTACATTTTTATTCAAATATTTCAGAATGTTTCTAGCCGGTCTACTTTATTATTCAGAAATTTTAGGATGTTTGATTACTGAGGCAATGCTACTATTTGAATATTTCAAAAATGCATCACCTAATCGCTAAATTTCAGTGTGAGCACGTGAGTAATACTCACAAAATCTAACCTAATAAGTATCGTTTTCGATGTTGAGCGACCAAAATGAGCTTTTCCACTTCTTGAACAATGAAATGTTGAGTGCTGACGATGTATGATGAACTAAGAACGAGTAATGTGAGCTGTCACTGGACATGAGTTTACTTTTCTATTGGTGAAGAGTGAATGATGAAGTAAGAACGATGAACGGCCAGTGTGCCACATGCTTAACCCATGACCAACTACAGCTATACCTGTGGCAATCATAATGTCTTTGAAATTCAGTGACGAGTAATTCACTGTGACCAGCTCCATTTTGTCTTTCTTCACACCGTCCACACCATGATGTTTCAGTGAGGATTCCACCCATCTCAGGCTTCCAAGATCACCTGGTATCAGCTCACTGACCATGGCGTGTTGACATGGTTTAGTCTCTGTGCACTTAGCTACAGACAGAAAATGTATGGGGTTACAACAACAACGACAACAACAACAATAACAAAATAGACAGTTTCAAAATGCATTTTTAAACATAAATTATATGAAATATTGCCCCTCACCACGCATGATCTTGTATTGAATCTATCAAAGTTTTTTTTTTTTTTTTTAGCAACTTATAGATGTTCAATGTGTGCACAACATCTGCACACATCTTGCCTCACTCATTCACTCAGAGTGACTACCCATTGCCCACTGGCATTTGGGCAAATGATGTAACCGACCGCCTTGCTGGCACATTGCTGAACGCACAACGTTGCTTGTGTTGTCATAGTTAAAACTTCAATATTTTCTCTACTGTCTACTACCGTGCATGGTGAGTATATATATCTCATAAATGTAGTGTAAATACATTATTGGTTTAATACACTTTTGTAGTAACCCTGTACTATCAAGGACAATGATTGTGTTAGACCCTGAAACCACACAAATGCACTCATACATCGGCAGATGATATCTCTTTCGTCAAAAATATACCTTATTGAATTATTATTGATGAAAAAGGGGGGGTCCAATATTTCAGATATTATCAAAATAAGTAAAAATGTATAAGATAAGGAATACGTTTCAAATACCGTAAAAAGCAGTTTTCTCATGACCTGCAAAATCTGGACCTTCACATTTGGGAGCTTTCATGGGAGCGGAAGCGACTTTGTGATACCATGAACCAAATTGTCATGGGGTGAAACTATTAATTCGGAAGAAAAAGACTTATTGGCTATCTAATAGTGCACTGCCCTGGTTCACGTGAATAGGTTGAGGTTTCATGCAATCTTTATATTTTTTTTCGGATCATTTAGCTATGTACCTCTCTTTTGTCATTATTTTGATAGCTAATGGTGACATTTTGGTCGAGGCCATCATTAACTAATCCATCTTCATCAACAGGCACCGCTTCTATCATTACCATCATCATTAACACCATTTCCACATTTAAAACCAGATGATAACAAGGAATGGAAGTTTATTGTTGGTGTTAGATATAATTACTTAGTTCAAACGTACTTCAATAAAACCACTGCTATTCGGTAATGGTTTTGCAAGTTGTAAAAAAACAAAGAAGAAAATGTGCAGCTCATAGCGTTCGTGAAAGTTCTCTTTTGTCATTATGGTGATGATCAACACAGACTGACAGGCCATGTATATAACATTGTCAATGGACTCACCACTTACCTAAATCTGTGGGAATGTATGAAATACTCCCCCATACGCCGTCCATGTATACTGTAACATACAGGTCCTTCTTCATAATGTCTGCAAAAGCTGTACTCTTGACTAGTTCATGCAACTCTTTGGCTGACGCGATGCCACTGCACACCACAAACCGAAGTCTCTCACCAATATCATCGTTGAGCAAAACTTTGGAGATGTTGAGAAAATATGGGATACTTTCAGACATTGCCACGATCCAAACTCGGTCAAATGTGTCTGGTACTTGAGCTAGTTGTTGCATCTGGGTTTTGATAGATGCCAAAGAATCCTCTTGAATTTTTTCTAGGATCAGAACTTTTGGGGTTTTGACTGCAACTCGTGTTTTCCTCAAGAGAAATAAGGTAGACATAATGTGGTCAGACTTTTGGAAGACGACTTCCAAGCCATGTCGGGAAAATGCATCCAGCCAAGAATTAGGACTAAGAAGTTGATAACTTTTGGCGGGTTGACCAGCTCTGTCATCGAACAGATTCTGAAGTTCACAGAGTGGCGAGTTCTGAGTTATCTCATGAATGAAAAGAAAGCCACCTGGATGAAGAAAAGTTGTGGCATTTTGGAGAACAACATCTAGGTCAGAGAAATGGTGAAGAACATTATTTATCACAATAAAGTGGCTCCGCAACGGAGATGTCAGAGAATCACCAGAGACATCCAGCTTTAAATCCTTCACTCCAAGCTTGCTGGCGTCCTCTGTAATGGTGCCAGCAGGGTTAGCTCCATAATACACCACCTGCCTCACATCACCATCACCCTTAGTTTTCAGTAGAGGCAAGATATATCTGTACATTTTCCCCTCATTTGATCCCAATTCGATGGTGGTAACTTCCGTAGACGACACATTGTCCAGTACAGTGTCCAAAAAAGGTTTCAGAATGTCTGTTGAACACACAAAATTCACGAGACAGTCAGTGGTAAACCGGCATTCAGTTTCAGAAAGTATTTGAGAAGCTTTTCTGGCAAAATTCTCGTCTCCGGGAACGCTGAACATCTTGATCAGCAATGATGCAAAAGAGCACTCTTTCTTCTTCACATATTGCGTCAGTGTTACATTTTTGGCAGGATTGCTTTGGCTTGAAGTGATCTGATGCAATAGTTTTTGATTGGGAATTGGGCTTCGTGCTTCAGGATTAAGTTTTGATAATTCTTGTACCATGAAGTCTAAACAATCCTTGGCGTACTGACGCAAAAATTCTGATGGTGTGCGTGGCAGTTCTTCGGTGAATGGAACAAAATGCTGCACCTCGACAACTGGTTCAGATCCAGACGGCTGACCTTTCAGTACCGCAGGAAAAGTCACGATGCCCCTCATTTCCACTGCCTCAGTGTATTGTAAATCTATCACAGGATCGTACCGACAAGCAATTTCTACAGAAACAGGATGAAATAGAAGAGAGATCAAAGGTTACAAATACACTAAAATGCGATTAAAAAGGCGTTATTTTAAAATAAGTCAGACTGGGCACTCTGGCGACGATGTCTTTGCATGAGATGAAAAACATGTTGGGGATTGGTTTTCAAGATCTTTTCAAGAACGTTTGTGCATTATGTATCTTGTATTAAACTTTTGCACGGGTAATATTTTAGTGATCAATAAACCTCTGTGGATTGTGCAAATGCAATGGATATTTTTAAATTACCTTTTTTTTTTTTGTTTCGTTTTGTTTAATGCTGTTTTCTCCGGCCGTAGAATCCACATAATTTTCAAGCCATAATTTAAATATGACGCCCAGCCATACAAAGTGTCAAACTGAATTGTAGAGCTTGGAAGGCAAAAGCCCAAACAATAATAGTTGGAACTTATACCCCGGAAAACCGCACAGCATTAGAGGCGGAGTCCATTATTAGTACTTGTAATTTCTTTACGTTTCTATCACTGCAGAATACATTTCATTATTTTGCCGAACCAAATTAAGACAAAGTACAATTTGCGGGACTTGACATTTGCGGAACTCTGTATCCATACTCTGTAGCAATACTATTATTAGAAACGGAGCTAGAGTGTTGTGATATCAACCGTTCAATGCATATCTTAGCAACTCACTTCAGACAGTATTTTGAAGAAAATATAAAGCAAACAGTCCCGGGTGAACCAACCTACAAAGGTGCAAAGTCAAAAACTTCATTCCTCACTTTGACACGTTTTTTCTCGCCATGGTGTGAATGGTAATAATGAAGGCCTATGACGCGGAGTGTCAGATGTGTGTTGCAGACATGGCGTTAACACAAAGATCCCGGATCTCCGGACATCATGAAATATATGGAACAGTATAAGGATTTTAAGTCCTGCACCTAGACTTCGGACACTCATCTTAAACAAAACTGGTGGCAAAAACTCCCAGCACCAGGCCTCTCGCAATTCTACAAAAAATAGAACTCAGAGCTGGGACACTTCCTCAAGCATACTTTTGTTCCACCCTTTGTACGCCATTCAGGAAAATTTATCTGGCGGGCGGAAAAGCTTCAATCGTAGGTCACAGATGGAACCGAGTAAAAGGTGGTTCTAGAAGAGTTATATTAGACCTATATTCGATTATAAAATTATTTCGGCTAATTGAAGTTGTCATTCTGTCCCGCAGATTGATCATATTTTGGTTATGCAAACTGACAGCACCCTCTGCTAGTGGATTCAGTGACCCTTATTATTGCGCCATACCTGGATAATCAGTTTGAATGAGTTCATAAACCCCGAGAATTGCCACAAAATCTCGGTAGCGCAGAATGCTGTATACCTCACAATTCAAATACATACACTTTAAAGACGAAGTTCAGGTAAAGTTATGTACTGTATTATCGTGAACTGAGAAGATCAAGGTTGTATGTGACATTTATGTTAATTAAATAACAGGTAAAACCCTGTTTCTATTCTCGGATCGCGTTATGTCTTCGCCCCTGTTCACTGATCACTTACCAAGATTCTGGGTGCCGATTTCTTCAGGACTAGCCATTTTGCTGGGATCGATTTTGACTGATCGAACGTTTTTGATGACGTGAAGTCGGCCCAGATGAAGGAGATAACTCTGTAAAATACCTTGCAGGAATGTCATCCAGTTACCTTTCCAGGTCAGCTTCGTGTACAAGTCTGGAAACATTCAGTGTTTGATAGATTGCTTCTGGAAAATGTCTTCAACCCACATGGATATCAATGCATGGCTCATTTTATTCATAATCAGTTTTCCATCTAATTTTTCGTTGACAGTGAGCGCAAAAATCTAACACGGCGCACATTTTTTTCCCTGTGACGAAAGCATTTGTGCAGTGACTGCTTGTGCAAATGCAAATTTGAAGCTGTTTAAGAAGTTAATTGGGACCCATTGATATTTCCCTGTTTGGCAAATACTGCAATGAACGGCCATTAAAAAGTTTTGCCAAATGTAGCAAAGACAGTGTTAACAGACATAGTAATTACTCAAAGGGATGCAAGGGATTAAACTCAATAAAAGTATTATTGTCAACGAACACCTGGGGAGGATGAATGACAATAGGTGGACAAAACGCTGCACTGAATGGCAGCCAAGGACAGGAAAAAGAACAAGAGGACGACCAGGAAGAAGATGGAAGGACGACATTACAAAGAGAGGAGGAACAAATGGATGAGGAAAACAAAAGACAGAAGAGAATGAAAAGCATTGCCAGAGGGCTGCGTCCTACAGTAGGTGGACAACGCCTGGGTGAAAGGTGAATACTTTATTTTAGGTAATTAAATTTTTAACATCACATAAATTTCCTTGGTGCGCTGGTTGCCAAATGTGTTTGTGCGTGCAAAGGCGCACTGCCTATTGGGAATACTGCTTATAACATACACAGTTTCAGATTTACGAACAAACCTGTTGTATCAGCCTGGGTTATAGCTTGAAATCCTGGCCCAAAGTCGAAACCTTGAGAACGAAGTTCCTCGTAGACATCTTGTCGGTCAAATTCATAACAAATTTCTGACGACACAACCTTAGACACATCAAACAAAGAGCAATAAGAATTCACGTCATCAAATTAATATTGACCACTTTAAGCCTAAGACTATTTTAGCACTGAGACAAGTCTGTTTTGCATATAAGTTTGATTCCGACTTGAACATTCTTTGAATCAACTAGATCTAGTAAGCCAGAATTATTTCAGTCTCACTAGATCTACATGTAGTGCTCGGGGTCCCCTCTAGCTCCCTGGTCCACATTTCACATTAAAACCGAGATAAAACAGATCTGACCCAGTGCGCCACTAGCCTCAAGTTATATGTAAAATTACGAGGTGGACAGAACTGCTAAACACTTCAGGAAATGTTGAATGGAGAAAGTGTCGAATTGTCACATGAAGTGTAATCGCGGGTATGGAGATAGAAAGAGTGAGTGGGAAGAGGGTGTCAAAGGCAGATTCCTCCTTAAGTTTTTCTGAGACCAGAGCTTTTGGCGTCTTCACTGCTACTAAAATCCTCCACTGGTGATCAAGGCTTTGGAAGACATCATCATCATCATAATTTATATAATGAGTAAGAGAGACAATTCGCTCACTGTTGTCCTCTCTCCCGTTTCCTGAAAACTACTAGGAAAGATCTCCTGATCCAAAAGCGGGGACTTGGCTGTTTTGATGACTCCACTTGCCACTAGAACATCCCAGTGCGTGACTTTGAACTCTCCAGTGGTCGCAGTTAGATAGACCACCAGCGTCAAGGGTTCTGGGAGAAATGAGAGACATGAATTGTATATAAATTGAAGAGCTGATTTTACTATTTCACAAAAAGCTACCAACTGTTTCTTAATCAAACATCTAAAGAACAAAACAAAACAAACTCTTAACCGTAGTCAGCCATAACATTCTTTGCATATGTTAGTAATTAATTATTTTCAAGTATGTATATGTATGTGTTTGTGGGTGTGTATGTATGTGTGTGTGTGTGAGTTTTCATTCGATCGTGCTCTTATAAGTTGAGTTTGAATGCATGTGCGCATGTGAGAGTGGTTTATTATTTTGATTCTTCCCTTGCAAAGCGCCATGAGCCATCAGAAAAAACGTGCTTTACAAATTCGTGTAATTTATTATTATTGGTAATATATACTTACTGAAGACAGTGTGGTAAATTATGGCATAGTGGACGCTGTTTTTATTAAGTAAGCACATTCTCCACGAAAGGCGCTGCGGTAGCGCTTGTCATTATAATTTAATTATGGTTACCTAGACAGGTTTTTGAAATGATTGTTGTTACTTGTACGCACTGTCCCCAATTTTTTCCGCCAGGCGTAGTATTTTAGAGCCTTTTGTGACCCCAGAGCTAGAAAACTCCTCCCGAAATGCTCCGAACAACAGCCATTTTCTTTCAGATTTTCTTTGTTTTCCTCCCATTTTTGGGTTAAAAGGATTGGGGGCAGGGTTGGGGATTCGACAAGATTTAGGGTTGAGGATAAGGACGGGGTTAAGGATACGTAAACGTACGTGCCCCTAAGGCAAAACGCTTGGGGACCGTAAGTACAAGTAACAAATTTTGAAGTACATGTGCTGAATATCTTAACTGGCGAAAAATACAAACTGTTACAGTGAATGCTCCCTCTCTCGTATCAGAACAAAACCAGGCTACCCACTAAGTGTGTGCACACAATTGACCCACCTGTCCCTGCATAATTTGAGAGTCCAAAGATTAAGAAATGGCCAAATTTACCCCTTGAACCACTATGTACTTTGAGTAAATACTTTTTCCTGTTTGATCAGTTTCCAAGGCAAAGCTCAGAAACATGGGGAAAGGGTGAGAGAGGGAGAAGTAAATTTAAAAATTAAAAACAACAACAACAACACCAAAATCACTTGTAGCCCAGTTGTGAAGTGCCTGCTTAGTGGATGATGGCCCGAAACTAAAATTGTATAAAACAATCGCATTTAAAAAATACAGGAACTTCAATTTTCCCATTCGTATTAGAAATAACCTTGAAATCATCCGCTTAGAATGGCAAGGTTCTAACTCCCTTCCGCCATCTTTTGAAAAAGTGATGATTTATGACTCATGCTCTCATCATAGGTTTTGATGATACGACTTTTTACATCTTAGAAATACTGGCAAATTACACATCGAATGCGCTTGATACTAGGACACACAATAGAAAATGCCCGTAGAAGTAGTGTGTAACTCAGTTCATCCAAAAATTGGAGATGGAACATTGTCATTCTGAGGGGACGAAATAACGAGGTGTCTTGTCGGTGTGTTGATAAGGTTTTAGTTGTGAGCACTTTTCACGTATTCAGAGAAAAAAAAAAAATCCATATGCCTTGGTTGAACAACGAATTCTGACCTCTGAATGTCGCCATTAATATCATGGCTCATTTTAAAAACTATTTGATTCAGATCTAATGTTTGGAAGTGCCTTCCTCATTTTGTGAAGAACTTGTAGAGAAATATTTCAGGCTGGATGCAAAGTTTTGTGGTGAGAATATGGTGATTTCATTTCTGTGGATGTAAAATTATAGCCCGGTGTGTCTGTTGTGTTTGTGTTTTTGAAATTCGTTTCGTGGAAGGGGCGACGAGGGCAAAAAACGATGGAGGGGGCCATTGGGGGCAATACAGGCAAGGCCGGATTAAGACCCCTAGAGGCCCGAAACACTTACAAGATTTTGGTGCCCCTCATATACTGTAAATGTAATTCAAAGTATGAACAAAAATAAATCATAAATAAAATTTCATTTTTTTGAACTGAAACAAAACTTACGGTAAGATTTTTATTTGAAAAGTTTTTCTCCTGTTTTTTTTTTTAAATTGCAAAACATTTGATCAGATCCTCAAAACCAGTCTTATCCAACACAACTACTATACGAGATCATTTCTGTGGCACCCCCCTCCCCCTTCCCTTGATGCCCTAAGCACGCCCTTATTTTGCTTCATGAATACAAGACAACCAGTTCAACAGCAGGGGTAGATAGTTTTTATGAACTGAAAAGGCCCTTTTTTTGTTGAGTGCATTTGATAAACAGTGCACATTTCTGTTTTATAATGAGTATTCAACACGGCTAATGTCATTGACAAGGCTTTGAAAAAACTTAATCTCTTAATTTGTGCATAGTCCGCCTTCTTGTGAATTTATCTGTTGGAGTTGAGTAGATATTTGGGGTGGGGGGGGGGGGGAGGAGGGGCGGCAATGAAAGAAAATTTGGAGCCTAAGGGGACGATTGCCTGAGAAAGGTTGAGAGCCACTGCTTTAAACTTTCGGAAGGATTACCATTTAAGTTACACAATTTTATTCGGGCATGTATTTCATGTTCTGAGTGTTAATCGCTGAGCCGCGCATTTATAGAAAAATCCATGTAGGGGACTTAACCCCCCCCCCCCCCCCCCCCCGTGCTGCGACCTCCTGCGCGCAGGCGGTTCTAATGTCTTGTCCTTGAAATATCCTTATTGTGTGACTCAAATGGAACTCTTCACAAAGTTTTTATCCCTGCAATATTACATCTGTCTAACTGCTTGACTGTTGAGACATCGCGACCATTCCATACGCGGCATCAGGTTCCGGCTGTTGTCGACACATCATCCATCTGTCCGTCCATCCATCTACTCATTTACCCAGCCATCCATTCATCATCTATCCATTCATCAATCCGCTCACTTACCCACCCACCGTCCTCTCATCCATTGAACCACCCACCCACCCACTCATCCATCCACCCACTCACCCACCCATCCATTTATCCATCCACCCTCCCATCCATCTGTCCATCGGTCCATATAATCACTTGCCCACCCACCTACTCATCCACTCATCCATTCAACCACCATCCCGCTCATCCATTTATCCATCAATCCATCTATCCATATCCTCACCTGCCCACACACTCACCCAACTACTCATCCACTCATCCATCCATCGCCATCAGTCATCCATCCATCCGCCCATCAATCCATCCATCCATCCATCCATCCATCCATACGACCATCCATCCATCCATCCAACGATCCATCCATCCATACATCCATTTTGTTAATTTTTGTATTGTATAAAATTTGCTCGTTTATCTGCAACTCAAATCTTCAAAATGTGACTTTTATTTCTGTGTGACACGTCACAAACTGGGATGTTGAGCAAAAGATGTTTATCTTTTGCCCCGAGATCGGAGGTCCCTATACTTTCTTTAGAAATGTGATGGAGCAAAGCATTATCCATATTGCACACTCCTTTTCTGCAGGTTTGTGTGGGCGGAGCTAGGTTAAAGCAGAGAGTATGTATGTATGTATCTAACAGAGAAATCACTATTGGTCGATTTGCACCGCCAGAGCCTGGAGGCTCCGTGAAACCACTGTTGTGAGCATGGAACGGAAAGAAGTTCACGGCGGTAAACAATACCCGTTTGCACACTTCCACGAGGAGTAAGAGCTTACAAACAGCTCTGAATAGTTTCGAGCAATCCCAAAAAAAAAACGAACAAGTCACAGTAAATAGATACGCACACTGTCTTTGGTAAAGACGGCCCCTCCCAATTCTTATTAATGCCGCGACGTAGTTTCGCGATTTGGCAGAAGTGATTTCTCTCTATTGATAGAATGCGCATACCCGCCATCTTTAGTTTACGGACCCACGCATCACCATGGCGATTGTGGCATTGATTTTGATTCGTTAGCTGATTTGCACTGCGAGCACGGGAGTCGCCGCGAACCAAATGGCGGCGAGCTAAAAGAACTTCACTAACAGTAAACAATAGCACGTCTGTACATGTTCAATGGGAGACGTTCGATCAATTCTTTTACTTCGCTTTCCTTGTTTACACGGATGGTAGGGAATCTGACCAGCTTGGATCCATCCTTTCTACCCTTGTCATAACAATCAACTACAATGCAGCCAGCAGGCATTTTAACCACTTAGATGTATCTTGAAGTTACACTAATCACTGATCCACCGGCCATCTCTAGTGTAGGAAGAACGAAACAAAAACACTCTGTGACGCCATGCACATGCTATCTATAAATACTTACTCTCTGGATAAAGGCAAGAATACAAAACATAGTTTACTGACCGATGAAAGTTGTATGCAGTGTGATTACGTCTGAAGGAGGACGATTTGCCAGCAACGACAGTCAGCTGACTTGCCTTTTCAAGTTCTGTCCTTAAATTGGGAATTTTTTTTTTTTTTTTTTTTTAGAAACCTTTATTTATATTTCAGAAACTTGTATAATTTCTCTCTTTGTTCATTATTTTAGAAATTGTATAATTTTCTTGTTCTTCAGTTTGCTCCCCATGCGGGGCTTTGAGCGATATAATAGTTTTTGGTCTTTTTCTAAATTTCTGCCTCGTTTCAACTTTGCCCCAAGCCCTGCTGGGACTCTTAAGATTTTCGGTGGTTTTTAATAATTTGTTTACAATTGTTGAACTATGTCGACAACAGTTCATGTCATCCCATTTCCTGCCCAGCCCATATGGCCGCGTAACTTACCCGTTTTATTGAAAAGCACTGGTTTTTTCTGGTCGAAGTTCTTGATTTGCACAGGTAATGTTTCAAGAGACGTATTCTTCAGGTGGGCCAATGTCTTCCATGCCAGAACGAAATAACCAGCCGTGGGGAACACGGCAAAGCCATCTATCTTGTGATCCAACTAACCCATACAAAAGATGAAAGAAAATGAAGAGAAGTTCAGGATATGAACATTGCTATAACATTTCTGCCGGGTAATTCTCCCATGTTACAGGAAAAGACCGCAAATGCCAGTCTGGCTCAAAATCACTTTCAGCATCATTTTATAGAATGAAAATTATGTGCTTTGTCTTTTTGTCTGTAGTGCAATTTTTGTACAACTAAGTTTCTTCTGATCACCACAAATGGAAATTGATTAATAATATTAATAATGATAAAACAACAACAACTTATGGAGCGAAACTCAAATTTTTTTAATTGTCCCGTGTAGAATTTCGTTTTTGGCGCATGCGGCGCTTTTCCATAGCACGACAGAATTGTTTGCATCAGCGTGGAACTTCACTATGGAAAGAGTGGATGAACATAATTATCAGGAGAATCAATAACTTCACTATGGAAAGAATGGATGAACATTTCAGGAGAATCGGTAAGGCCTCCGTCGATCGTGAAACGATCATGGATGTGCATCTAATATATTAATTGTCTTGTCTATTTATTTCTCTGGGCCAGCGTCGTCTGTGACTGTCGAGACCGATGTGAGAATGGCAGTCTGTCTCGCAGATGTCACATTTATGCGCTGTCTCTGGCCTCTAGGGGCTGATGGGCTCCTGTCTTCGGGGCGCGCTTCTCCGCTTCGGCATTCATCAACTTCTCCCCAAACCAGGAGAATCAGTAACTACAGAAAGCCATGTATTTCTTGACAGACTTGGGAAAACTATTTTAATCTTACCTCGTTCAAACATGATTATTTTATTATTTTACATGGCAGTCAAAAAAAAAAAAATAACGGGGGGGGGTGGGGGTGGGGGAGGCAAAAACATTGTTTATTAGACCTGTCTGGCGTCACACGAGGACATTGGTAGTCTCAAGAGCGAAGACCACATCGGTTTGTTTACGGAAACCAAAATATTTATTATGGTAAAATACACTGTGGCAACAGACACAATCATGTGCACTATGGTAACATTCACGGTGTCAAAAACCAAATTTACAGTATCGTAATATACATGGTGTCAACAAACCCATGTACTGCTCGGTAACATACACGGTGTCAACAAACTCATGTAGAGTTTGGTAACGTGCATGGTATCAACAAACACATAATATACAGTTTGGTAACATACACGGTGTCAACAAACACACGTACAGTTTGGTAACATACACGGTGTCAACAAACATAATAAATATGTATACAGTTTGGTAACATACACAGTGTCAACAAACACCAGGTTTGTACAGTATGGAAACAAACATTGTGCCAACAAGCACTTGTACAGTACGATAACATACGGTGTTAAACACTGGTCCATTACGGTAACATACATGATACACGATCTCAACAAAAACTAATACATTACGGTAACATTCATCATACTCGGTGTCAAGAGACACTTGCACCTTAACCATAACATACATTTTATCAACAAACGACTGTACAGTAGGGCAACATAGACGGTGTCGATAAATACTTTTATCAGAACTCACCAGAAACCCATCTCCTGTTTCCTCTATCGAGAAATCAAACGTGTACTCTTGAACAGCAAAAGAAGAAGTGTCCATTGTCACGTCCATTTTCAGCTTTGTTTCTTTCTATCGTAACAAAACACTTGACGTCTCTGTGGAGGCATCAGAAGAAACTGACAGAGCATTGAAGGCTTACACTATTATAAAACAGAAATGCGTTTTAGACTACTTATGGCATAAATGTAATCTCGGTCCATGAAAGAATAAATATAATTTGTCCCCAACGTGGAACTTGTTTGTTAATGATGAAAATGCTTCTTTTTTTTTTTTGGTCAAAAGCGATTTGAAAGTCCTATAAATTTCATTATGTCAAATTTCAAGCGTCATTACCAGGAACGACACCTTCTGTACCCCAGGTAACAAAAACAGCCAAATGGCGAAGTTAATACACTCTCAGTTTGTGGGTCGAGTGACGATAGTAATTGATGACTTTTGTGGGCGTGGACGGGAACTTGCAACGCTATCCAGTTTAAAATTTAGGGTTGGTTCAAAGATGTTTTTGCTTTCACTCAGTATGAACGGAAAACATAACATTATTATACATTAAAGTAAAGGAAAATGAATGAAACAAAATAGGACTCAATATTTTGAAAAGTTGGTCTAGACATTAGTGTTGGAAAATTGATGTCTACTCAAGCCGAATATTCGGCTTTCCATAAGGAAGCGAAAACCTGCGAGCCGAAAATTTGACTTCCCGTAGCGAATGAGTTATGGACCTATCTGTTTATTTCACGGCGCACGGATTTTCATCATTTAAATTTTGACATATTCTGAGTTTGTTTGTTCGTTTTGTTTTTTTAACAAATAAACAACGGGTAATGACGTCGCCATTTTTCGCGAACATAGTCATTAGAGTGGAAAATGAGCCAGCGAACTCAGCAACCAGAAACGTAGCATTTACAATGTTAGTGACAAGCTACATGGCGTTTAGCAAACAGGTCAGTCCCATTAAAAAAAAAAGGGGGGGGGGCGGGGGGAGGAAACAGTTCGTCAAATATATAAATATAATTATTCTTTCTATTAATCTGAACGGACACACACCCCAAACTTTAGGCGAGTAGGAGGCACGGAAGGATCATGCCCGTATTTATACGATTTCCAGGTAATTGTAGAACCGAAGTCAATTGACGACATTACAGTCTGATGAAAGTGCTGACAATGTGACAATAAAAGTTTCAACGTCTCAGTTCTAAAAGGTGTATCGTATTTCTGTAACAGCTGAGGTTGTTCTAGCACGTTATTGTAGGGGGGAGTTAGTTGATCTAACTACAACCCTTTAGAAAACGAAACTATTACAGCTGCAGAATAAATAAACACGAGATCCGACGATCGATTAAATAATACTAAAGTTTAATAACTGTATCTTAACAATAAAACACTAGGAAGGCACCAGCGAACAACTAAATTTTTTTATATCCTACGCCACACGAGAAGGAAATCTCACTTGCTCATCGACCAACCACTCACATGGGTCCATATATATAGGTATTTCTATAGAAAGTTCCCGAAATAAACGTAACCTCTGCCCTCTCGCGAAACACACAAACTAACCAATCACGTATCAATACGTCACTAGGTTACATCACTCAAGGCCAAATCTGGCGTAAACACCGAGTTCTACGACTTTATCGAACGTTCGGGAATATACTAATATTTACGAAAAGGGTCAACCGCCGAGCGAGGAAAAAAACTACTCACAAGGAAGGGAGGGCAAGGTCACTCTGGCGAACGTCAACAATAAAATGAAAAAAGAAGTGAACACGTGCTCAGTCACCAGTATAACAAGCAACGGGGAAGGGCAAGGGGTACAATTTCATTCATTCTTTGAACTCGGTGACTATCCCATCCTCAGACTATAGAGTATGGACAGAGTCAGCATTATTTTGTTCAAAATAAATGTAGCGCGCATTAGTTGATCTACACTGTAGTTCCTCACCCATGCCTCCCATGGTGCGCTCTGTGGACATTGTCTACCGTTACATTAGGCCTACTCTTTAACCAATTCTTAACCTGACCTATTGCCACTCACACAGTTTGGTTTTCTCGAAAATTAGAACGGCACTCTTTTAACCTGTGGAAGTTTTTTTTTTTTTGAAAATAATGTAGAAATAATTTTTTAAGTTTGCTTTGTGTTGCTGTTTTCGCCTCCGTTCCTTTTTTTTTTTTTCACAAGTACACATGACTCCATGAGGTCATCCTCATTGCTGCACATTTCTCGGTGCGCACAGTTCGTTGCACATTATGTACTGTTCTATCTACTGTGTAACTATGTGAATTTTATGAATGACCCAGTGCATGTATTATGTATTCTGATCTAAATTTTTTGTGCGGTTACGTGATTCATAGAAAGGAATAGTTACTAGTTAATGAAAAAAAAAAAAACGTGGGTGTTTCTGGTTGACCCTCTGCAGCCACCCTTGCACGGAAGGGTGCAACCAAGCTGTTAGTGCTAGTCTTTCGGTCTGAAATGGTACTTTTTTTAACATTTCAACTAGAAAATCTATAAACTTGGTTGAGAACTTCTTTTCTTTGTTTGTTTGCTTGTATTGTTAACTTTGATTCACAATTTTCAAGTCTAGCTTCCGCTTTCGTGTCCGTATCAAAGAGCCTATAGTACACACGAGTGTACAGTAAGCTCTTTGGTCTCGTATTTGACCTTAGGCGGCATCAAAATAATTATTGTGAATCACTCCAATATTACTTGGCTATGGCCACTTTTAGAATTAAATGCCATTTTCTCAAAATCTTGTTTTGGTGGTGGGGGGGGGGGGGGGGGTCACTGACTTCAATTTATCAGAAATGTCTTGTCTTTTATTATGTGTGTGTACAGAACTCAAAATGTCATGTTGCCGACTTATTGTGGGTTTTCTCATGCACACTCACCTTAATGTGCCGTTTAACCCCAAGTTTCATTCCGGTGCTCTTTTCCCTAGGAGGAACAAGGTGCGTAGCGCACTGATGTGCAAGTAGACAGTATTTGACACACATTCAATATGGTGAGATTTCCCTGCCAAGAAAGGAAAGCACAGTGTTCTGGGTTCACCATAGATTTGTAGCATTTGCAGATTCCCTTCGGCTTGTGGTATTTGCTTTTTGTTTTTAACCCTTCGTAGAATGTAACGCTTACTAGTGATGCACAGTGAGAAATGCAAAATACGTGGTACTTTGTCAGTCTGGCTGAGTCTGCCATTCTTTAAATCCAAAGCTGGCCAATCGTCTCTACCTTTAGCATCCTGCACTCTCTTCCACCCCTATCTATCCATCCACCCTCATCCATACATGCATCCATCCATCCATCCATCCATCCATCCATCCATCCGTCCATCCATCTGTCACGAGCAGAGTTAGGGTCTTGGGGATGTTACGACTGCACGAGAGGCAGCTAACTCACACTCGGACACAACCACACAAGAAAAGTATTAAATAACTAGAGCGTATATATGTCAGGCCGGTCAGGCCATAGTTTACATAAATATTAATAACAAAACAAAAGACAATAGGGGTATATATTCAAACCAAAAAAACTCTAATTAATAACTTAACCAATGATATTCATGTAACTATGGAGGTACTGCAATCAATAGCAAATAGGTATATTATACGAAACTAGATATCAATTTAAAGTGACAGTTGAGTCGCCACTGGCCAGTCGCCAGGCAAACTCTCCCTAAATCATATGGGTTTGAGTGTTAGGAGAGCCCAGTATGTTCAAAGCCTACAGAAGCACTCTTCGGCTTGTAGGTAATTTAAGCAGTTGCCAAAAGACTATATTTTATGCACAATCACTATTCAATTCATCAACAATGTGCTATATTATTCCAATCATACTATGGCAATAGATCTATGATACAGAACACTCGTGGTCGAGTGCCAGCTGGGGTTTCCTTAGTCTTCCTATGAGGCTGTAGTTCTCTCTCTATCTCCGATCTCTATTATGCTTGAATAAATAAGATATAGTACCATTGGTCACGCCTACTGGTAGGCGCGAACATCAATATAGCGCAGCGTGGGCTTTCAAAGGTCAGCCCACTCAGACCTTTCTTTCTAGAGCTCAGTCAGTCCGTTAGCAAGGACTTCTTGTCTTCAAAGCACACAGTTCAGGTACTGGTCAACCGGAGATACTTCACGACACGATGCTTCTGCTCGTCTGTATTCACCAAATCTGAACGTTACACGATGTCTTATACTATCTAACTACCCAGCGTGCTAGTCCGCTGGCCCAATTAGTTCAGCTATCTCATAGGTCGAAACCTCCCACCATTTTAATTGTAGTAATACGTCTGCACTATTCTACCAGCCAGTTAACGTGCAAAACTTGTCTATTCATACTTAACAATGTCAACTAGCCCCATCTTGTTTCACCCCTACTCCATTACTTA
The DNA here is from genome assembly GCA_963931925.1 of Onchidella celtica. Classification (NCBI taxonomy): domain Eukaryota; kingdom Metazoa; phylum Mollusca; class Gastropoda; order Systellommatophora; family Onchidiidae; genus Onchidella; species Onchidella celtica. The sequence goes on from OZ007569.1 coordinate 28,099,986, forward strand.
TTAATCACGAACATTAAAACCCACAAGCGTGAATCTAACAGTTTAACTTTACATTTATTTACTCACCAACTATAATTTGGCGAGGACCGTTCAAGGCCACCAGCCAATTTCTCATGGCCCTGGTAAAACAACAACAACTCACTCTCTGCGTGAGTTTTAACAACATCTGAATCATGACACATCCCCCACCCCAGTTAAAATTTGCAATTTTAACGATATAAATTATTATCGTAAGGGGAAGGCATGAGTCGAGAAATTGCTCGAAAGGTTAACTTAACTAAGAATACTAGGTAATAACTAAGACTAGTACTAAAGTTGAAAAAAACCTACAGGACGGGTATCATTGATGGACAAAACTTCATGGAAATCTTAAGGCTCCGTCCAAAAGTATATATCTCTCTGAGGATTAAATCTTACCCCTAAATACGTAGACATTAACAATCATAACTCTAAAATTTTAGAGTACAACACTGATCCTGTGCGAATGTTATCAGGAATGCATACATACAATGAATAATACTCAAGAAAAGATAACTATAGTAGCATCGATGGCATTAGTGGATCTGGACTCCTGGTCTGCCATGACTTCTCGTCCTCGACCCTGGGCAACAACGTCTGGTGTGGCCAAAATACGGGTCGACGTCAGTAAAATAGCTGTTGGATCAAAGGAAAGCAAAGGGGTAGGTGAAAAGTGTTCACAATGGGTGAAAAATATGTGATACCATCCCTCGGTCTCTGAATGAGGTGCTAATCAGTATCCAACGCCAATACATATGACAGACTAAAATACAACAAGATTAGGGTAACCGTGATAATAGGTCGGCATGGACATTATCTCCACCAGGAATGGCCTTTATAATGAAGCGGTATTCCTGAAGGGCCAGACTCCATCTGGTCAAACGAGCGTTCTTGGCTCGGTTCGATTTTAAAAATAACAACGGTTTATGGTCTGTCTCGATGACGAATTCCGTCATAAGTAGGTAGCGGGAAAACGCGTCTACGGCGTATACAATCGCCAGGCATTCTCGCTCTATAATAGCGTATCTCTGCTCTCTCGGAAGTAATTTCCGGCTAGCGTACATACAAGGGCGCAATAAGCCATCTCTTTCCTGAAGCAAAACAGCTCCAATTCCTTGGTCCGACGCGTCAGTTCGGACGGTGAAGGTGCGTCCAATATTCGGTAGGATAAGCAGCGGCGAACTGGAGAACAGTTGCTGCACTGTCGCGAGCGCGGTGGCGCACTGCGTATTCCAGGTAATTTTGTTGGGTCTGTCTTTTCTTGTAAGATCGGATAACGGGGCCGTAAGGGCCGAAAAATTAGGAACGAATTTCCGATAATAGCTTAAGAAGCCTAACAGGCTACGAACCTGCTTCTTAGTATGAGGAGCCTGGAGTTTTAAAATCTTACTTATCTTACTGTCGTCCGGTGTTTGGACGCCCTTGGCGATAGTATGTCCCAGAAAGTTAATCTGCGTATAACCCAGGAAGACTTTGCTAGGCTTAGCTGTAAGCCCGGCATCTCGAAGTTTACTAAGCACTTGACGAAGTGCTTCTAAGTGGCCTTTCCAATCCGTATGGAAAGCGCAAATGTCGTCAAAGTAGCTTAGGACGCATGGTGTCTGCTGCAATAGGATGTTCATCATCCTCGCAAATGTCGCTGGTGCCGTTACGAGACCGAATGGCATGAATCTCCATTGCATGAGACCCATAGGGGTCTGAAACGCTGTGTACTGTTTACTGGCCTCTTCCATTGGGATTTGCCAGTAGCCTTTAGCCAAATCTATTTTCGAAAACACGGACGACTCGGCCAATCGCGCAAATAGATCTTCCTGATTCGGGATAGGTTCAGCATCGTAAATGGTTAGAGCGTTAAGCTTCCTGTAATCGATACAAAATCTAACGGAACCGTCTGTTTTCTTTACTAGTACAATCGGCGAGCAGTAAGGGCTCGTCGAGCGCTCAATGACTCCTAAGCTGAGCATCTTTTCCACCTCGGACTGTATGGTGTCGTGCGCTTGCAGCGGGCGCGGGTAGGGTTTGACAAACACGGGTACGTCCGAGTGCAACCGGATGACGTGTTGAACTAAGGATGTTTTACCCGGCAAATCAGTGAATACTGGCGAAAACTCCCGAACAAGATTCATGATGTCCTGTGTCTTACTTTGATCCAGCTCTGGATTGATATTAACGGAAGTCGCGTCCTCTGTGGCTTGCAAGGATAGGAGCGATCTAGTCATAGATAATGGCTCCCGGTCGTTGTCATCGATAGTGACCATCGCTGCGTTTGCTTGGGCCACAACATGGCATGAATGATCGTGATGAGTTTGATCATCGGTAAGATACTTTTTCAACATATTAATATGGTACACCTTATCGTTACCACGTATGGTAATGAGATAATTAACTCTCGAGAGTCGCTTTTTAACTAGAAAGGGGCCTTTCCAAGTGAGGAGTAGCTTGTTATTCGTTTCTGGTAGCAGCACCAATGCCCGATCTCCGACTGACAGGGTTCTTAACCGACTACCCCGATCGCGATATCCTATAAATGACCTGGTCCGTACGCATGCAAATTGTCGAGCCAGGTCGCATGCATTAACTATTCTATGTCGGAGATCGACTATGTACTGATACGCGGATCGCGTATCAGGAACGTCGGTATCAGAACCGACGTATAAATCGCGTAAAATGGCCATCGGGCCACGTGGTTTTCGACCGTATAAAAGTTCAAACGGGGAAAAACCCGTTGTCGCATTTGGGAGTTCCCTATATGCGAACAAGATGGCCGGAAGTCGACGGTCCCAGTCACCAGGTCTATCGGCGGAAACGCGTGCCAGCATAGTTTTCATGGTGGCATTCCAGCGCTTGCAACAGCCATTGGACTGTGGATGGTATGGCGACGTAAGTTTCTGCCTAATGCCCGTGAGTTCCAATACTTTCCTGAAAAGGTCAGAGGTGAATTGCGGACCTCTATCGGACAATAATTCGGACGGGAATCCGACACGTGTGAATATGGTCACCAATGCCTCGGCGACGTGATCGGCCGATATTTCCTTTAAAGGGACAGCCTCAGGCCAACGGGTGGCATAATCGATTACTGATAGAATAAACCGATGGCCTCTATCCGATTTCGGTAATGGCCCGACGATGTCGACGGCAACTCGCTGAAATGGAGTGGAAACCGGCGGCATCTCTTGTATAGGTGCCCGCGAAGTTTTTCCTTTGGGGGTTCTTTTCTGGCATGTATCGCAACGCGACACATAGCTATTTATGTCCCCGTAAACCCCGGGCCAAAAAAACTGAGACAGGACTCTCGATTTTGTTCTCGCTTTGCCTCGGTGGCCCGCCAATGGCGTGTCGTGCGCGAGGCGGGTGATGTCTCGGCGAAATGATCTCGGTATGACCAATTGCAAAATAGTTTCGCGCTTTCCCCGAAAAACGCGATATAGGAGGTCGTCTTTAAGGCAGAACCTGGATGTATCCGGGTTGTCCGGATCAATCTTAGCAAAGAGGGGCTTTAGTGATGGATCTGTGCGCTGTTCGTTACGAAAAATCTCGGGGGTGACATCCAAATCGACGACAGGCGATCGTAATGTGTCGTCACTCTGGCGACGCGATTGTTGTCTTGTCGTGACACACGCAATGTCGTTATCATCCCAACCTCCCGCGTATCTAATCTAACACAAAAGAAAAAATAATGCCTGTCAAAAGTAGGGGAGCTGGAACGACGAACCCCTCAAACGAAGACAAATACAGATGGTTCACTTAACTGGGCAAAATGGACTGGCTCTTTCCTTTGGTCCACAGCGCTGGTCTTGTCTTTTCCTGATGCTAGCTGTCAGTCCCTCGTAGTGGTCCCAGGATCAATGACGAGAGGACATGCCAGACATGTGGGGGAGAAACAAAAAAAAAAAATCAGCAGTATACAAAACTATAAACTACAAAAATGACATAAATAACAGTGGAGTCTAGAGTGGTAGACCTGCAGCTGTTGACGGGGTCCTCTTCAGATGATAGTAGTGTCCTCTAGATGTCAGAGGGTGACGGGTCCTCTTCAGATGTCAGTGGGGTCCCCTCCAGATGTCACGAGCAGAGTTAGGGTCTTGGGGATGTTACGACTGCACGAGAGGCAGCTAACTCACACTCGGACACAACCACACAAGAAAAGTATTAAATAACTAGAGCGTATATATGTCAGGCCGGTCAGGCCATAGTTTACATAAATATTAATAACAAAACAAAAGACAATAGGGGTATATATTCAAACCAAAAAAACTCTAATTAATAACTTAACCAATGATATTCATGTAACTATGGAGGTACTGCAATCAATAGCAAATAGGTATATTATACGAAACTAGATATCAATTTAAAGTGACAGTTGAGTCGCCACTGGCCAGTCGCCAGGCAAACTCTCCCTAAATCATATGGGCTTGAGTGTTAGGAGAGCCCAGTATGTTCAAAGCCTACAGAAGCACTCTTCGGCTTGTAGGTAATTTAAGCAGTTGCCAAAAGACTATATTTTATGCACAATCACCATTCAATTCATCAACAATGTGCTATATTATTCCAATCATACTATGGCAATAGATCTATGATACAGGACACTCGTGATCGAGTGCCAGCTGGGGTTTCCTTAGTCTTCCTATGAGGCTGTAGTTCTCTCTCTATCTCCGATCTCTATTATGCTTGAATAAATAAGATATAGTACCATTGGTCACGCCTACTGGTAGGCGCGAACATCAATATAGCGCAGCGTGGGCTTTCAAAGGTCAGCCCACTCAGACCTTTCTTTCTAGAGCTCAGTCAGTCCGTTAGCAAGGACTTCTTGTCTTCAAAGCACACAGTTCAGGTACTGGTCAACCGGAGATACTTCACGACACGATGCTTCTGCTCGTCTGTATTCACCAAATCTGAACGTTACACGATGTCTTATACTATCTAACTACCCAGCGTGCTAGTCCGCTGGCCCAATTAGTTCAGCTATCTCATAGGTCGAAACCTCCCATCATTTTAATTGTAGTAATACGTCTGCACTATTCTACCAGCCAGTTAACGTGCAAAACTTGTCTATTCATACTTAACAATGTCAACTAGCCCCACCTTGTTTCACCCCTACTCCATTACTTATTAATCACGAACATTAAAACCCACAAGCGTGAATCTAACAGTTTAACTTTACATTTATTTACTCACCAACTATAATTTGGCGAGGACCGTTCAAGGCCACCAGCCAATTTCTCATGGCCCTGGTAAAACAACAACAACTCACTCTCTGCGTGAGTTTTAACAACATCTGAATCATGACACCATCCATCCACCCATCCATCCATGCATCCATCCATTCATTCGTCCATCAATCCATCCATCCATCCATCCACCCTCCCACCCGCCCATCCATCCATCCAGCCAACCATCCATTCATCCATCCATCCATCCATTCACCCATCCATCCATCCACCCATCCATCCATCCACCCATCCATCCATCCATCCATCCATCCATCCATCTATTCATCCGTCCATCAATCCACCCATTCATCCAAGACTTAACAACACAACACCGCTGTAATTATAAGTTATAAAATATAAAAATATTTTATTTGTAAAAGTCTTCGAAATCATTACACATAATATCAGATTGCACGATTGGTATAATATAATTATATATATCTGCTAGAACAGCTTGTCTGGTAAATATAGTAATCTTCGTGTATGCATGCAGAAAATCATTAGCCTACTGTGAATATTAACCATATAAAATATGCTATAGTCATAATGTCTTGCTGTTCACTCACAAGAAAAGCTTGCCAGCTGAAGAGAGATTTGCAAAGGTTCGGTTTGATATAACTGTACTCTGCAAGAAACAGGATTGTAAAAAATATGGGGAGGGGGGGGGGGTGATGTCAGCCTGAAGGTCGGATCTGGCCCCTATTTAGTGATTTTGCTTGCAGTCCAAAATGTAATTCCAGGACCAACAGAATGGTGTACACTCTCAATTAAGTATGGCTTAGCTAAAACTTTGGTCCGATACTTCTAGCCTCAAATTCATTGTCGATATTGCCACACAGCCTCAGTTACTGATTCAGCATACTAAGGGCTACAGGGTAAACTGCCGTAACTCGACAATTTTTTTTATTTTTTCAATTGGGATAATTGGTATCGTTGTAGACCTCGACACTCCACAGATTGTGTAATAAGCTTAGGCTTGACTTCTGAATACTGAATGTTACATAACGTTGTTAAAACATTGTAACTAGTAAGTCTGATAAAGAAATGTTTTCCTTTTTTGTTCGCTTCTCTTGAAAAGAATTGCAAAAAACGAGTTACGATAGTTCTACCACCCGGCCCTTGGTACAGTTTATGACATTCATTAAATTAGAGCTTTGATGTGAAAAGTATAAAAGTTAGACGAGAAATTGAATCTGTGGTGTGTTCTGAACTTTCCACATTTACGAAGTACTGTGAAGTTTGAAGTGGCACTGACTGAAATACGATACCGAGTCATCAATTAGGCCCTTGACAGACGAGCTGTAAAAAACGCAGTAGTATTTCCTGCGTAGTCTGGAGATACACTGTGCCAAATGAGTGCGGTCACACGAGGGACACGCAGTAATTTCAGTCCTGGCGTAGCAAAATTAATGTGTGTCGCTCACATTCTGCTACGCCGCGACACATCGGCGCATTGGTGAAGCACAGAATTCAATGGACGCGGACACACGAGCTGCATTTACTGCCGGCGCATTTCTACAACTGTGTTTTTTCCCTCTCGCCTCACTCCCCACGACAGTATTATTTCCAACGTGACCATGTCATCTTATCACGAAACAGTGAATTTGATTTTGGAAATAAAGAAAAGAAACATCATTTGGGACAGCACAAGTGAAGAATATAAAAATAAAAATTTTATAAATGATGCTTGGATCGATGTATGCATAATAATAATAATAATAATAATATATACATTTATATAGCGCCAGGACTAAAACATTAAAAGCTCTAGGCGCTGTACACAGTAAAAAATCATAAAAGCACATTCAAATAAACTTACACACACACAGACAAACTAGTTTTATGCATCCATAGCAAGCTATAAAATTCAGTTTTTAAAAAGAAATGTTTTTAACCTGTTTTTAAATATGTTTAGAGAGGCAGAATTTCGAACCTCTTGTGGTAAAGAATTCCACACACAGGGACCAAAACAACTAAAAGCTCTATCTCCATAATTTAATGTTTTACACCTGGGAACAACCAGTTTGTTTTCTGTAGTAGATCTTAAAATTCTATCAGACTCATGTTTTTTCAAAAGTTCCGAAAGATAGGAGGGAGCTGAACCTTCAAGACATTTGTAAACCAAAACTGCAGCTTTAAATTTTATTCTGTTTTCAACAGTAAGCCAGTGAAGTTGGTCAATAAGGCTTGAGGCAGATTCTCTTTTTTGATTTTCTAAAAATCAGTCTAGCTGCATTATTCTGAATTATCTGAAGGCGTTTTATTTTGTTGCTCGGAATTCCAAAGAGCAGAGAGTTACAATAATCAAGCTTTGAAAACATAAGTGAAGTGATAAGTATTCGAGTTGCCTCTTGGGATATGAATGGACGAATAGAGCTGATATTTTTTAATTGAAACATTAATGATCGACATAATGAACTTATTTGATTTTCCATGCTCAGATCTGATTCTAAAATTGTGCTTAAGTTTTTAACTTTATTCACGTTTGCTACAGTGCTTTCACCAAGATTTAATTTTACATTTTTAATTGCAGTTATTTGTCTTTTCTTTCCAATAATCATAACTTCTGTTTTGTCTTCATTTAGCTTTAGCTTGTTTTGGTTCATCCATTCTTTTGTGTCCATAATACACTTTTCACTATCTTTTATAACATTGTCAACATGACCTAAAGTCGTACCAGGGTGATATAGTTGGACATCATCAGCATACTGATGGTAATAAAAACCATGATCTTTAAAAATATTAGACAGGGGCCCAATGTACATAATAAAGAGAGTGGGACCTAAAACTGAGCCTTGTGGAACACCATATGGCAGTATGTATTCTTTTGATTTTATGTTATGTGTTACAACAATTTGTTTTCGGTCACATAGATAGGACCTGAACCATTTCAGAGCTATACCAGAGATCCCATAGGTTGCTTCTAATCTGCAAAGAATAATTTCATGATCTATAGTGTCGAAGGCAGCTGATAGATCAAGAATGTTTAAACACGAAACCAAGCCCTTGTCCATTAATCCAAACAAATCATTAACAATCCTCAATAAAGCAGTTTCAGTGCTACAATTTGCACGATATGCTGAGTGGAATGATTCACAGAGAGCGTTATTGTTTAGATGACCAAGTAGTTGTTTTAAAATTACTTTCTCTAAAATCTTTGATAAAAATTGAAGATTAGATACTGGTCTATAGTTTTTCAAGTTTTCAGAGTCAAGATTAACTTTCTTAAGCAAAGGTTTAACGAGTGCAACTTTATAGGTCTCTGGCACAGCACCTGTACATAAAGAAGTGTTAATAATTTTTGTGATGGATGGTAAAAGATCAGGTAAGCATTTTTTTAACAAGTCTGTGGGCATGGGATCTAGTTCACATTGCTTAGTAGCAGCAGAACAAATTATGTCATTGATTTCATCACTGGTAACTTCACTGAAACAAGAAAGATTATTCCCAACAAATACAGAATTTTCACTAGTTATATCACAACTACTTAAATTGTCTCTAATTTTTTCTATTTTGTCCATGAAGAAGTCCCCAAATGCATTAGGCAGATGTTCCTTTTCTATTGAAGTTGGCAGGTTGATCCTTTTCTGTTTGCCCAACAAATCATTGGACAAATTGAAAAATTGTTTTGAATTTTGAATTTCACAAAACCTTGAGTTGTAATAGTCACATTTAGCTTTTCGAATGGTGTCATTCACAAGTTTCTTATGGTGAATGTATATTTCTTTGTCAATTTGTAACTTTGTTTTCTTCCATTTCCTTTCTGCTCGTCGCCTGGCCTGTTTTGCTGCTTTTGTTTCCAACGTGAACCATGGTGATGGTGTCCTGTCAGTCACAGTCCTTGATGTTTCCGGAGCATGACTGTTTAAGACGCTTTGGATTTTTTCTGTCAGAACTTCAGCATTGATGTCTTCTGAGTCAGCCAACGTTGTTCTCAAATCTAATTTGAAATTTTCTAAGTTAATTTTCTTCAAGTCTCTGCATTTTACATTCTTTTTCTTTGGCAAGGGTTTCTTGTAAGGAATGTCGAAATATAGAAAATGGTGGTCAGATATTAGTTTGTTGGTATTTACCACCGCTGATGCAAAAGTAAATTTGGACGAAGTAACAATCCAATCAAGAATATGGCCAATATATAGCAGTCAGACAAGATTTCAATGATGCAAGTGATGGGTTGTGAGAAACTATGGGATGAACCCAAAATCTTCTTTGTCCCTTTTTTTTTTTTTTTGTCCCATGCTCGTTCCTATTCTAGACGCTTCATTGTTAGTTCTCACCTAGTATTGTGCGAAGCCTTACAATACAATATGGTATAATAATAGCCTATTGTGTAACCTGATGTAAGCTAGCATAAGATGATTAGTTGGTTATCTGGTTTTTCCTTATGCTTTGCTTTCCTTGTGTTAGAGTTAAGCTTATCCTCCTTGGCTCCCTTACGGAGTCGCAAGGCGAGCAACCCACATGCCCACTCCAGATGGGAGTCTAGTCGCCACCAATAAAGTGCCCCATACACGCTCAAATTTGTTTGTCAAACATTTTTGATCAAATTTTTTGACAGTTTGACGTTTGCCCTACACGCTCAATTTTTTGGTCAAACATTAGTCTGTGCCCAGAGTTTGTAATGGAGGGACCAACAGCGTTGGCTCTTGCTTTAGCCTTGCCAAGAAAAACAAAAAAGAAAAGAAAGTGGGCCAAAAATTGGTTTTTGCAGCGCCAAAAATTTGGCCATTCTAAATGATTAGATGAGTTGCGATGTACTGAGCCAAATGATTTCAGAAACGTTTTGCGGATGGACGGAGATTCGTTTGATGAGCTTTTGGAACTTGTGAGACCTTTTATAAGTAAACAAGATACAGTTATGCGTAGTGCATATCTCCTTCGAAAACTCGTCCGCATTGAGTTAATTTTCTTTTTCATTTCTTCTTTTGTGGCATCTGCATAGATCTACCACTCCCTGTATTTCAGCAGCAGAGCGTCATAGGCAGCTTTTTTTTTAAATTTTTTATCTCGGACACTATATTCTTTACTTTTAACTTTCCATAGTTCAGGCAAACTCTGGTACACTTCAATCAGCTCCAGAATAAATTTTTTTTCATCCTTTGATGGCGCCATGACGATGTAAAAAGTAGATCTTTTCTATCCGGCAGCAACTGAAAAAATAAGGTTTGCACAACTAAATTTGATGAAGCCCACACACGATCAAATAGTTTGACGGTTTGACAAAAAATATCAACTGAAAACAGATCCGTCAAATATTTGACATCAAATTTTTTTGACCAGCAAACACGCCCATACACGATCAAAAACCTATCAAACAAATTTGTGTCAAACATATTTGATCAAACCATCAAACAAATTTGAGCGTGTATGGGGCACTTAAGGCCAGGATATTGTGCACGTTGTCTCTTACTAGGGTGGCTTTGTTAATAAAAAGACCTATCCTAAGGATACAGAGATAGAGACTGTTTTGTGTGAATGTGCGTTTCTTTATCGTTTCGTGTTTTAATTTCGTAAGTATAATGTCTTCCAAAATGTGTCTGTGATATTCCATGTGTGTAAAAGGATCCCCGGGATGTCCGCTCTCAGACCAGCCGCGTGACGAAGCCACCCGCCTCTTGGAGTGGCGTCCCCTCGCGGCAGGGAGGGCGGTCTTTGTCCCTTTCTATTTTTTAAGATTCTTCTCATCACTTTAGCAAAAGCCACCCTGACTCTTCGATAGCCCATGTTGAAATGAGCTCTGTAGCGTTAAATATCGCCCGTGTGGACGGCACACAAAGTAAGCGACACTTACTGCGCATTAATTACTGCTGCATTTTTTACAGCTCGTCTGTCAAGGGCCTTAGATACAATCCTAATGTGCTATCATGGGTCAATTTGACCCGCGGGGGTCGTTTTAATTCTGTACTGAATCAACCACGTGGACCTGGTCGCTGAAATCTAATGTATTCTCCTACCATGTCATAAGTTAAAGATGACAAGGCTTTTTGTCTCATTCAATAAAAAAAAGTATCTCCATGGGTTCATAAGATAGAGCCGTTTAAACGTTTGGTGCAAAACTTTTGCGGTCGGGTATAGCAACACTGTATTGTCAGAGAACTGTGACTGCCTTCCTGAGTTTGCTGTTCATGTAGGTTGAAATTTTCTACACATATTCGGGTGACCGCACAACGTTGGGCCCCTTGCATCTGGAACCACAGCTGTGCTTGAAGTTGAAGTCAGCAGGGAGGCTGAACTGTGGGATAAGAAACGAATCTGATGAGCCAGTGAGTTTCAATGAATGAATGATGCATTAGTAAAAGTGTGCTTAGGAATGAATGAATGAAGGAATGCATGAATGAATGAATGAATGGTGCATGATTAAAAGTGTGCAAGTGAATGAATGAATGAATGAATGAATGAATGCATGAATTGTTGCTGACCGAATGAATATGTGAATGAAGTAGTGAATGAATGAGCATATAAATGACAGACTTAAATAGTTAATGAGTTACGAGTGATTATAATTATACATTTCTTAGTGGGTGTACGGGTGAATGGGTGAATGGTTGAGTGTATGTCTGAGGAATTATACATATGTGGTGATTAAATGATTGAATGGGGAGTGATTAAAGGAAGAATGATGAGTGACAGAATGTATGCGCAAGTGTGTGTGAGTGAGCGAATGAATGAAAAGAGTCTGACAAAATGAACCGGCAGACCGGTTCTTGAATGGCAGAAAAATGTACGGTTTATCTCTGAAATGTCGATAGGAGCATTAGCAGTTGTCAATGAGATCGCCATTTCCCAGTGCGACTTCACAGCCACAGCAAAGGTTTATCACGGTCTATCAGCACCGGCGTCAAATACGAAGCGCAAGAACACCCATTTGATCAACTAGTTGGCCATCTGACTTGGGGAATACACAGATGTGATTTTTAAAATTGAGTTTCGATCCTCAATGTGTAAACTGAGGCGCAGAACGAAATTTCCTGTCATACATTTTAATTCAGCTCGAAGAAAATGCATCTTATTTTTCCGGCTCAAATTGTCGGAACACTTACTTCTGTTCAACTCAGTTGTGGCTCAAAATCATCAAAGGTAATAAATTGTACGAAATATTATAAAAACCACATAAATACTGTGGGGTCGCAGCAAGGCTTAAAGCAAAGTAAACAATTGCCACAAAGAAAAAAGTTGTATGTAGTAAAGCCTCGCGAAAGAAATAATAACCCAAACGTTGCATTAAAACTATCGTTTGGGTATTATTTCTTACTACCCTTTGGGTATTGTTTCTTACGCGAGGCTTTGCTGGAAACAACTTTTTCTTTTAGCCAATTTTTGACTTTATTATAAATGTAGCGGACTTCAAGACTTTTAAATTATCACTTACGCACACCTCCACGTGTTTCTGTGAGTAATATGATATTTTGCAGAATTTAAGGCTTGGCGGTTAAAAAGCCTTTCATGATTACATTGGAGGCCTTACTCCGTTTATAACAGGGAAAGCGTGCAAGACGAAAACCCAATATGTCATGGTACTATATTGTATCTCCCGGCGTATGTTTAGGTCGGGCATACTCAAACAGAGTTCTGTGGGGCTCTCGCCTTGTTTCAGGTATCTACAGAGGTTCCGATAAATTGTCATGCCATCTGAGACATTTTCAGAGAAGCTAAGAAAACGAGAGTGACGCCCGGAAATAATTTTCACTAGATACGCATATCAGTGTCTCGATATATCTAGGCTCAACGGCAAAGATATTTTGCACAGTTTTCACTGTAAATTCGTTGATAATAGTTTTACCGCCTTGGGACATATTGCTATTTCTGCCCTTCGGGCATTCTTAACTGTTTTTTTTTTTTGTCGCTGGGTTCGGCAGAATTGCCACCACGTTAAAAAACGTCATCCCCTCTAAACGCGCATGGGCAATCTTTTATGGCTTTTGTTACTTGTCCGTACGTACCTCAAGAGTTTTGCGATAGGCGCGTTACGTTCCCTAACCCCGTCCTTATCCTCAATCTTATCGAATCCCTAGCCCTGCCCCTTACTCTGGCAACCAAAAAAACAGGAGGAAAACAAAAAGGAAATCTGAAAGAAGAATTAATTAGGACCTTTGTTAAGGTTATTTCGGGAAGAGCTCGAAAGCTCTGGAGTCACAAAAGGCTTTAAAATACGTACTCCTAGCGCAATACACATAGGGCATGTACGTGCAAGTAACAACAATAATCTTTTACATAGTTTGAGTTTGAGTTTAAAGCACGTCGACACAATAACGGTCGCAATGTGCTAGGAAAAAGCAGTACGATTTAACAGAACGATAGGACAGAAGGAGAAAGTTGAAAAATATGAGGCTGGTTATTCGCACTTCACATTAAGGCCTCTCTACAGATGACATAATTTGCATATATGCAAGCTAGTATAGTGTAAAAATCGGCATATTCTGTCTTGGCACCCTGAGAGGAGGATGGAGGGGGTGGGGGAGAGTGTCTGAACACGTGTTCAGCTCTCACAGCTCAGGGACAGGTGTGTAGTTTCAACCAACCTTAGGAACCGGCCAAAATTGCTCGGCAGGCCGGACCTGACCCGTGGATCATAGGCTGCCCATTGCGATCTTCATTCTTGTTTGTTCTATTTTCATTTGTACATAAACTGGACATATTTTAGTATATAGAAGGAGAACAAATGCACACTTTGACATTTGTTTGAAATGCATTGTGGCACTTATCAAGCTGTTCCACAGTTCCGATTAATTCCAAACCTGGACAGCAAACGTGTAACGTCGTTTGTGCAAAAACTGGTGCTGGAACATAGTTACAGGAACTAAGGTCACGTGATGTAGAACACTGACTCTCTCCTCTTTGTCATCTATCGCTTTCCAGCAACATCCCACACAATATTATTTTAAGTGAACTTACGAGTATGGGGGCCACTCTTTCCTTGCAGCAATCGTATTTTAAATGTAGATCCACCAACTCTGTCTGGGAGCGTTTGCGAATCAAAATGACCTCGCACTTGTCACAGGCCATCAGATAGATTTTCCACAGAATGATCAACACTAAGACGATGGACGGCAGTACCAGCAGATAGAACAGAATTACCTAGGAAATTTCCAATGTCCATTTTTATCTGTGTATTTGAACATTTCATGAGTTTCTACAAAAACAGATAAGAAAAGATAATAATTTTAAAGAAATAGTCGGGTATTTTTCCACATTCTTGCAGGCCCATTTTTGTCTTTTCGAGAAAATGTTCATCGAAACTTTGAAGAGTTGTGTAAAATCAGAGGACAACATTACATCACAAACACATACCTCGAAACGTTTTTAACCGATTGGAATGGTACTTGAAATTAAGAGTGAGAGAACCATTTTCATGACAAAATCTCAAAATGTCGCATACAACAATAAAAATGTATGGCAAATATCGCACGAAATGATGCTCTTGTGAGAACGAAACTTCAAGGGATCTTCAGTGGAAAAGCCCCCCCCCCTCCCCAATTAACTAGCCCCTTCCCTGTCCCGCCCCCACTGGACAAGTGGGACAAGGTGGTTTAGAGGCAAGGTGCCCGCCTCTCATGCCAAGGGTACCGGGTTCAAAATCCGGCTGGTGCAGGCATGTTGGAAGTTTGGGATTTTTCTCATACTTTCCTGTCCCTGACAGTAGGATCGAGTACCTAGTCTTTTCTGATAAGGACGAAAAAACTCGGAGGGCCCGTGTGCACGTTAGAGATACCTTGGCAGTTGGAAATCTTGAGCAGGCCGAACAGGCCGCTGCCAGGGCAAAATCAAATAATATTCATCCCTACCACTCCCCCTCATCTCCCCCTCCCCCCCCCCCCCGCCGGCGCTGCACTGGGCGACGACGAGTCTGCTCGGGGTACGGAAGAGTGAGCCGGTTTTTCACCTGTTATGCAACGCATTGCGCAATAAGCAGTCGACCCCTGTTGGAAAACTGAGCCGGTTTTTTGTTGTAGATATCGACTATGTTGTTTTCGAGCTTTAGATCGATTAGCCTGATGCACCAACCCTAAAGTCACTGGAGTGTATAAACATGATAGATATTTGGATAGACTCAGTATGCTGACTGCGCGCGCGCGCCTAACACAACTCAATAGGCTAGCCCAAGGCGACACAGAGACAAGCCTAGTCAAGTAGTTTGTTTTGGTCATGAGTTCCTAACCACGTCTGGTGTGCTGTGACCTCACTCGAAGATTAGGTTAGGAACTCACGACCAAAACAAACTACTTGGCTAGGTCTGTCTCTTTGACGCCTTGGTACCAACCCAAACCAAAACAAATCTCAGCACCAGAACTTAAGAGACTGACAAAACATCACCCAGCACACAAGACATAGGCTTTTAGGCTAATGCCTAATTTTAGCCAACACACAAGACATTACATAGCACACAACACATGTTAATTGAACTACAACCTGTTCAATGCTACATTACATTACATTCAGAGCCAGATGAAAGACGTTTGAATGGAGACTTTTACTACAGAGCGTGGCCGAAAAGGGCTTATTGATAATGGATTTTATTACAGATTGGCAGAGACAAACAAGAAATCGGTGAGATGGAGGTGCACTAACAGGCAGTGCAAAGCAAGTATCGATATGCCAAAAACCGGCTCAGCCTCCCAACAGCTTTTACGAGCTACCTTTCAAGTTTTGAACAATAGGATTAAAAATCCGGCTTAGTTTTCCGGCTCCCGTCTGCTCCAGTTGTAACCGGCTGCAATGGCACAAAGGCAAATTTCCCAAATGGGATTAAAGTAGTAGACAAATACAAATACAAATACAAACACAAACAAGTGTTTGGGCCCTTGATACTCATGCCACATCCAGATCATGAGTCGGAATGTGTTGTCTTGCAATCCTTGGTTAAGAGTCGCCGCGCGGCCTTAGTTCTTGCTTCTTCCAACTCCACTTTTTGCACAACTGAGAAATCGGCGTGAAAACCTTTGCGGCTTTATTATGATAAAGAGTTAGAAGAAATCGGAACTGTGAAACAGCTTGACAGTGCCACAAGGTATTTTAAACAAGTGTCAAAGTAGGCATTTGTCATACCTCTTCTACATGCTAATAAAAGAACTCCAGTTTTTTCAGAAAAAGGAGGTTGGACAACCAAGAACTGAGGGCGTGACCGTTAAAAACCTACGCTCGATTTTCACCCCCCCTCCCCCTGACGTTTCCCAGGCTCCATGTACACCAATCGTACTTTCCAGTTCGCCCCCCCCCCTTCTCCTCCAACCCCCTTGTAAGCGTACGGCTTTTAAAATGATGAACGTCCATAACAAATCCTTGATGTTCTCAAACACATTAAGTGGCATTTTGCATGGCTGTTTTATGAGACATGTAATCGATAAAATTCGATTTTTATTTCATCCGATGACTCATATTGTCGAAAAACAAATGTAAATTATGGGAACTTTGTACTTCGTTACGAAATTGCACCCTCTCTCTCTCTTTCTATCTCTCTCTCTGTCTCTCTCTTTCTTTATCTATCTATCTATCTATCTATCTATCTATCTATCTATCTATCTATCTATCTATCTATCTATCTATCTATCTATCTATCTATCTATCTATCTATCTGTTTGTCTGTCTGTCTGTTTGTCTGTCTGTCTGTCTGTCTATCTCTCTCTCTCTCTCTCTCTCTCCATCTATCTGTACCGCTATCTAAATTAACAGATGGATAAACTCTACGGATTGTGATCGCTACCACAAAATTCCTCAGCTGGCTACCAAAGAAAACAAAAACCCAACAAGATTTATGTTTTATGATAATCATGACTAAACCGGAATTACATCAGTTCAGCATACTATCTAGAACTGAGTTTATATCATCAAAAGCAACGAGAACAAAATTAATGTAACAGAAAGAAGAGTGTAGACGACTAAACATTGTGCGTACACTTTCTCTTCATGGGAACCCTCTCACTAGTCTCACCTCCCTCCCAGGAGAAAGCATGTCGATACTATAACGGCTGAATGGCACTAGGAAAAAAACAACAACAAGACGACAGACAGACAGAACCACAAGGCAGAAGGAGACCCTACCAGAAGCTCTATCAATCATCTGCTCGCACGACACAAAACAACAACATCAACAACAACAACTTTTACAATACAGACCGCGCAAATGAACATCAAACATACGAGGGTAGATCTTATGTTTTGTAAGTATGGGCCCAGACTTTTGTAATCCCAAGCTGTTGAGTTAGTGGTCGTTGTGAGAGATGTTACAGTCTGGATATCCTGGAACAATGAAATGAAAGACAATTATTCATGCATAATTATAATCCATCCACCATCCATCCCTCTTTGACTTCACCCCCACCCAACCTATATCCATGGATCCAGCCACCCATAATCCATCCATCTATCCATCTATCCGATCCACCCTCCATCCATCCACTGATGCCTCCGTCACTTACTGCCTGTCTCGTTCCCTTCCTGTTCCTTCTTTTTCACCCATCCCCATGTACTGTGGTACCGGCAAGGGTATCTATCTATCTATCTATCTATCTATCTATCTATCTATCTATCTATCTATCTATCTATCTATCTATCTATCTATCCATCCATCCATCCATCCACCCATCCATCCATCCTCCCGTCCGTCCGTCCGTCCGTCCATCCATCCATCACCCACCCACCCATCCATCCATCCATCCATCCATCCATCCATCCATCTATCTATCTATCTATCTATCTATCTATCTATCTATCTATCTATCTATCACTGTCTGTCTGTCCGTCCGTCCACCCGCCCGCCCGCTCGTCCGTCCGCCTGTCTGTCTGTCCACCTGTCAGTCTGTCCGTCTGTCTGTCTGTCCGTCTGTTTGTCTGTCTATCTGTCTGTCTGTCTAGTGCCTATTTATCTATCTATCTGTATAGCTATCTAAATTAATAATAACAGATGAGTTTAAAGCACGTCGACACAATAACGGTCGCAATGTGCTAGGAAAAAGCAGTACGATTAACAGAACGATAGGACAGAAGGAGAAAGTTGAACAATATGAGTGGGTTATTCGCACTTCACATTAAGGTCTCTCTACAGATGACATAATTTGCATATTTATGCAAGCTAGTATAATGTAAAAATCGGCATATTCTGTCTTGGCACCCTGAGAGGAGGATGGAGGGGGTGGGGGAGAGTGTCTGAACACGTGTTCAGCTCTCACAGCTCAGGGACAGGTGTGTAGTTTCAACCAACCTTAGGAACCGGCCAAAATTGCTGGACGAGCTGTACTCGCCAGCACAAAATTTTTCAGTTGCCAAAGAAAAGGCACAAAATTTACGTTTATAATAATCATGAATTAATCAGAATTACATAAGCTCAACGTACCATCTAGGCCTGAGTTTATGTCATCAGGAGCAACGAGAACAATGGAACAGAAAGGAGAGTCTCGGCGACTAAACATTGTGCGTACACTTCCGTTCATGAATACACTTCCGTTCATGATAAAGATGCACACACACACACACAC
Source organism: Onchidella celtica (assembly GCA_963931925.1). Classification (NCBI taxonomy): domain Eukaryota; kingdom Metazoa; phylum Mollusca; class Gastropoda; order Systellommatophora; family Onchidiidae; genus Onchidella; species Onchidella celtica. Next base: position 28,118,683 of record OZ007569.1, read on the forward strand.
ACACAAAACCCAATGCATAGCAGGAAGTTCACCCATTCCACAGCTCTGTGCACAAAACAGAGATAGATCTACTGCCAGAAGCGACACAAGGCAGGAATACGTTATCAATTTTGACTGGCCTGCGCCGTTTTGAATGAGACCGATTGTTCGTAACCAGGAACGGTATTTGATGTAACATCAGAGAGTATATATTTAGAGGACAGAGATATTATTATAGTATCTCTATGATTTAGAGAGAGATCTCACTTCCGCCAAATCTGGAAATTGGGTCACGGCGGTAACAAGAATTAAAAAAAATCCTTTTCACACTTCTTTTCTCTCTTCCCTTTTCTTTGCGTTTTTTTTTTTTTTAACCGTTTGGGTATCATTTCCGAGGCTTTTGCTACATACAACCTTTTTCTTTTGCCAGGTTTTGAGCTCTTCACCAAAGACAGTGTGCATATCTGTTCACTGTACTTTGTTCATATTTCCGGATTGATTGAAACTATTTAGAGCCCTTTGTAAGCTTTTACTCCTCATGAAAATGCGCAAACGGGTATTGTTTGCCGCCGATCAAGTGAAGTTGCAGTTCATCCAGAACTGGCGGTACACATACTTCCTGTTGTCACGAAATATGGGCTTCTTTCGCTTCTGGTAATTCCCTGTTCTGTGGCTCTGCGACTTAATGTGACCCATCCTTACCAAGAACTTTTGGTAGGAAAAAAATTGTACCTGCAATATTGTATCTTGCAGTCTAGAACCAACCAAAGATAGTCGAGTAGCAAACCAACTAATCAATTTGCCTTCTACCTTACTCCATTCTGGCACGCTAGGCCTAACTACCAGCCCCCCCCTGCTCATCTATTCTTCTTCTTCTTTCGTCCACCAAATCTACGGTTTTCTGCAGTTCTGGCAGAGCACCATAGGGTTTGATATTCAGGTCGGTGGGTTTGGGCCAATATGTTTCTCGCAGTGCTGAGAAGAATGTGCAGTTCTGCAGTGTTATGCTCTGTGTTTGAGGATGTCCTATTAAAGCAACAGAGAAAGATACTGAAGATCGTTTTTGTCCTCTGCAATTCGCCTCATTGTAGCCAGATGTGTGCCATAGGTACAATGTTATGTCACTTCATGTAATAAGCCTGTTATTGAGTTATTTTATGCTTATGTAATGACGTGTTAGATGCGTGTTCTATGCCTATGCTCTTAAACGCTCTTGATTTCCCTCCTGGGATAATAAACTGTTTCTGTTCTATTATTTTATCTTTTTACCTTAGTGATTTAGTTAAAAAAAAAAAAAAAGGAAGGAGCGAACTTGTGCAACGGGTGAACATCATAAATGTGTCAGGACGGGACATTTTGTTTGGTGAACACCACTGTGGCACCACTCGTTGAACATAAAGTCAGATGTATAATTAGAATCCTTTGTGTCAATCGAAAATGGAAGGCAATGAAAAATTAATATTAAAATGAAGCTGTCATGATTTCAAAACAGCTGGATGAATTTCATGAAACAGCAGAAAATACACATCGATCAATAACAAGAAACGTATTAAATTTGCTTTTCTTCAGAGCAGTGCGTTTTTTTTTTTTTTCAGACATAATGCAGTAGTTGCCGAGTTTGTCTTTCTTTTTTTTATCTTATTTTATTTTATTTTTACTGGCAATACGAGCGCTTCATCTTTGTTGTTATTTTATTTCCGAATAAGGGGACAGCACTAAGAGACGGACTTTGTTGAGTGTAGAAAATACTTGGTTACTTCCCTTTATCTGAGTTGGTACTGGTGCCCGCAAGTCCATTTTTGATTGGCTCAAGGTGACGTGACGTCTAGGCTAACCAAATAGTTTTCTTTTCTCATTGAAACACAAGGTCACCATGCACCCGGTCGGCCCATGAAAATCCGCCACCGAGCGCCAGGCCTAAAGATTTTTTTTTTCTTTTGAAATTCCACGTTTATTGTATGGCTACAAGGAAATCCCCTGTTGTACTGAAAAATAGAAATACAGCAGCTGAAACACACACACACACACACATATTATAGGTAGAATGCGCATATCCACCATCTTGTCTCTCCGGACCCACTTAAGGCGTCGCGAACCAATCGGCGGCGAGTTCACTACCGTGAACAATGACACGTGTGTGTGCGTACGTGGGAGACGTTTGGTCAATTCTTTCACTTCCTTTCTCTTGTTTACACGAATGGTAGGGAATCGGACCAGTTTGGATCCATCCTTACCACCCCTGTCACAACAGACAAATGCAATGCAACCAGCAGGCATTTTAACTGCTTAGACACATCTCGAAGTTACACTCATCAGCTGATCCACCGGCCAACTTGTTTGGCGGAAGTACAAAACAAAAACTCTGTGACGTCATGCACATTCTACCTATACGCCAGTACAAGCACTCACGAGGAAGACTTACCATTCACTATAGCAGCGGCAACTTCGTAGCTGAGGGCAAAATTTGGGCTCGATAGGCCACACACAAAAACAAAAAAATCAAATTATTAAGTCAAATTTGACCGCGAATCAAAGGTAAAGTACTCATTTCACGATCTCAGTTCTTGTTTGTTCCAACTCCACTTTTTGTACAGCTGAGAACTTGAAGGTTAAGTGCAACGACTTCAGAAAAATGATGAGGAGTTATAATAAATCGGCGCTGTGAAACAGATTAGTATGTGCCATAACGCATTTTAAACAAGTGTCAATGTATGCATTTGTTATACCCCTTCTACATACTAAACGATCTCCAAGTTTTCAGAAAATGGAGATAGAACAAACAAGAGCTCAGATTGCGATTTTATGTTATGTCAAACCTCTTTGTTAAAATTTTAAAATTTGAGAGGAAAGCAAAGAAAAAAGATCGGTTTCATTTCAAGAGTTTCAAGAGATGCTAATCTGATGTACTTCAAAACTGTAGTTTACAGAACCCTAAGTGAGTAACACATAAGAAAACTATACAATAGATTCTAACTAGAAATACAAGTAACTCATTAACCTCCTGTAACATTGTGCACTTATTTGTCTAGCTGTTCTTTGTCGATATTCTCACTCTTCATATCATGCTGTCAATTTTGTATATGATAGCGATACTGATTTTCGAGAACAAAATAATCGAATGTTTAATTTTCGAAAACAAAATAATCGAATGTTTAATTGTCGAGAACAAAATAATCGGGGCATTTAGTCTGCATCATGTCGAACGCTGTCAAAAGCAGTCTTGCTGCAGATCCGGCATTCTCCAATGAGCTACTAAATTATTCCTTGTGCCATACAACGCTTTTACATCAGTAACTCTAGGTCAAGTGGTTTGCACCAGGATGAAAGGACTGACATACCAACAAAAAGGATGACTGATTATGTGTCTATGATTTTCATCCTTTGGACAAATTGCCGGGCTAGATTTTGGTGCTTTTCGGTAGAACTTGTTGCGCCCGAGACAGACAGACAGACAGACAAACAGACAGACAGACAGACAGACGGACAGACGGACGGACAGACGGACGGACGGACAGGCCCGGGTCATATTTATGTTTAGTGAATATCATTTCGATTTTTGTCTATCATTTTAAGATATCAAGCACATTTTCAGTGTTAAGTGCCAGTTCAAAGTTTTTTTATAATCGCCGCTGCCATCACCATCATTATCATCTTCGTCATCCTCACCATCACCATCTTCATCGTCATCAGTATCATCTCATCATCATCATCATCATCGCCATCGCCATCATCAGAAGCAGCAACAACAACAACACAATAGCAACGGCCGCAACAGCAGCAACTACAATTTTAGGATTATAAAAAATTGACAATCAAGTTTTTAACAAAATGAATGTCAACAGTAATAGTAAAATAAAAAATTCAGGATTTAACTATGTCCATTACTGAAGGTCTAATTCACTCTGTGGTATGACGCAAGCAAAGCTGGTGCTGTTTCCATCAAGGAAGTATATGATCTACATTAACATTGTCTGGGCATTTTTTTGTTTTGTTTTTTTTTGAAGGAAGCGCGGAATACTATATTACTGACCTTGTTAATTTGCATAGTTTTTAAAAATATGAATCGGCTTAGTAGCAAAACAGTCCGACTTCTGCTCGGAGATTGCGTGATCTGCGCTAATACTTGAATGTACGTCGATCACCAATGGCTACCCCAACCCCTTTTCGCCTGATTACTATAGTCAATTTGACTACCGCCCATTAATACAAACTGACTAGACCCTCACGCCCCCAGGTCCATCTGACTATTCCATGTGTTGTCACTTTAAATTCGTGAACACCATACCAAGTTTTGTTTCAGAAAACCTTCACCAGTCGCGCTTTTGGTAAACATGTTGTACGGATATGCACTGTCCATATCCATACAACATGTTGTACGGATATACACTTCCTTTTTTAAAAATCTATTTTGAATAATGTTGTGGTTGACATAAGATACAATCTAGACAGCATCTAGATACAAGCATACATAAGATACAGTCTAGAACAGAGATTTTGGCCAAAAATTGGATGGCCAAACCGCAGCTCGCGAGTCACTTGCGCCTCTTTGACCTTCAATATGCAGCTCTTCGAAATACTTTGGCTGAACTCTTTTTCATCACAGTTAACGTATCAGTCAAGATTTTGAAAATATTTGTATGTATGTGTACTTTGTGATTACTGAAACCAGTACAAATTAACAGTTAAAAAAAAAAAAAAATAATAACTGTATACATGAGTAAATAATGTGCATACTTGTATTTTTTAATATTTATACAAAATTTTTCATATCTTGTGCCTCTCGAATATCCCAAGTTTTATCGTCTCTGGCACTTACATTAACTAAGTTTGGCCACCCCCGGCTTAGGAGAAGCAATACGAATCCAAACGAAAAATCATCAAATCAGACACTTTATATCCCTCTGGAGATTTTGACATTAAATAGCGCAGTTCTGCATCAATTCTCAGCTATGCCAAGACTGTTGATTGCAGAAAACACCCCCACTGGTTCCTGTCTTTCAGGAATTGACAGCAGTGACAAGCCAGCACTTAAGAACATTTCGGACACGCCCTTCAGCCACGCCCACCTCATGTCTGGGCCGTTGGGGTAACATTTATTCAAATTTGGGGGACATCCATAAACGTGAGTACGCTCGAATTTGAGGAATTTTTGACAATACTTCCACATTAGTAACCCTAGGTCAAATAGTTGGCACCAGAATGAAAGGACGGACATACCAACAGAAAAGGATGACTGATTTTGTGTGATATATTTTTCATCCTTTGGAAAATTTGCCGGGCTAGATGTTGGTGCTTCTGGATCAAACATATTGCGCCTGAGACAGACAGACAGACAGACTGACATCGACAGAGCTTTGCATACGTTTGACTTCAACGCCCCCCCCCCCACCCCCCGTATACTATCGCACAACTATTACAATGGTGAATATTGATGACAAAACCTTGATGTTCTAAAACTTACAGTGGTATTTTGCGTGGATTATTTGATTGTTTCATGAGATACATAGCCCGTTATTCAATGTTTATATATCGTCACATCAATCTACAACAGGTGAACGAAATGTAATTAAGTAAAACCAAACTGTTCAGTTTATTAGCATAATTGACCCCCCCCCCCCCCCCCCCCCGGAGAGTACATACTTTATGGATGGCCCTCTTTGCCTCGTCAAAATCAGAATTTAAATAATAATAATAATGATAAAAACAACTGAATAAAATGACAATTTAAGATAACGATTGTGAAGAACAAAGTCACAGCCTGATGTAGCATACATCAGTGTCCACTGACATGACGCACAATGGTCTCCAAGGCGAAGGCAGACTAGAACACACTATACAAGTCAGGTCGAACAGTCGGGGATCAGCACTTCAGTCTCCACGCGGGCGTTGTAACGGTGGTTTTGGAAAAACCCTTGAACATCCCAGAGAAAATATGGTGACCTCTTTCGCATCGGTAGAACGATTATCAAGTTAAATGCCTGAAATCTGAGATACAGCTGAACGGTAGCTAATATTTGCCGTATACGGGAATTTTTGTTTATTGTTTAATGGCTGGAAAATTGGCTCATTCGCATCTCTATTGTCCCGCGTACTGTGTTTTGCATTGTTTATCTTCTACCTGTCATTTGAGTTTCTGTAAAAGTTCCGATTGTTCACTCATCCACTGTTTTGGAGTGCCCCCGCGCCCGCGTAGGAGGACGCTCATCTCCGTTTTTAAATGCAAATCTCGTCTTCTCGGGTTGTTTTTTCAGATGTACTGCTTACTTTCAAATTGTGCCATGGTATCTTTTGAGAGCGACTGTTATTTACACAAGGTATCCCTCATGTTACTGTATGCTGATACGTTTTTCAGCTTTTCAACCGTCCTTTTTGGGGGGGGGGGGGCAGCCAATTTTGGAGAAGGTTACAGCTCCCCCCCCCCCCCCCAAACAACCATTCGCAGCTCCAAAAGACATCAAAAGACAAGACCGCACCGTTGACGTGTGAGGGGCTTTTTTTTTTCGAAATGTATTGTATCTCCAAAATACGCTCACATCTTACTGTAATGGAGCTGGAGGGTGAACATGTATCTAATTACCTAAAACTACTCAACAACGTGGCCAAAAATTCTGAAACTTTGTGTGCTGTCTTACTTTTTAACCATGAGTTACATGGACACATTCATTTGGTACAAAAATTACTTTTTTAATATCATTTGTTCACATTTTGTTTTTTAGAGACGCATTTTCGACGCGTAAAATCAAAAAGCATGATCGGGAATTTCGTCCTTGACCTGTCTTTACACATCGGTGATCGAAAATCAACATTATCACATTTATGTATTCTGCAAGGAATCGTGGTGTTACAAAAAAAGATCTATTAGTCTTTACATCGAACCAAGTGTCGTTACTAATGTAATCTAGATGTACATACGCAGTTGGGTTTGGTACTAGGAAAATTTACAAGATTTATCTTTGCCGGGGTCGGCCAGTGGGCATAACTACAATAACAATAGAAAGAGCATTATTATCTTGTCTCTGTCAAGTGCCTTGCCTATTTTACCAGAGGGAAAATACATTTTATACTTGCAAAATATTCCTTTAAAAATCCCTTTCCGATTATGTCTCTGTTTCCCAGCATTTCTGTGAGCCCTACTACCATTTTCTTCTGGTTGTCTCAAATAGATATAAATCTCATAAACCTCCCCACTAGAGTGTTTATACTTTATAAGTTTGTTTTCACCGGTAATACTAAATTCTTACAATTCGCAAATGGTAACACTACCTAATCACTTCACATGATGGGTGACATCACCACCACTAATGATAATCCTGTCAACGACAACAGCATTACCATTCCCTCCCCCTCCTCACTCATCTCTCCCACCGACCCACCCCCCCAAAAAAAACCGCCCACCGGCGCTGCACTGTGGCGACGTCGTGCCTGCTCCAGTTATAACTGGGCTGCAATGGCACAAAGGCAAATTTCCCAAATGGCATTAAAGAGCTAAAGAGAGAGAGAGTTAACCACAACAACAACACAACAGCAACAATAGCAGCAGCAGCAGCAACAACAACAGCAGCAACATTCCAAAACGAGGCTTTAACCATCCAGGAAATCCCCACATACCATTTCCCGGCAAATTTAAAAAACATTTTTCCTTCCTGAAATAATATTGAAATCCTTGTACTTTTCGGTATCACTACCATTCATTTACTTGCACTTTACAGAGTACGAGGAAACTTGCTAGCTTAGGCTTAATCAAAAACAAACAAGACTAGAAACTAACTAACTAACGAACTAACGAATTAACCAACTAAAGAAATAAAGAACTAACGAAGTAACTAACTTTCTTCTGATGTACAATAAAAAAAAAGTAGATTAAAAATGCCACAGTCACTGTCTCTCAAAACTAATTTTCTACAGCTATCTGGTGAAAACCTGGCCCAGAGTTTAATTTATTTTGCCGGGTCACTATATCGTGGAGACAACGTGGCAAGAGTATCATTGACCATGAGCAGTTAGCGACAAATACTGAAGTATGTCAGAGATAACGAGAGAATGGGTGGGAACACCCCAGCAGAGAGACTCCTGTGATAAAGCCTCTTTAAGACTTTAGATTACTCAGATGTTGTTTAGATTGCGGTTCTCTTGTTAACTCTTTAGAGCCCAGCCAAAAGACGAGAGAAAAGCCATATCCAAAAATCTCCGAATTGGTTGTTCAAAACAGATCTAAAAGATTCAAATATATGTGAAACAGAAAAATACGATAAATATTTAAGAAGAAGAATCATTTTTGACAAATTAAGAAATGTGTCAAGAATGGACCATTAGGACTAAAGTAGCGTGGTTAAAATACAGAAAACTGGACGCTAGAGGGTTACAGTGGACCGGGGGATGGATAGAGCGCTGGATTGGGGTTGGGGGTGGGGTTGGGGCTGGGGGCTGGGGTGGCGAAATAATCCCTCGAAAGATTGCAAAACGAAGCGATTGCCGTATATTTTGGAGCAGAATTGAGGTTGGAAGACCTATGTAGTGCACTGAGTGAAGTCTGTTTTGTGTCGTTTTGACTCAAGACTTGAAGAACCTCTGCATCAACGAGCGCTCTGCATACTTGTTTTTAGTCTCACCTGTGCGCGAGGTCCCGTTCAATTCCATGGTCCACAAACCCGACGCTGGGCAGACTGGGCTCAGTAACCTACCAGCATAATTTAATAAATCACTATGATGTTTATTTCTTTTAAAAATGTTGGACAATGAATCAGGCGTTACAAATATCTGTTGTCAGGGGGATAATAAAAATAGCGTTTTACATTGATATACAGCTGAACAGTGGACACAACTCAGTATTTTCTCAATGTGGGTTTGTAATGAGACTACGCCCCTCCCCCCCCCCCCCCCCTTTACAGCATCCCACAGGGAAATGCAATACATCACAAATGCTGCTGTTTAAAAATCTGCATTGTTTGTTAAAATTATTAAGACAGTTTTAGACTGCTTCCGTCGGATAAAGCTTGATGTATCTCGAGATCAGTCGACAAAATCTAAAAGGCGCATTGCCATCAATATAACTGCTTTGGAATATAAGATGAAAGCGATATAATTTAGCACTTTTTTCTGTGGATGGAAGACGCCGAGACATCGTAATAATGAAGTCAAATTTGCTTCAGGACAATAAATTATGGAACTTCTGGCCTTCGACATTGATAGTTTTTGCAAGCCAAAATAAATACGAATGTATATTAAGCCTGCTTTTAAACAATATTTTTCCGTCAAAAATGGGCAACTTCAAAAGTAGTCGCGAATGAAAAACCTTCTATCACAAAATCAGTTCCCGACAAGAGAAAGAAAAATCAGGTGACGCCTTTTTACAGTATTCATAAATATACCGCGTCTTTGAAAATCAAACATTTGACGTGACGACGAAGGCGTGTCTAGACTTCAGTGACAGGAAGCTCTCTTTCATCATTGACAAAATAATGAGCAACATATTTCAAATTTTACGGTAATGTCTTCTGTTTAATAAACACATCTGAATTTTTCCCTTCACGAACCGCTGAGACACCTGTCTTTTACTACCACGGATCTAACTGCGCGTTACAAAGCATAAAGAAAGGAATTAATCCAAGGCTTTTTCCGTTCTCTTTTGAATTCAAGTGTTATGTTGGTTATTGAGTAACAACATGCTCATGTACTAACACGTAAAACTCGTGCATCATGTATGTGCTGTTAAAGGCAATGTGAAACAATGAATTTCCCTCTCTTCTGTAAGATTAGATCCTTCGCACTGGTGGAGTTCCATGACAGAGCCATCAGTTTATTAAGCAGAGAACATCTCTACGACTCTAGGGTCATTGAGTTAACCATAAGAGGGCAAAAATGAAAACCCACACCGCAGAATGAACAGGTGGTAAATTCATTTCACTGAATCCACATCAGCTGTCTAGGAGATTACGGGTCAATATAATGGAAACTTTGACTAAGACAAAGCACGTACTTACTTTAAAGGGAGAGGGACTATTGATACGATGCCCAAGCACCCGACTCTTGTTTCCTGTCATTAAATTATAGATTTAGCACACTCGATCTACCTGTTAGTGTTATAACCAATTGTAATGATCTATCATTGAAGTGAAACACAAAATGTTTAAAGGTAAAACACACAGGTAATCAGCTGACTTTGAGGGAGTAGAACGATGAACTCGTGCATTTTTTAATATATTTTGTTGCAGCAAAACATTAAGGTATCTACCTGCTGAAGAGTGAATTACGTCTATAAATATCACCACACATTAATTCAGATGTCCAGTCGACAAGGACACACTGAGAGCAGAAAAAAATGGAGAAATTTGAATTTCATTAGCTAAAAAAATCTTGACTTAAACCATTTTAGCACAACGACATCTATATTGACCCCAAATTCGATATTACGCACTCAAAAGGCGGTTGGCAGGTCTGTGTGGAAATGTGTAAGTGAAACTAAGAGTCCAATCAGCCCTGGAAAGATTTAACAGTTCAAATAACCAAGGCCAATGCATCTTAAACTTGAAAGTGGAGGTGACAAATAAGTGACGGGAGCATACATTCTTGAGAACCCACAGATAAGATATGTGTCAAGCTCGACCCGCGGCTTAGCGTCCACCAAGACCAAGGCTTAACTTTGATCATCCAAGGAAATCTGTTGTAGATTACGACTCTCCTTTGAACGCGTTCCATTGACTCTTTGATCTTACGGAAATCCAAGGGGGCGACTTGATTTACTGAAGGCAAAGTGTCTCATCGAAGCTGTCGTATATTATAGAGGATTGCCTGAGTAGAGGAGAGGTCTAGGCGGAAATTGCCAGCTGAAAATCCTCTTTGAGAGTGAAGTGACGATTAGACAAAAATATACAACTATTTCTCTCCTTATAAAATTCTGTATCCGATGTGACAATTGAACTGAACGTCTAGAGTGTACATTTATTTTGCACGGTGAATAATTCATGTTTTCAAATGTTTAATAATGTTGGAAAAAAAAAATGCTTTCTCATCCTTATTGAACACCTATAAACAACGACATTTTATCTGACCTATGTCCAAGGAGGTGAAATGGCTAGTAGCTGAAGTTCGTGCCGAACATTTTGGCCAGAGAGATATATAATGTGAGAGTATCCGAGTTTTTTCCTCAAGATTATGTCGAGAGATAAACAAATACCAAAGAAATATTGTGTCTGCCTTTTCCTCTCCTTACAGTCATGAGAAGTTGATATCCAGGGGAAAACAGTTCTTTTTAAAATTTATTTTACTTTTTAGACAGGCAGCTTTAGTGGTTGGCAAATATATCACTACTGAAGCATAATATACTATAGTGGAAATGGACACAAGGCAGCCTGCATTATATTATTATTATTATTATTGTTACTTTCGTTGTTATCACTATCTGAAGTACCCGTTCTTCTTATTACACTCATTATTATGAACATTATTATTACTAACCCTAGCCCTTCGCACTATATAATCACATACTCCGCTGTCGTATCATCATTATTATAAGATTATTATTATTACTATTCGGCCCACGGACTCGGCGAATACACAGAATGATGTGATTTTTCAAGTTGCGTTTTGATCACCCGAGTGTAAATTCAGATGCAGAACGAAATTTTCTGTCGTACTTTTTAATTCTACTGGAAGGAAATGCGTCTTTTTTTTTTCCTGCTCAAAATGTCGGAATACTTTCTTCTGTTCAACCAGAGAGTCCGTATGTATAGAGAGGTTTCACTATTGGCCGATTTGCACTGAGAGACACGGGAGGCTCCGCGAAACCACTGTTAGCATAGAGCGGAAAGTAGGTCGCTGCGGTAAACAATATCCGTTTGTGCATGTCCACGAGGCGCAGGAGCTTACAAACGGTTGTAAATAGTTTCAATCACCCCAAAAAATACGAACAAATCACACTAAACAGATATGCACACTGTCTTTGGTGAAGGTGATCTCTTTCAATTCTTCAATTTCTTATTTACCGCAGCGACCTAGTTTCGTGATTTGGCGGGTGAGATTTCCCTAGACATCTATACTCTCTGTTTTAACTCAGTTGTGGCTCAAAATCAACGAAAGTATTAAAAATATAGCGAGCTTCAAGATCTTTTCAAATATGCCCGCGTACACCTTTACGTTTTTCTATGCGTGTTTTGATGTTTTGTCGAATTTAAGGCTCACTGGTTAAGAAGCCTTTCATGATTACACAGAAGCCCTTACTTCCTTTATAGTATGATGATGATTATTATTATCTTTTTTTGAGCAGTGATAATACCAAAGAGTAGCAACAAAATACTGTAGCTAAACCATCAGTTTTCTCTTCCCCCTCGGTATAAAACAAAAGGAAACACATCAATCTAAACCATTCCAAGGAATAACTCTGCACTCAAACACATTATTACAATGATTTATCGGGGTGCATTTTTCATCTTCTATGTTCTGTGAAGCAGTCATTCTCATTCCATCATTAAATTCGCCCCAAGGGTCCCTGCCCAAAATAGTCAAAATTGGGCAAAAAGAAAAGGCTGTACGTTGCGAAACCCTGCGTGAGAAATAAAACCCAAACAATACAAAGCAAACTAAAGAGAAGATAGAAAATACACTAAATTTTCGGCTTTCACAGGGTTTCGCAACATACAACCTTTTCTTTTTGCCCAATTTTGACTTTGCTTATAGCCCTGCTGCGACCCCACAGTTTTTCTGTGGTTTTTATATTTCGTGAATGCCCAAAATAGGAAGAAATGTTATCAAATAAAATATATTAACTCTTTCAGGACGTCAGTTTTAGGGGGATCAAGTCTGGAGGTAATTAATTTTTTCCCACTTTGGGGAAAAAACAGCATGGTTCAGAAAAATGCTTACAGGAAAAAGAAAAGGACCGGTACTGATAGTAAATTGAAATATTAAACATCAAATAAAAGAGAATTGAATGTTGAATGTAATATAAATCGGCGATACGTCCAAAAGCGTTTTTCACTGGCACCGATACATCGGGTCTACGTTATGAAAGAGCTAATGTGTCAGCCTGCACTAGTGCAAACTGTTCATGCCCTATACACTGATCAAACAATGACAAAACGACGGTATTGCAATTATTGGCAAATTACGCTAACATTTTAATTACGAACAGGTAAAAATGGAGTCTACGCGCATTTTTCTTACGCTTTTTGGGTGTGCATAGTCTGACGAGCCTGATGTGCGTTCATCAGAAACAATTTGTGGCAAATAGTAGTGAAAATTTTGAATTAAATCTGAGGTAACACTTTTATTGTATTTCTTCTGGAACAAGCGAAAGTCAAGACCAGAGCTAGCTATAAGCCTCACCAACCAAAGCTAAACACTTTAACCTTTGCCAGGAATTTCTTTACTTTTACTTTGGCGGTTTCCCCATTGTTACACTAGTGCGTGCTTGACAGTGGGCCTCATTTTTTTGTTTTTTGTTTAATGTTCATTACAATTAGTTGCTCAGAGCTGGATCCGTTAATGGCACCCCCTAGATCGCTGCATCTTTCAACTAAACTGCATCGCTTCTCGGTACAATAAATTTTAACAGGATCACCGTGTTTCGGTAGTATTATTATGAAACATATACAGCAAGAGCGAGGAGAAGTAGAAGAAAAAGAAGAAAAAAAAGGGAAAGAATAAGAAGAAGAGAAAGAAGAAGAAGAGAAAGAAGAAGAAGAAGAGAAAGGAGAAGTCGGAGCAGAAGTGAAAGGTGAAGATGAAGAAGAGAAAGGAAGAAGAAGAAGAGAAAGGAGAAGAAGAAGAAGAGAAAGATGAAGACGAAGGAGAAGAGAAAGGAGAAGAAGGAGAAGAGAAAGATGAAGACGAAGGAGAAGAGAAAGGAGAAGAAGGAGAAGAGAAAGATGAAGACGAAGGAGAAGAGAAAGAAGAAGAAGAAGAGAAAGATGAAGACGAAGGAGAAGAGAAAGAAGAAGAAGAAGAAGGAGAGAAAGATGAAGACGAAGGAGAAGAGAAAGGAGAAGAAGGAGAAGAGAAAGATGAAGACGAAGGAGAAGAGAAAGAAGAAGAAGAAGAGAAAGATGAAGACGAAGGAGAAGACAAAGAAGAAGAAGAAGAAGAAGAGAAAGATGAAGACGAAGGAGAAGAGAAAGAAGAAGAAGAAGAAGGAGAGAAAGATGAAGACGAAGGAGAAGAGAAAGAAGAAGAAGAAGAAGGAGAGAAAGATGAAGACGAAGGAGAAGACAAAGGAGAAGAAGGAGAAGAGAAAGATGAAGACGAAGGAGAAGAGAAAGAAGAAGAAGAAGAGAAATATGAAGACGAAGGAGAAGAGAAATGAGAAGAAGGAGAAGAAGAGAAAGGAAAAGATGAAGATGAACAAGCACCCTAACAACAACAAACAGATTCCATGGCAACAGTAATACCTACAACATCCTCAATATTAACATAAGCTTCGCCTTCCAGTAACAAAACTGGTTTCCCCATCAAACTGATTTGCGCTACAACGGCTGCAAGCTTGGCAAACACACTTAAGGAATAGAGGGAATAGATAAAACCTCTTCATACTTTGTTCTCTCAAAATTAAGGATACCCTCGATGCATGGGGGCGGACATTTCATTCACTGCTTTCAATTCGGCTAGGCACCAGACGGATACTATTTTTCTTACATTACAATGCCTAAACCACGGTTGGTGTGTTCTTGCCTCGAGGGCTTCGGCCAACTTGTGTTCAGCCCCCTTTTTGTTCCGTTTCCTCCCGCAGATTCTCATGGGCCTCTCCAGAATGCAAGCTACACCTCTGTCGGCGATCCCTCAAAGCTTCATAGTTTGCTCTTTTGCAACCGATTAAAAAAGCGTTTGAATTAGGCCGAGCTTGAAGTGAGACATGTTTTTCATATCTAGTCTTACCCCCTAAAGATAAGGAGAAAAGGCGGCTATGGCCGCTGTCTAAGGGGCCCTCGGGTTTCAATTAGAATGTCTGTTTGTGTACGATTCCATGGCTTTCTTGAAACCTATTGAGGCCGGAAGAAGAGGGACGTCCCATTCTTAAGGACGAGATGAATCTCTTCAAATTGAAATTTGCCTCATCTAATGCTGTCATTCTTTTCTAAGTTTAAGTATAAGCTCTTTGGTATGTGATCAGTGGCTGTGTACATGCCGCCAGATTCACAAACATAAAACCACGTAAGTTAGTTTTTTTGTAAGTTTTGGAACGGAGGTGTATTTAAAGACCCGAGTATCTTCATTGGTTTTCATAGATTGTTTTTTAATTTGTTGTTAGTGGATAGTAGTAATTTACATAGTAAATCATAGCTGAGAACCCAGGCATATAAAGATAGCAGATTCTTATTGGTTTTCATAGATTGTTTTTTTTTTTAGGACTGTTTAGCAATTTACATCGTAAACTATAGCTGAACAACGAACGCTCCCAGTATACTTTCTCTACCCAGTTTTGTAATTTAGACTAGTCCCCTAACACATATCTTTTTTTCAGTCTTTCATGGACTGGTACGAAAAAACAGTTTCTTTTCAGTTTCAAAGAATACTGTCGTGCGGCACTTCATGAAATGTGTACACAAATAAACTGATTAAAGTTGTTTGCAATTTCGTTGAACTGCGTTGTCATCAGCGTCTGGCCCAGAACGGCCATCAGTTTGGACACATGTGATAACTCAAATAATTACACAATCTGTCCTCTTTAATTTGAATGATAAATCTTGGATGTCTCTTAATTGTCACTGCATTTATAAATATTCAAAATATGTATACATTTTTATGAGGCTCCGTAAAATTTCCTATTTCGTCTTCCACACGGTATACACCGATAGTGTGAGTTAAGTACTTTTATCATGGCGGAGATGCAAACTTTTCTTGACACAGAAAAAGATGTGATTTTACGGGGTAATGCTTCTTTACATGAAGAGCAGCATGGTGTCCTTACGCCCCAGGCGAGAATAAGACACGTGCAAATGTTTTTATTTACTTAAAAATGCATACTGCTCTAAGTGTAATTGTGTCTTCGTCACCGTCCCGCCTCGCTGGGCGAAGCTGCACATTGGAGTCTCTACAGTCGTTCGCCGTTGCTCAGCGTTGTCATAATCATCGTTTTAATTATCATCGCTGTCGAAGCTTCTTGTTTCTTTCTTTCTTTCCGTTCGTCTGCCTTCTTGTCCGTGTGTCTCTTTCTTTATTTGTGTCTTTATTTCCGTCTGCCTGCCTTTCTGTCTGTGTGTCTCTGTCTTTTTTCTTTCTTTCTCTTCTTTCTCTCTGTCCTGCTTTCTTTCGGTCTGTCTATCTCTCTGTCTGTGTGTCTCTTTCTTTCTTTCTTCCGTCTTCTGCTGTGTCTCTTTCTTTCCCCCCTGGCTTCTTCTGCCTTTCTATCTATAAGTCTCTTTCTTTCTTTTTAAAGCTTTCTGCCAGTCATAGTTTACTATCACGTAATGCATAATATACAGATGTCGAAGAGAGGAGAGAGAGAGAGAGAGAGGGGAGAGAGAAAGGGAGAGGGAGAGAGAGAGAGAGAGAGAGAGAGAGAGAGAGAGAGAGAGAGAGAGAGAGAGAGAGAGAGAGTCTTTAGGAGATAAATGAAAAAAAGAGAGGCTCTGGTTAAGTTTGCAAGGAACATGAGCCACAAGTGGTCCTGGCATATTATATCACTTTGACAAGTGAATTTTTGAGTTCCATCATAGCAAACAGTTGAAATCTTTTGTCTGACGTAGGTATCATTACCAATGCTTGTGTAACTATGTATATATGCGCTTATGAAAGAAAGCAAAGAAAGAAAGAACAGAAAAAAAGAAAGGACAGAAGAAAGAAAAGAAAACACAGAAAGGCAGACAGAAAGAGAGAAAGAAAGAAAGAAAGAAAGAAAGAAGGAAAGAAAGAAGGAAAGAAAGACAGAAAGAAAGAAAGAAAAGAAAGAAAGAAAAAAAGAAAGGAAGAAGGAAAGACAGAAAGAAAGAAAGAAAGAAAGAAAGAAAAAAAGAAAGAAAGAAAGAAGGAAAGAAAGAAAGAAGGAAAGAAAGAAAGAAAGACAGAAAGAAAGAAGGAAAGAAAGAAAGAAGGAAAGAAAGAAAGAAAGAAAGAAGGAAAGAAGGAAAGAAAGAAAGAAAAAAAAAGAAAGAAAGAAAGAAAGAAGAAAGAGAGAAAGAAGGAAAGAAAGAAAGAAAGAAAGAAAGAAAAAGAAGGAAAGAAAGAAAGAAAGAAAGTAGAAGGAAAGATTGAAAGAAGAAAGAAAGAAAGAAAGAAAGAAAGAAAGAAAGAAAGAAAGAAAGAAAGAAAGAAAGAAAGAAAGAAAACCGGCGACATGGAAGAGGAAAAAAAATGAGTCTACTGAATGACTTGCACCCCCTCGCCCAAAAAAACTACAACAGCAATAACAACAACAACAACGTCAGCAACAACTCCCCGCGAAAGCAAACTCAGAATATACAACTGTATCCATAAAAGCCACCCCCCCCCCCCTCACCCCCCGACCAAAAAAATAATAAATTTGGACAGGATTTCAAATGCTACAAATAACTTTTGAAGATCTTCTCAGTAGATCTAATTGCTCTGGAAAAAAAGATTAAAAGTTAATGAAATTCCCGGTTTTTACACCAAACATGAATTGAGTACGATGTAAAAAAAAATGCTTCATATAAGACTTTTGCATCCATGACCGACCACTCAATAAAGATTAATTAAGAGATTCTTTATACCTTAGGTCATCAGTTCATGTCAGGTTTAAAATTATTCACGCCGGGCTCCGCCCACTATCATTCTAATGTTTACTAATCTTTCAACGTGCTTTCCAAGCCTCCTGTCCCCCTCACCGCACCCAGACTGAACATTGCACAACAGATTTATTAAATACAAAAAAGCGGTGAACGAATGGAATGAGTGTTAGAAACGAAAACGTTTATGTTACTTCTATAATTATACTGTTCAACCATAAAATCCTTCAATGAGGTTTTTCAGCATTAGTCACTCGATGTGCTTGATGCGTCATAGTATAGTGGCAGGAAAAGACAGTGTCGTGAAGATCATGTAGCAGGGAGGTGGGTTCAGTTAAGGGTGGAGATATTATGTAAAGCGGGTTTGTACCACCATTTGAGACCTTGCAGGACACAATTGGTTTGTTTCATGAATTTATGCCATTAAAAAATGCCATGTAGACCTTCATGCAATACCCTGTCGATATTTTTTAGTAAATCATACTTTTCTTTTTCACACACTTCAGAACCCCCTTTCTCGCCCCCCCCCCATCCTCATATAGTAAACTATTGGCAGGAAAGTACAATGTCATGAAGACCTTCATGCAATGCTCTGTCGATAGTTTGAGTAAATGCCGTTTTCATCGCTTCCCACTTTAGAACTCTTTCTCTCTCCCCCTCCCCCGCTCCCACCTTTCTCTCTTTCTCTCTCCCCTTCTCTCTTTCTCTCCCTCGCTTTTTAAATATTTCTGAGGTTTGATAGTAGAGATGAGCTAGGCTGGATTTATTGCCGCAGTGAATGAGATGAGGTTGGCAGGCTGACCTGACAGTTAGTTCAACGACTACAAGATATTTTGTGCGGTGAGGTGTGAGCTAATCTGCCATGTTTACATTTCAAATGAGAACTTCTTCAAGAAATGTAGGATGCCATTTGTCCTCCTGGAGTGTTGAAAACCGCGTCATGTCAATTTAGCCTCATTATGTCTTGGTCAGTTGACTGCTTTCCTATTCGAAGTTTCTGTCCCTGCATTTGAGCCTTTTCCACTTGGGATTTGACCTGAAAATTGTGCAAACAAAAATAAAATCACATATTATTTAATTTCATCTTTCTCGCCATGTCTTGTTTTTATCCAGAACTGACATTCATAACCCCAAAATGCCATTAGATCTGGGAGTGTGCTGAGATGTGAACGGGCGGACGAGAATCACAAGACTTTCTTCATTGTCATACCGTATGCCGCTGAACTTTTGGTGTAAATACTCTAGAAAGACAGCAAAGGGAATATGACAGCGGAAAATCTTTAACCACTGTCACTCTTTAGAAAATATTAGCATCCCAGGCTTATATTGCCGTTTCACGACAGAAGGTGGTATTACATGACACAAAATTTTTTTACAGGTCACGCAAAGAAACATTTCGTGTTTCTACTCTGCATTCTTTGTTCAATTGCCATTTAGTCACAGTAGAGCAAGAGTGGGCCATCCCACATTCACTACAGACATGGCATATTTGCTCAACATTTGCCCAAGTCATTATTTACATTTTCAGAAAGCATGAAAAAGCATCATTGCTTTGCAAATCCTGTGACTTGCACAAAAGCGGTTTCGTGTCAAACTTCAGACTTTGAAGAGTCGATACAAAACTTCCCGCTTTTCAAGAAACAAAAGATCTCAGGCCCTACCTCAAAATATTTTAAAATGACTGAGGCAATTGTGCTAAGACCGTAACAATTTTTGCTATTTTCCAAATAATTGGTTCTCTCACTGGACATTGACTCAATCTTGCTATAAACGTCTGTCGTATGCCTGTTCTTGGTTGGTGGATATTTTTAATACGAACTCTTAGCGAAGTAATTAAATTCTTCAGCAGTGGAGAGTACAGCCTTCATTTTCTCAAACAAAACAAAAGTGGAATGGCCCATTCTTTTGCTCCAAGGCGACCATCTAGTGGCACCCAAAAGAAACTATTAGTCGTACATAGTTATAACCCAGATAGAAAGACGTCACAGTTCGTTCTATAATGACATGAAAAGGTGAATTTGAGCTACCTAGGCGTATACCTTTTCCGTAATTCGGTAGTATTGCCGTCTGAATGACTCTCCGCGCAGGACCTCCGTCTATAGGAACGACAAAAACTATCATTTAAAAAAAAAAAATCATCACCTAAGGCAATGCATTACATCTGCATAGCCCGAGAATCCCTATTGTATTGACTTTTTAAAATAGAATTTCACAAACGAGGAATGTAACATGAGTGGGAAAATGATCATCTGCTTCTAACCTAGCGATGTTATTTCAGCAGTTCGGAAAGGAAAGAAAATTATTTGCATCGTTAAGTTTTGAAAATGGACAATTCTGAGTGTAGAGCACGAAAATTGTTGCATTGAAATGGCTTTACATTTTCATATGATATGGGTGCAAGGCGTAAATTCCGGTTTGGAGTTTTCCGCTCCAGTGGGAGGTTAGACATGATACTGAAGGCTCTCTGGAGGTGTAACAGGGTTATACGGTTCATCTCTCTCTTTTCCTATCTGTCGCTGTCTTTGTTTTTGTTTTTTTACATTTCTTTCGGGCGTGGGGAACCAGTATCTATCTATTTGTCTGTCTGTCTTATCCTCTCTTTCCATCCATCCATCCGTCCGCCCATCTGCCCTTCCCCCTCCCAACTGCCTGTCCATCTGTCTATCTGCCTGTCTGTCAATCGTTCGATAGATCTACCACCCTGAAGGAGAAGATTTCTGTGCATTGAATTGTTTTATCCCACCTCCGCCAGCCTTTCTTGCAGGAAAGTTAATTAATGATCATTAATGTCATTGCCTCTTCAAACCTCAGCCCTAGGTACGAAAACATAGCAATTTATGGGGCAGATTGGACTAGGGGTAAGGCGTTCGTCTCTCATGCCGAAGGTACCGTGTTCGATTCCCGGACGGCGCAGGCATGTTGGAATCTGGGGCTTTTTCTCATGTTTTCCTGTCCCTCATCCCAAGGTAGGTAGGATCGAGCACCTATTCTTCTTGGATAAGGACGAAAAAGTCGGATGGCATGTGTGCACGTTGCGCACATTAAAGATATTTTGGCAGCTGAAAGTGGAAGAAGAGCAGGCCTAACAAGACCGGTCGCTTGGTAAAAATTAAAAGAAAACAACTAATTCCTACCACCCACCTCATAATAATAATGGAAAAATTCCCCCGACTTGTTTATTCCAGTTGTAACTGGGCTACAATAGCACTAAAGCAGATGTCCCAAATAGGATCACAGAAGTATACAAAAAAAACCACACAAAAAAAGTGTCTTATGGAAGTCAAGACTACACTGTTCTGACACCAGTAAATTAAATGTAAATCAAAACTAGGCGTAAATCTGGCAATCTGCAAGACTGGGTTGTATAAAAATTAATACAAATAAAAGACAACTCGTACTCAAAAGCCAGGTATATCCTAACAGGTTACCTAATAATAACAGAATCTATTCTGTTGAAAGCGCTGGCAAATCAGATACACCCCGCATCAATTCATGATATTCATATTCTTGAATTTTGATGTAAAACGATTGCCTCTGCTCCAACATTAGTTTCCATTTTGTTGTCATAACTTTTGTTCCTCACAGGAAACAAATGAATTGAAAACATATCATACAGTTTCGTACTCCTCATGAGCTGTTCTTAACCCTCTCGAGTTCAGATATAGAATGGTACATTCAAAGCTACTATATCGTGCAAAGGTAAGGCGAAATGGTCATTATACACCTGTAAATGCCAAAATACAATAAATATTTATTTATTACCTCCAAATCAAGGAAGAGTTCATTTTTGACACACATGAATCAAAGTAAACGTTTAACTGAGGTTATGATTAATTATTACCGTAGATTATAATGAGAGCACTAAAAATGATAATAATAATGAGAAGAATAGAATATGCATGAACTCTGACCGAGTATGCCGAAAAGTAAAAAGTTTTCAGGGACACGGTGCTCTGGAGGCAAGGTGCTCGCCTCTCATGCCAAAGGTACTGGGTTCAAATCCCGCGCGGTCGGTGCAGACATGTTGGAATTATGGGCTTTTTCTTGTATTTTCCTGTTCCTGATCCTATGGATTGAGCACCTTGTCTTCTCGGATAAGGACGAAAAACTCTGAAGGCCCGTGTGCACGTTGCGCACGTTAAAGATACCTTGTCAGTTGGAAATCGTGAAGAGCAGGCCGTACAAGGCCGCTGCCAGGGCAAAATTCTAAAAAACGAATCCCTACCATAACAAGAAAAATAAAACAAGAAAAAGTGAGGTGTACATGCCAAGAGCAGCGAGACCTCCTGAAATAAAGAACTTAACACAGTATGCCGAAAAGGACTGCATTTGAGGTGAAAATAGCGCATTAGTCGAGGTTGTTTTGTGTCCATTTTAACTCGGATTTGAACTTCCTTTGAATCAACCAACGAAACCGGCTTGTTTCAGTTTCACTGGTGGGCGAGGCGCAGTTTAGTTCTGTAGTTCACAAAACAGAGGCAAAATAGATTTAACTCAATGCCATAGGTGTATAAAAAGTTTAGAAACTTGCATTCCAGATGTGTCTTTCACCTTTCACTTAGGCATTGCATTGTCCATCCGCTGCATGATGTAGCCCTCCGACAATGACTTCCATTCTTTTTCTGTCTGATGTCTTCCCCACCAATGTTGTTCCCCCTCTCTTTTTTTTTAATATCATCCTGCCATCTTCTTCCTGGTCGTTTTCGTGTTCTTTTTTCTGTCCGTGGTTGCCATTCAGTACATCGTTTTGTTCATCCTTCCCACATGTCCGACCCAATTCTACTTTTGATGTAGCATGAATTTTACTATGTCCGTTAGCTTTGTTTGTTTGAGTGTTTCAGCGTGGGGAATTTTATCTTGTATTCTGATGTTGAGCAGGTTTCTTTCCACCGCCCTCTGGGTAGTTCTTAATTTGTTCGTAAGTTGTTTTGTAACAGACCATGTTTAGCAACCACAGATAACCGTTAGACGTGTCTTAGTTCATGGATTTCCTTTAATTTCTCACTATTCCAGTGGACACTTTGTATCCAATATACCAAGGGTGACCAAACCGCGGCTCTTTGACCTTCAATATGCTGCTCGTGGAAATAATTATGTTGACTGAGTTTTTTTCTTGTTCGTTTTGAAAACATTTGGTATCTATGTGTACTTTGTGATTACCCAAGATAGTAGAAATTACCAGCATTTTAAAAAACTGCACACATGAGTAAATAGTGTTGCCTACAGGCATTTCTCGATACTTGTGTACAATTTTTGTAACAAATGCGTAAGTAACAATAAAAATGTGTGTGTAAATTTTGGTGATATCTTGTGGTTCCCAAACATCTGAAGTGTATCGTATGTGGCTTACATTAAGCAAGTTTGCCCCTCCCCCCCCCCCCATCCCTGCAATATACAGTTGATACTGTGTTAAAGTTTGTTTGCTGTGATGTTGACAATAATTGACACTAAAACAGATGAGAAGTTTGGCGAATCTGAGTTTGAGTTTGAGTTAGGGTTTAGCGGTCTTCGCGTTGGCACGATAACGGCCGCTTTCGGCCTTCCACAGCTTTTTTTTGTGTGTTATTTTTTGGGTACTTTACTGTAGCTTGAAGCCCAGAGCTTGATCTATTCTACTTTCACCAATAAAAAAAAGCTCGTATAACACAGTTTACGAACGAGATAATCGAATGAGGATTGTAATAATATAGTCCGATATGGAATTTTTACGACAATGGCCCTGTGGACATGAATCTCTTTAACTTGACTTGAAGTTATCTGTTACCCTTTACCCAGTTAATTCTCTACAGGTTCTCCATCTCGGATTAGAATATATATTAGAATGTAATGTATTTGTGACAATAGTGAGTGTTTACACAAAAGATCATTCAGAAGCATGTGTTGCTTAGGATGCAGCCATCTTTATTATGCGACCTTGAACTCAGGTTCTTTTTTTACATTGACATGCCAGGTTGCATTGTACAAGGTTGGCATATAACCCGCCATATATTACATCCCCTTTGTTTTCTTTAAATCAACTAGTTGTTAGAACTAGATAACTAATAGAACAAAATCGATACACATTCATTCCATTCAACTGTCTCCCTTTACTTTATTTAAGTAACTTGCAAATTACTCCATACATTTATATTCCCATCCGTTTACTGAAAGTACCGGGTATTACTTATATAATGCAATTCTCAGGTAATAATATTTATTTCAAACACCTTCGAACATCTGTCACTCTTTAACTGTTGTAACTATTTTAAAAATAAAGTTGATCATTATCTTTGGTCCATTAAAGCATTTGTAAGCTAAGCTCTATATCTTGAGCAAACAAAACAAACATGTTATCTAAAGGTAACCACAGAATGTTCAGTTCAATTGTGATCATGGTCAAGTGTTCATTTTCTTCTGCTTGACGAGATAGAAATAGTGTTTGCATGTATTCTAGTTCCATCATGATAGTTGATATTGTAATAAAGAGAATTATTTGTACCACTCTAAGAGTGTTAGTGTTATTATTGAACTGTGTGTGTGTGAAATCTGTTAGTGACCATTTACACTAGCCCATAATCTAATATCGCCCGTGCAGATGCGGGGCCCTCTTGCAGAAGAGGGACAGCAAAGAATACATCTGACGTGATACTGCGTGTCGTAAGAGGCGACTAAAGGTGCAAAGGTCCTGGTCTCCCGAGAAGAGCCAGTTGGCGGTGGGCCAACTACCCACCCTGTAAAAATAAACCAGTTACAGAAACACAAGCAAATACTTTAAATCAGTCTTTTATCTTGGGAGAAGGGGGAGCATCTGCACCTGTAGATTCAATGAAGGACAATGGACA
Source organism: Onchidella celtica (assembly GCA_963931925.1). Lineage (NCBI taxonomy): Eukaryota > Metazoa > Mollusca > Gastropoda > Systellommatophora > Onchidiidae > Onchidella > Onchidella celtica. The sequence continues at coordinate 28,143,155 of OZ007569.1, forward strand.
AAGCCGAAAGGACTCCACTGGCCCGACTGCTCCTTCATCAAACAAGTCACTCCGGATTGCGTCGTGGAATGTCCGCTCCATGTATGAAGCAGGAAAGAGTGCCCAGGTTACAATGGAGATGAGGCGATACAGACTGCACATACTTGGAGTTAGCGAGACCCGCTGGATACAGTCCGGACTGAAACAACTTAATTCTGGGGAAAAGATTTTGTATTCTGGAAGGGAGGACAAAAAGCATACAGAAGGGGTAGCGATCATCTTGAGCAAGCACGCCCAGAGGTCACTGAGGGGATGGGAACCCTACGGAAGGAGAATTATATTGGCATCATTTACTACAAAGAACAAGAACATCAACATGAACATTGTGCAGATATACGCCCCAACAAATGAAGCAACCGATGAGGACAAGGACGATTTCTACAACCAGCTTCAGGAAATAGTTGACACATTGCCAAGAAAAGATGTGAACATTATAATGGGAGACGCCAATGCCAAGATAGGACAGGACAATACAGGGTATGAGGACATTATGGGGTGCAATGGTTTGGGACAAATGAATGAGAATGGAGAGCGGTTTGCAAGTTTCTGCGCATTTAACAGCTATGTGATTGGAGGTTCAGTATTCCCACACAAGAGGATCCATAAGGCCACTTGGATTTCACCGGATGGAGTAACTGAAAACCAGATTGACCACTTTTGCATCACCCGACGATTCAGACGCTCACTGGAGGATGTCATAGTACAGAGAGGAGCTGATGTTGGATCTGACCATCACATGCTGCTGGCAAGACTCAAACTCCGCCTCAAGAAACAAGGTACCAGAGCAGGAACAAAGAGGAGAAAGTTTCAAGTGAGCCTTCTGGATGGAGACAAGAAGGAAGAGTTCCAGCTGACACTGAGGAATAGATTCAAACACCTTGTTGACCTCGAAGAGCCAGTAGATTTGGAGACTCACTGGGCTAAGGTAAAAGGAGTATTTACATTGACATGTCAGGATGTTCTTGGGGAAAAGAAAGTGGAACACAAGGAATGGATCAGTCAAAAATCACTGGACTTGATAAGGATAAGAAGAGACCTAAAAGAACGGGTAAATGCAAGTCGTACAAGAAGCTCAAGAGTTGGTAACCAGGAAGAGTACCGAGCATCAGCTAAAGCGGTCAAAAAATCAATTAAAAAAGACAAAGAGGAGTTCATAGGAATGTTAGCAGAGAAAGCAGAGAAGGCAGCAACAGGAGGACACACGAGGATCCTCTACCAGACTACAAAGACTCTTGCTGGAAAATATGGAAAACCGGAAGTTCCTGTCAAGGATTACAACAGGAAGGCTATTTTTGGAAAGGAAGCTCAGGCAAAAAGATGGATAGAACATTTTAGTAGCCTCTTGAACAGACCTCCACCAAGCAACCCACCCGACATTCTACCCGCAAGAAATGATTTACCGATCAGTTGCGACCCTCCGACTAAAGCAGAGATTAATGATGCCATAAAGCAGTTAAATCGAGGCAAGGCAGCTGGACCAGACCAGATCCCACCAGAGGCGCTGAAGGCAGATGCTGCTGGGGCTGCAGAGGGTCTGCACTCACTATTCTCGAGGATTTGGATCGGAGGCAAGTTTCCAAAGGACTGGAAGGAAGGACACCTCGTGAAGCTTCCAAAAAAAGGGGACCTCAGCAATTGTAGTAACTACAGAGGAATCACACTTCTCTCCATCCCAGGAAAGGTTTTCAATCGGATTATTCTCAAGCGAATACAGAATGCAACAGACCCAAAACTTCGTGAGGAGCAAGCTGGTTTCAGGAGTAATCGATCAACCACCGACCAGATCGCCACGCTGAGAATTATAGTAGAGCAGTCGCTAGAGTGGAACTCCCAACTGATAGTGAACTTCCTTGACTACGAGAAGGCCTTTGATAGCATCGATAGAGAAACGCTGTGGAGAATATTGAGACATTATGGAATCCCAGAGAAGATGGTGAATCTTATCAAGAGCATGTACGAGGGGACAAGTTGCAGAGTTGTACACGATGGTGAGCTTACTGACAGCTTTGATATCAAGACTGGTGTTAGGCAGGGTTGTTTGCTGTCCCCATTTCTGTTTATTCTGGTGATTGATTGGCTTATGAAAGAAACCACCAATGGAGGAAGAAATGGCATACAATGGACCCCATGGACACAGCTGGACGATCTAGATTTTGCAGATGACTTGGCACTATTGTCGCACACACACGACCAGATGCAAGCAAAGACTACAGCTCTAAACAAAATTTCAGAATCTATCGGATTGAGGATACATCCTGCGAAGTCGAAGGTCCTAAAAATTGTTGCACCCCCAAGCGAACAAGTCAAAGTAGGAGATCAACCACTGGAAGATGTAGAGTCCTTCTGCTATCTTGGTAGTATCATTGACAATAAGGGAGGAACAGAGGCAGAAGTCAAAGCACGAATTGGAAAGGCACAGGCAGCTTTCACGTCCTTAAGCAAGATTTGGAGAACCAAGGATATATCTCTAAAAACAAAGCTGAGGATATTCAACTCGAACGTGAAGTCAGTCCTGTTGTATGGATGTGAGACTTGGAATGCGTCCCAGGCCTGCATAAAGAGAATCCAAGTTTTCATCAACAGAGGTTTGAGGAAGCTACTTAAGATCAGATGGACAGACAAGGTCAGCAAGGAAATTGTTTGGAAAAGAACAAGACAGAGCCCAGTCAGAGAGGAAATTGGTAGGAGGCGATGGAGATGGATCGGCCACACTCTCAGGAGGCCAGGAAACAGCATCGCGAAGAAGGTATTGGATTGGAATCCCCAGGGCAAGAGATCAAGAGGAAGGCCGCGCGGAACGTGGAGAAGAGCCAGAGAAAATGATGTGCAACGAAGCGGAAAGACTTGGAATAATGTAAAGAGGCTGGCCCATGATAGAGAGGGATGGAAAGTGTTTGTTGGTGGCCTATACCCTGATCCAGGGTGAGAAAGGCAATGATGATGATAATCTAATATGCTAAATGACCATGCCTACAACGTATACTTGTTGGGCTTCTTAATTAAACGGCCACTTTTGGTAGTGTATGGTGTTGAGTATGAGGGTTGCGAACTCGACAACCGTGGGTTGCTGAGTTTGTAAGGTGAGTTTGAGAACTCTCCTTTGGTGGGTGAGGTTTGACTTTGGTTCTCGACCCGTGGCTGCATAGTGTGTCCTGCTGAGCCACTTGTAGTTGAGTCTGGGATGTTGTCATTGTCATCAGTAGTCTCGGTATCAGTGTCTCCATCTGTGTCTACTGACTCTGTTAGTCTGCCTGCTTCTTTATTGGCTGACTTTGTTGACATTCTCAGGTGTGTTCTGTTCCTTCTGTAGATGACTCCATCGGATTCGACATTATAGGATCTTGGATGGTTCTTGCTGATAACTCGTCCTGGGGTCCATGTCTTTCGTCCTGGAGTGGGAACTATTCTGACATGTTTGCCTTGGGGTATGCCTTTGAGTTCCTTCACTTTTCTGTCATGATAGAATTTCTGCCTTGCCTTTTCTTGTGAGTAATGTTTCAGAAATGTTTTCTTTGATATTGTCTTTGGTTGATTCATTTGATGCACTGCTGGCAGGAGATTTCTTAGTTTCCTACCCATCAAGATCTGCGCTGGTGATGCTTTGATTCCCTCTCTTGGTGTAGTGTTGTAATCCAAGATAGCCAGGTGTTGGTCTTTGCTCTTACTCCACAGTCTTTTCACTATTTGGACTGATCTTTCTGCCATTCCATTTGCACTTTGATGATGTGGAGAGGCCTTGTTGTGGCTGATTCCATAACTCGCACAGAATTCCCTGAAATCTTGGGATGTGAATTGTGATCCACAGTCAGTTGTTATCTTGGTGGGTATACCATGAACACTGAATTGTTGCTTGAGAAGTTGTACTGTTTCTCTACTTCTCAGACTGAGTAGTTTTGCTGTTTGGATAAATCTTGAATAATAATCCACAGTGATGAGGTAGTTCTGTGATTCAAATTCAAAGATGTCCACTGAAATCTCTGCATATGGGAAACTTGGCAACTCGGTAGTCACCAATGGCTCTGCTGCTTGTTTGTTTTGCTTTTGTGCACACTTCTCACAGTTTCTCACTGTTTCTTCTATATCTGCATTCATCGAAGGCCAATACAGTACTTCTCTTCCTCTTTGCTTACATTTCACAATGCCTAAATGACTTGAATGTATGAGGTTTAGCATGTCTTTCCTCAAACTGGGAGGCACCACTAGTCTTGTTCCTTTGACTATCACACCATTCATGATTGATAGCTCATCTCTGCTCTCATAGTATGGGGTGACTTGTGAGGGTACTTTGTTCTTTTCAGGCCATCCACTGAATATTGTGTGGTAAAGTTCTTTCAATTCTATCTGAGTCTTCTCTTGGAACTGTTGGTATTTCTCCTCAGAAATTGTGACAAAGTCACTGATCTTTATATGTTTCAAGTCCAGTTCATCTGCTTGTTCCTCAGGTGCAGGTAGGTAAGCTCTTGAAAGGGCATCTGGAAGTTGCCTGTCTTTCCCTCTTCGGTACTGTATGTTGAGCGAGTACCACTGTACACTCAAGAGCATCCTTTGCAGTCTCATTGGTGCACCGAGGATCGGTTTCCTGAAAATCTGTTCTAGAGGCTTGTGATCAGTGAAGATCAATGTTTCTTTCCCAAAGATGTAGCAATGGAATTTCTTGCACGCATGCACAATTGCTGCCATCTCCTTTTCTAGTTGGGCGTATCCCTGTTCTGCCTTGTTTAATGCTCTTGATGTGTAAGCCACTGGGTTACCTTCTTGAATTAATACTGCTCCCAGTCCTGTTGAGCTTGCATCACAGTGTATTTCTACTGGTTTCTTCACATCGAAGAATGCTAGTACCGGTGCTTTGGTGCAGAGTTCCTTCAGCCTGTGAAAGGCTTGGTCTTGCTCGCTTTGCCACTGAAACTCATTATCCTTCTTCAGAAGTTCTCTCAAAGGTTGATCCTCCTTGCTGAGATTAGGAATGAACTTCCCAAGGTAAGTGATGAAACCTAAGAATCTTCTCAGTCCTTCTTTGTCTTCTGGCCTGGGCATTTCCTTGACAGCTCTGATCTTCTCTGGATCTGCCTTCAGGCCTTGTGCACTTATTATGTGCCCACAAAACTTGACTCTTGCTTGCCTTATTTGGACTTTCTCCATGTTGAGTTTCAGGTTGTATTCATGGGCCCTTTGAAGTACTTTCTTCAGTATCTGGTCATGATGATTCATGTCCTTTCCAGCAATCAGTATGTCGTCCATCATTGCAAAAGCTCCATCAATTCCTTCTATCATGTCATCCATGATTCTTTGAAAAATTTCTGGGCTACACTTCAGACCAAATGGTAACCGCAACCATTTGTACCGTCCCATAGGGGTGTTGAATGTTGTCAGGTTTGTGGACTCCTCGTCCAATTTGATTTGCATAAATCCATTTTTGGCATCTAGCTTTGAGAAGATTTGTGCTTCTGGAATTTCTCTGGCGATTTCTTCTACAGTCTTCATGGGGTGATGTTCTCTCCTGATAGCTGCGTTGAGGTCTTTAGGATCTAGACAGACTCTCACTTTTTCATTCCTGACGCTCACTACCATTGAGTTAACCCATTTGGTAGGGTCGTTCTGTCTTGTAATGAATCCTTCATCCTCCATCTCTTTGAGTTTTTCCACAATTTTCTCTTTCAAAGCAGGGGGAAACTTCCTACTTGGATGTACTACGCCTTTATCTTCTTCCAGTTTGATGGTGTATTCGCCAGGGAGTAACCCAGTGTTACTGTGAATTTCGGGAAAATCTCTCAAGTCATTGTTATTTTCCTGAACTGTTTGCAGGTCATCTACTCTGTTGATCAGTCCAAGTTTCTCTGCGCTGTCACCTGACAAGATGTTCTCTGCGTTTCTTTGATCAATAATTTGAAAGTCAACTTGTAAATGTTTCCCTCTGCTCTGCCACTGTACAGGCAAAGTTATCTCTCCTACCGGTTGCATGATATGCCCGGAATATGTTTTCAAGACTTTAGTAGGCTTATCCAGATCTTCTTTGTGATCTTTCTTGATCCCTTTCCAGTCCTCCAAAGTGATTATATTGCATCTTGCTCCTGTGTCAATTCTAAATTGTACAGGTTTTCCTTTGACTGTGATGATTTCTTTCCACTTGTCTTTGCTTGTTGAGTTGTCTTGAATCGTGCATACCTCCAACAGGTTCAGTTGATCGATCATTTCTTCATGATCCTCACTATCTGTGTCGGAGCCTTCTTGCATCTCCAACCAATGCACTTTTTGTTGCAGTCTGCTTCTACACACTGCTCGCCAATGTCCTACTTTCTTACAGTATGTGCATACTGACTTGCTTGCCGGACATGTTTGCTGCCGATGCATCGGTGATTTTCCACATCGCCCACATTGACTATTGGTGTTCATGTTCTTGTTATAGCTAGGTCTTCTAGATTTGGTTTTGTGGTCTGGTTTTCTCCCTTCTCTGATCGGTGCGACTTCAACTTGTTTCTCTCGTAGTTGGTCCTTTTGACAGACCCTCAGTTGTAGCTGCTGCTTGGATTGTTCGTGTTGTTGACCCAATTCCATGGCTTTCTGCAGCGTCAAGGCTTCTCCTCTATCTAGCAATTTTTCTTGCAGTTTATGGTCATTGACACCATCAATTATGCAGTCAACCAGAATATCCTCCGTGTCTCCATATTCACAGTCTAGTAAAATCACCCTTAGATCTTTTACGAAACATGCGAATGTTTCATTCCCTTGTTTCCTGTTCTTGAGACGGTACCTCGCCAGCCTTTTGTTTTTCTTTGGTCGAGCATATTCAATGAATTTCTTAAACACTGTGTCAACTTTGTTACGTTCCTCTTCCGTAAACGTAAATGTTTTGTAGATTTCTCTACCTTCCTCGTCTAGCCAAGTGCCAATCCATCCACACTTTTGTTCATCTGTGGCTGAATGCAGTGGACCATGGAAAACAAATTCGCAGTGCTCTTTGAATCTCAGAATTTCTTGATACAAGTCTGCTGCTCGAAAATCAATCTTCGGTTGAGGAAAATTGAAGTTCATCTTGGCTCTATTAGTGTTAGGTTGTTTAGGCTTAAGTATTCGAACGAGTTTCTAGATCTAGATCTCTACTACACAGTCTATGGATTCGAAGCAAAAGGGTGCAGTTCTGCCAGAGAAGATACTAGATCTATGTCAGTCTAGGTCTATAACCATGTCTCTGTAGTGTGCAGGTTCGTTTCTGACACCATGTAATGTATTTGTGACAATACATTGAGTGTTTACACAAAAGATCATTCAGAAGCATGTGTTGCTTAGGATGCAGCCATCTTTATTATGCGACCTTGAACTCAGGTTCTTTTTTTACAGTGACATGCCAGGTTGCATTGTACAAGGTTGGCATATAACCCGCCATATATTACACTCACCTATGGTCTTTGCAAAATTTTTCAGATGCCGTTAGTTTGTGTGTGTGTGTGTGTGTGTGTGTGTTGTGTGTGTTGTGTGTGTGTGTGTGTGTGTGTGTGTGTGTGTGTGTGTGTGTGTGTGTGTTTCTAAGAAGTTAAAGAATAATCTCCCGAAAACGCATGTTTGCAATTTAAAACTTCCTCACTGCATTTTAATTCGACTGCAGCTCTCTCTTTGTCCGTGTATCCAACAAAGAAAAACAATAGCTTGCAAAGAAAGAATAAACCTTTCAGAGCGATGTTCCATTCACAGATATGGAGTAAAGTGTCGCGTTCAGCTTTGTGAAGAATATAATCCTCCCGTTGTCGTAAGGAATTTAAAAAAAAAAAAGCCATGAAAAGACAGCATATTGGGGGATTTCATACGACCGTTTGAAAAGACGAGGAGTGAAAAGCAGTCCCTTATATACTTGAAACCCTTCTCACTCTTCAAGTGAAGAGTTGATCTCGACTCATCGTACACATAGACAAATCAAGGATAGTGGTAGACAAGAGCCTGCCTAAGTGGTCCTCTCCAAATGCATTGCCACCGAGCTAGTATCACCTTCTAGCCGCTAGACAGGCCCCAATAGAGCCCGAGTACGATTATTTTTCCAACCTTAGGAGATGGGGCGCCAATAGACAGATTATCTTGTCTTTCTTAGGCAAAATGATCCGGGTTTTAAAGTGCCTTTAAGAGCAGCGCTCTTAAGACAAGTCCTGGGCTCTCAGAATCACTAGTCTGCGCTTGGTTTACGGAGCTGGGAAAGCGATCCGGGCTAGTGGAATAATATAAGCAGTACTTCTTTCTATGATAAGTCTTTAATCGAGTTGTTGTAAAGTTTATACTTTAGGGTTGGCCTTTCCACTGGAGATTGCTTCTACAAGTTTACCCAATCGTGTATGCAAACATTCTTCATGGACATAACGAGGTAAATCCTTTGACTCTGCCCATTTCGCTTTTCTCTCGCGTTTCAATACGGGCAAACAGCGGAGACATTGGTGGCTCTCGCAGGGCAAACAAGATGGCGACGCCAAGAATTGTGGGAGTCGGGCCCGACAGAATATTAATGCGCGACTCGGGTTAAACGACAACAAATGCAGTGTCAAGTTCTGGGATGACCCTTAAAATCAACAAAACCCGCCCGATCAGTTGTTCATAACAGGACCTGGGGTAATACGGCGAAGCTCTGTAATGGCGAAATGATTTCTCTACGGCCTAATGCCCAACGCTGGCTCGCGGCATTGTCAGCGCCAAAGTCGTACGCTTTCTCTTGAGCGCAAAGGGATCTTGGAACGGACGGGCAGATGGTAGAAAAACACGGAGCGGCGTATAGAGCATTCTTATTGTTATCGTCTGCTTCCATTCCACGTCCGCCATTTTGAGCAGCACTCAAAATCTTTCCCTCAATATCAAATGGAATCTTTATGCAAATGAGAGCGGGACTCGCTGGCAAGTGAGGACGAGTGAGCTTAAACAATCATGTGGTCCCTCTCTTAATCTCGTTACACGAGATTTCCCCGAGACTTCGCTCGCTCCCCCTTCGCGCCCGTGATAAAAGCATCATAGAAACCGCCAATATTTCAATAAACACCAATTTATTCAAACTTAATTTGTAATTTATTCCCCCTGATGGCAAAGGTCACAGACGGCCGCGGCTGTGTGCTCCACGGCAAAGTGTGATCTGTATAAACCACGAACTGTCTGTTTGCGGGTATCACTGATTGGATCTCTGGCGAGTTATCTATCAGCTCGGGGGATCGGAGAGACAGAGAGAGAGAGAAAAGAAAGGGAAAAGACACAATGGGAGGAGTTTCGACTTTTCCGCAATGAGGAAGAATGTGTAGACAATTAAAAGTGATAAATCTTGGTTAATAATTGTCAACGTGAAATCTCGTTCTCTCGCCACCAGTTTTTTCCCCCTTTCTGTGTCTTTTCTGTAATTCTTTTCTTTGGTTTTATTTGTTTTATAGTGTTTTTTTTTCTTTTTCTTGTTGTCTTTCGTCAGATTTTAAATTTCAAGCAGATATTTATTATTACACCCAAATCGGCAGGAAAAAAAGAAGAAGGAAATAAAACAGAAAAAGAAATGCTTAATGAGAGAGGCTGAGGGATTTATTCATTATGGAATTTGATTGAGAAGTGAGATTTGGGATGTCTGACTCCTCGTCTTTTTGTCCATCCACCACTCACCCATTGACCTCCTTGTTTTGAAGGAGGTGTGGGGTGAGTAGCAACAGCTAAATGTCCGTTCTTTTGAACTGAAGAAAAAAAAATTAAGTTTCTGTCTTTTCTTTGCCTCATGGAAGTCTTTAATGACGGAAAACTTGCGTTCTTATACTCTTATAGTCTCTTCATTTGTGATTCTTTTGTGTTTGATTGCATCGTTTCTTAAATGTTTGTTTCTGGCGTGGGGCTTTGCAATATTTAACCTCTCTCTCTCTCTCTCTCTCTCTCTCTCTCTCTCTCTCTCTCTCTCTCTCTCTCCCCCTCCCCCTCTCTCTCTCTGTCTCCCTCTCTCTGTCTCTCTCTCTCTCTCTCTCTCCCGTATTCTAGCCACATTTTTATTTTGTCTATGGGAGTAGGTAGCCTGAAATTATAGGCCTAAAGATGCACCTCATCTATCTCTGGGTGGGTCCATTACTTAGATCTCCAGTGAGGGACATAGTTCAGTGACGTGTTTAGATCTTTATCTTAAGAGGTTCGCTGCCTTTGGCCTTTACACCTCACTTTTTAAATGTTTATTTCCTTGTCGTAGGAGGGATTCGTTTTTTTTAGAATTTTGCCCGGGTCAGCGGCCTGTTCGACCTGCTCTTTTCGATTTCCAATTGCCAAGGTATTTTTAACATGCGCAACGTGTACACGAGCCCTTCGACTTAAACGTCCTTTTCCGAGAAGACTACTCAGGAACAGGAAAATATGAGAAAAATCCCAAACTTCCAACATGTCTGCATCGAACGGGATTCGAACCCGGTACCCTCGGCACGAGAGGCAAGCACCTTGCCTCTAGGCCTCTAGAAAAGAAGGGAGCAAAGGTTTGGAAAAATATGATGTACTAAAAAATAGAAATAGCGAAATTGGTTGTTGAAAACAACTTGTGCGGGCATAATGTGCCAATCGCAGTGAAATATTATGGTGAAGAGAATCCCATTTGTACACCATTTTTTAAAAACAAAATAGAATAATTCAAATAAATAACTAAGTAAATAAATACATAAATAAATAAATAAATAAACGAAGTTGGCTCCAGCTTTCCTTTAAGGACAATTTTTAGATTATGTGCAAATTTATGACCACTGCTTTGAATTTTCCTACAAGCCCAGCATGTCTGCAATGTGTGATGTCAGTTCATAATTATCCTTCTGTATATCTTCCAAATCGCCCATGCCAAATTATCATTTTGGCCGACCTGATCGGCCTACCCGCCCGGCGCCCCGTGTGTTTGTGTTGAAGGATCATGTTACACTGTGCGCCGTTCGCGTTTGTGTAACTTTTCGTATTACGTTTACATCCAGATTGGCGTCCGGCATATCTGATTGGCCCTGATAAAACTTTGGAAGTAAATACCATTATGCTATTAGTCGCGTTTCTCCCCATAGCCTGTTTAAGTGGGTAGGATACGGGTGGCCTGAGGACTTCAATTGAACAAGAAAGACCAAAGGAAAGAAGAATAATTTCATTTCACCAAGTTCAGTTTTTTTCTTCTTCTTGTTATTCGTGTTGCTATGGTAAAGTGTTTTTTATTTAATTATACACGAAATTCGTGGAAGGATAATCCAAAGCCATAGCAGTGAAATCTGTTTGCCTGTCGGTTTGTCCGTCCGGACGGTAGTCCGTCAGCCCCTCATCTATCTATCTATCTATCTATCTATCTATCTATCTATCTATCTATCTATCTATCTATCTATCTATCTATCTATCTATCTATCTATCTATCTATCTATCTATCTATCTATCTATCTGTTTGTCTGTTTGTCTGTCTGCCTGCCTGTCTGCCCGCCCGCAAGTCCGTCCGTCCACCCCCTCCCACTGGCTGCCTACCTGCCTGCCTGTCTGTGTGTCTGTCTGTCTGTCCGTCTGCCTGCCTGCCTGCCTGCACTTGAAATGTATTATAAGGTAAAGCTTTGGAATAAAGTACATGGCACTGAAGGTATAGAAGCGATGTCTGAAGAATGCTATTAAAAGTATGTTCCTACATCTCTTGATTCTCTTGTTCCCACCGAGGTCGTCTTCAGTGAGCGTTATAGTTGAAGACTAACACCAAGAACACCAAAGTGGTATCCAGGGGTAATGTCATTCAGAATTCGAATAAGAATGAACATGTAAAGACGGAAATGGATCAATACACTAGTGAATAGACGCTCGAGAATCAGTATCATTAATTCGGTGTTTGCTGGGGTATGATTGTACACAGGACAATAGTGTAAACGACAGTTTCAAGAATCTTAATTGCCTCAGATCATATTTTGTTTTATATGGTGAGGTTGACAAATAGTTACTGAGTAACCCTGCCGTGATCGTCGGCTGCAATGTGATTTTCATTAGAAATGATTACTGGTGACTGGACATAAGAGTCCCACTGGTAAGCAAAGGAACAGTGCTGATAGATGTTTCAACCCTAGTCTCGGTGGTAATGAAGTACAAAAATTTATGAAAGTTTGGAACTCACATGCGGTTTAATCAGTGATCGGTACTAGTTATCGACGAAGTAACCTATAATATGCGCCCCTATTCCCTTAGAATGACAAGGTTTTAACTCCCTTCCATCAACTTTTAAGAAATTGTTGATTGAACTTTCATATACTCATAGCTTTTACAGATTCAACTTTTTTTTCTTTTTAGTAACATTTACAAATTACACACCGAATTCTCTTGACACCTTGACACACAATGGAAAAGACCGTCCTGTAGTTGTAAACTACCAGGAACGGTAGAACCTTGTTATTCTAATGGGTCGCCGTCCTGAGAGGTATTTATCATATAAACTGATAAACTTGTGCACTTTTTTTGCTTGAAGTGCGAAGGGTATTCCCCTTCAATTTACTCCTTCTTTCATCCACCCTTATTTAATTTAATCTTCTTGTCCTGGGCCTTTTATGTTGCCACGGGCTCTAGTTGATTACCAGTTACCGGAAGAAAAGGACACACAAGGTACGCCAACACACACAAAGTCCATTGAAATTCAAGTGGCCAGGCAAGATGTGGACAACAAAAGCAGGGCGTTTTCACATAGCATAATGACTCATTGTGTTCACGCAAACAAATTTCAAATACTCAGGACAATAAATGCCAAAATGATTATTTCTTTGGTAAAAAAAATTTAAAAATTACGAAATGAAATAAAATTGCAGAATTGATCATGTGGAAGCTGTTTAATTTCTATGACCGCAACTACAAACCTTTTGTATCACAGAATGAAACTGGGTGTTATATTCACCTGTCCATGAAGGTGCTTTTTGAGAATCTTCAAGCCTGTGAAATACACTTCACAGATGCTGTCTTGGTTTTTAAAGTTGATTATCTCCCTTCGGCAACATTTTTTTTTTCTTTTCAACAGCTCGTGCATTGTTTAGATTCTTTACAATCGTTAATAGACTGGAGGGCTGGTGGTGCTGTGAGTCAAGTCTGTTTCGTCTCTGTTTTAGGGTCAGATGTGGTCTATGCAGTTAAAGGGGACATCGTACACTGGCGAGACTGAAATAAGACTGTTTTGCCAGTTCGGGCGCGTCAAAGCTGTGGTGAGTCAGCTGCTTGAAGAGAGACCTCGCGCACCGAGTTAAAACAGACGCAGAACAGACCCAGTGCACAACTACTGCTGGTACTAGCCTGAAACTTGCGTGGAAGTGCAGCAGTTAGTGAGCTGCTATAGTTTTACCATTCCTTTCTCCCCAGCCTCTGTGCACATTAGTTCGGCTATTTTCGGTCTGGTCTTTCAGTTTGCATATCTGATCTTCTAATATGAAATTTACTTGCTTTACTTCCTTTCATTCCAAATGCATATTGTGTGTCAGCTGGCATACCCGAGGATGTCCATTCATGGGGGCAAATTGATACGGGTCCCAAATAGTGTTTCTTGGTCAGTAGAAAACAAATATATAAGAAAACACGCCAGGAAGGTTGCTTGCGATATGGGGGATACTAATGTTGTTGATTTTAACAGTAAGATTAGAAACTGCTATTCCCCCCCCCCCCCCACACTCAGAACATTCTGTATCAAAGTTTAGCTTACAGATGGATGCACAGAGAATTATTCTGATTTACAAGCGAGCCAGTAATTATGGAAAAGTTCAATCGTAATTTTTTAAAGGAGATTTCCCAGTAATTTGACGCTAAACTTATAATATGTGTGGAATGCATTGTGGTACTTATCAAGCTGTTTCAAGTTCCGATATATTCTCTAACTCCTTATCGTAATACTAAAGCGGCAAACGTTTGACGTGAGCTTTCTCAGTAGTGCGAACATAGCATGGAATGGGAATAAACCAGAATTTAGGTTGCGATGGCCTAACCAGCCACAAATAATTCATATGCGACAAATGGATGTAGACACTAGAAGAATGGCCGCTGTTGGTGACTGAAGATCAAATTTGGATGGAGTCTACAAGCTACAACGACTTTCTCAAACCAACTAATTGTCTTGAACTTCTCTATGTATGAAACTTTTATTGCTTCTTAACACAGAACAAGAACGACGACAAAAGAGCGATTCTTGCACGACCATGAAAGAGCTGGCTCCAAAGTGAATCTGTTATGCTTTTAAAAAAAAAGAAAAGAAAAAGTGATGAAATAAAAGAATGACAAGACGGCATTGTCCTTTAAAAAAAAAAAAAAGAACAAAAGTTGTCAAACAAAACAATTCGCAGCATTGCGTGCTAAACACAATTTCGCAATGCCTCTAGCCATGACTGGCGTCGATGCTGAAAAAGCCGTATGCCCACTCACAAAAGCAACCAAAATGTGGTTTGGGGTTCTATTTTTCTCTGTAAAATATGCAATGAAAATCGTAGACGAAGCCAACAAAAGGACGGCAGTTTGTGTTCAAGAGGCCCCTGCCACAATTCCAGCTTACTATTGAAACGAGGGGTGAACAATTAAATTTTTCAAACGATGCACCAGTTTCACACAATTCGTTGTCAACCCCTCCCGTCAACCGCATTTCAGTTTTCCTCTGCAGCAGTGCTGAGGTTTCATTGATGGATGATGCTGGGGTGGTTAGCTGAAGGCAAACCCCGAGCGCAGTGGAAATGCTTTTGTAATCATCGAACATATGGATTTGCGCAGAAATTATAAGATCAGAATCACCCGGCGGTTTCTTTGAAAGTCTTTTTCCCTTTTGCCACTTCCTGGTTTATACTTTCACTTTGTATTCCAGCATCCCTTCTTTTTGTGCCTTTAATCACCATCCATATCGCTGTCACCACTGCCACCACTGGCACCACCATCACCACCACCACCACCATCATTTTCATCAACACCACCACCACCCCCACCGTCATCCATATCCTTTTTCTCCTTCTCCTCATCATAACTACCATCACCACCCCCACCACCACCCCCACCACCACCATCACCACCACCATCACTATTATCATTATCATCACTCACACCCACCCAACAATGAAAGAAAGAACATTTCCTCTGCATTTATTAACAAACAAACAAAAAAAAGTACCGTTTCTAATTACGGCAAATCCTCTTCAGTGAAATTACAATTTCTTTGATCCCAGTTACACGCATCAGTTAGGAATACCCATTGGTGACAGGCAATTAGAACAAATTCGCTATTCGCATCTGACTGACAATAGTTCAGCAATCGCAATGCACAAATATGAATACGGCAAGACCAGGAGTACCGCGCGCGGTGCCTGTATCATCAATCAACTGCCGTGACGGGCGAATATGCACTATGTTTATTTGTAACTGTCTGTCTCGTACTTGTTCTGGGCCTGTTATTGGAAAACTTGTTTTGAAGACATTTCGTTTTCTTGGACAGTTTAATATCAGTGGATTCCTCATTAACAGTTCTATTTTTGCTATTCCATTTGGGCTGATTTACGGACGTATGACAACTATTTTGTTTTCTCACATGTTTATTAAGTACCGCAAACGTTTACACTAACGACATAGTAATACATTTCCAGAGACTTCAGAACTCAGCGTGAATCCGCAAATCTTTTCTTCTTTGCCATCACAATAATTATATTTTTAAAAATCAGACTGTTTGTTAGGGGACAAAAGTTACGTCGTTAAAAGATAAAAAATTTCGAAATTCAATTTTGAGATTCTGTTTTCAGCATGAGTTCAAATAGCATACGGTACGGATCCGTAGATTCAACTCTATTATCACGATATTCTCTTATCCTTGTTCTATTTTTTCTTTCTTCTTTCCAGGCTTTTTTGCAAAACATTGTATTTTCTACATTCGAAAACAGGGACAGAATCAGCAGCAACAACCACAACAACAACAACAATAACAATAACAATAACAACAAATACAACATCAATGTCAGCATAAAAACACCCTAACAAAGTATCCAGTACCGTCACGTGGCATTTGCGCCGACCGAGTCACTAAATTCAAACATATTCATTTTTTAAAGAAAAGTCTGAAAAGTTAACCATCGCTTTGTAAAAATCAGCGTCTTTCGGGACAGAAATGAAATTATCGTTAATGTTTAACAATCTGTCATTAATTTCATACTTCTTTTGGTAATTTATGGTGCACACAGCTGAACCATTATCAACATCTACTTCAAAACGTCCATAAATTTCGCTCACTGCAACTAGGAATCTGCAATGTAAATGGACAAAACGGTGGTGAAAAGCTTTCCAGTACAATGCCATTTTGGTACTTTTTCTGACTTCAGCATCATTAGCCATGAACCAGTCCCTTGACAGCTTTTTACACAGTGCGTGTGGAAAAATTTACGAATAACTGCCCCGAAAACGAAAGCCTGACAAAAAATGTGAGTATTTGCCATCGAATAAATAAATATTTGCGAATCGCTCACGGATCGTGCTTGAAAAACTGCCTTGAAAGAAAAAGATGATCATAATAAGGGGCGAATAACAATGAGAAAACCAACTGTAAAGGCGCTAGAAGGGGAGGTTATGCTAAGATGATCCTGTCTCTTTCAAAGGAATCCAATAAATCATACAGAGACTGTCAAGTGGTATTGAACGCAGTCAGACCCTGGGCTGAATACATACTTGAGACATCGTGCCATTAAAAGGGGAATAAACCGTTCACAAAAACGGACTTTCGGGCGTTAAAACCACCGCTCACTCAAAATCTCTTTTCTCCTTTGCGTCGGTGTCCACGGTTGTCGCGTACAGCCATTATGCAGTCAAACGGTTGGTTTTTCGGTCGGTTCTGAAAATGACCAGACCATAACCGAATTTGTTATTGTTAATGTTGTTTTTATTGATGTCGTTATTTGCATTGAGGCGCCTGACAAGCGTGGAGCTATTTGTATAAAGCTCTGACGGACTATCCTTCAGCATTAAGGCGTCCCACAAGTTCACCATGAAGCAGATAGGTGACCACAAAAGAGGAATGAATTTCATTGTAAACTACTCATTCTTGACTGCTGGCTGTTGTTAATCAATGCACAGGGAACAGATGGAAGAAACAGTAGAAGGGAAGGAATTAAACAGGGAGGAATGGAAAAGAAAAGAAATAAAACGTGAAAAGGAAGTAACGAGGAATAATTTAGGAACGACACTGACAGAAAGAAAGGGAAAATAAAGAGATGACAGTAAAGGATAATCTGACGCAGTAAAGTAGGCCTACTGACAATAATTAAGAGGATGATGACAAGGAGACTTAGAAAATTAGAGAAACAAACAAAGAAAAGAAAGGACAGAGTGGCAGCTAAGAAAAGTAGGAAGAGAAACCACAGAAATAATATTACACACTGTCGCACAATGATGAAGAGAGACGGAAGAAGAAATAAAGCCCACGGAGAAAAAAGACAATGAAGGCAGAGGAGGGGGGGGGGGGAGATATGTAAACTCAGAGACAAAAAGCAGATAGACCTCATGGGCAGATGGAAAAGGCATTGTTATTTATGTCGTGTTCTTCATGTAAAAAAGCAAGATCAATTATACGGTCAGCTCGAAGCAGATTTTTCAGTAATTATCATAAAATTGTTACTTCAATCCTAAATTAACTGTACTCTTTCACACTTTAACTTGATCAGCATGACTGACTAGTTTTTCATCAATCAAAATTGTAACCTCTTTACTTTGTCTTGACATTGAAGCGAACTGGCGATGTGACATAATGCAGAGATCGAAATGGTTACAGCCATAGATAAATAGCAAATCTTAATTCTTGCGCATGCGTGCATATCACAGGACTATTAAGTGTCAAAGGAACTCGTAAAGTGATTACTCTCATCCAAATCCTGAAGCAGCCCAGGGCGGAGGAAAACCGAGGGACCTCTGGCCACTTTGGAGTCATATGACATCATTTTAGTAAACTCATTCATGTATTGTGATGGGCGTAGATGAAGCTGACATTTTGGACATAGTAAAGATTGTAGTAATTTATTTCCGCCCGATGGCGTCGAATAGGAGGGTAAGTCAACATTGAATAACCACAACAACATAATTTGATACCCACAGTAATCTTCTTGCGGCGTACCTTAGCTCATAAATCTCCTTACAGTGCTGTCAAAGTAACGGTTCAGGCATCAACACAAGCCTATGCAAGTGTCAAATTAGGATGAAAAGATGAATACTAGTATTTTTACTCCATTTTCCCACAAAACCACAAGCAAAATCAGGCAACGAAAACTCTGTTTGAAAAGGCATCTGCTTTGAATTTAGCCCAGGAGAACAATTGTTTGCCTCCCCCCAAATCTGACAGAAAATCAGGTCCTAGATTGAATTTAGCTTTCTCCAAGCGTTAATCCACACAATACATCTCAAAGTTTTCGTTTCCTTTTTACCCTTTGCGACGATCACCAAATTTTCGTTCTCAGCTAATTTTAACAACTACTGCACACCAGTTACTTTTCATCTCTCCGGCCGCGCATTGCAAATTTTGCCGGTCGACGGCACAACCAATAAAATGGGAAATAATTTATTTCACAAATTCCGTATTTCAACTCGTGCCCGCTGAAGTGGAATGATTATCTTTCTCTCTCACGTATCAAAACCGCAAAAGGTGGGGAGAACCGGCGAAAGAAAAGAGACGAGAAAAAGCATGCACACTTGAATGGATCGGACGAATCTATCGCGACAAGTTCAATACTGTACAGAAAATCTTACTGAAGCTGAATTCGGGAGCATTTCTTCTCCTTCCCCACTATCCCTGAGAACCGTTTGATCTTCTTGAGGCCTTTAAAATTCTTTGTTATTATACTGTAGTTATTTTCCATTGTATAATTTCACAATATTGTCATCCGGATCCGTACCCAAAAGCATCATAATCAACGGAGTTGTGAATGGGTTTCCATTTTTAAAAACAAATCTTGCATAAGCTCAACATAAATAAATATACACCGAGGATGTGAATTTATCAGGAAATTTGAGGCTGATTTCTCAGGGGAAAAATTCTATGTTTAATTTATCAGCCTTGTGATAGCCGGATTGAAGATTAATGCACATGTTAACAGGTGCATTAGAGAGCTGCTACATGTATTTCTAGTTTAGATTCGGGGGTTACTATTGCACTCTGATCATTTGCAGTTGACGAGACTTAATATTCCTTTCTTGATGGCATAGGCTGAATTTGCAGTGGCAGTCCATCAAGTATTTGTAGATGTATACAATAAAAGCCAAGAGACGCGTAATCAATTGTTTGCAGCCCTCATTCCTCTCTATTACCTTCAGCAGTGTCTTCACGCTAGTCCATGTTACACTTGGAGGCACTTCCTGCTTGGTCTTGACTAAATGCAGTTGTTGCGGGTGATGTACATCAAATATGAGTAGAATTTGCCGTGCTAACTGTGTGCCGTACACTACAGATTCCTGTAGCCAACTGAGGTATGAAAACCACAGTAAGCTTAAGGGCTGGAGGTGTTTCCGTGGAATTTGAATATAACATATCAGTTAGCCGGACATATTAAAACAGATTACTCTCTTGCCGAATGGGGGCAAGATATACATGACTCTTTTTGGTCCATGACATCGACAGGGCAAGGTGAATAGCTGCTCCGGATTCAAGATGGATTGAGAAATTCTCATATAGCGAGTTCTTGAGCATTTCATTTCCATGCTGGTCTTGGTCCCATTTCGTCGCAGTTTGCAAGAAGGTTGAAGTTTGCACCTTTTGTGTTTTTGTTTGTTGTTCATTTAAAACAAAACAAGACAAAAAACTTTGGTGGCTACTTGAGTTATGTTTGAAATGCTTCACTTTCCTCCTCCCTTTCCCTTTTGCAATGCCAGTGAGGAAGAGGTGAGGGTCAAAATTTCAGAATAGATTAGATGTCGAACAAAGAAAGAAACTGCGGCTGATAAAATATGTAATATGAGTGCCAATTTATTAAATCTTTAAACACACAGCCACATTATCAGATAAATAACAGAATACAACAACAACAACAACAACAACAAAACAAGTTTGTTTTGGGCACACGGTGGTCTAGAGGCAAGGTGCTCACATCTCATGCTGAAGGTACCGGGTTCGGTCCCCAGTCAGTGCAGGCATATTGGAATTTTTTTTCGGGGGAAAAAGTTCTTGTCCCTGATCCTGTGATAGATAGGATCGAGCACCTAGTCTTCTCGGACAAGGACGAAAAACTCGGAGGGCCCGCCTGCATGTTGCGCACGTTAGGCTACAGATACCTTGGCAGATGGAAAATCGAGAAGAGCAGGCCAAACAGGCCGCTGCCCGGGCAAAATTCAACAAAAAAAAAAAGTCACTAATCCCTACTACAACAAGAAACATAAAAAAGAAGAAAAGTAAGATGTAAATGCCAATGGCAGCGAAACCTCCTCAAATAAAAACCTAAAAACAGAAACAATTTTGTAAACAAAAGGACAAACTTAAGAACAACTTCGGACATTAACAACAGCGACATGAATTTCCACTAGAGCTGAAGTTTAAAGTTCAGTCTCACATCAGAGTAACATTTAAGTTTCCTTTAGTTGTCTATTCATGCATTTCCTCGTTGGACGATAACCAAATTGATACCGGCCACAATAATAAAGGCATCGCTGCTGACACAATTCACACGCTTACAATATAGAAACATCAACAGGGTATACAGGAGCCCAGAACAATGGAACAAAAATTCATCCCAGACATAGTCAGAATTTTAAAAAAGAAATCTCTTGCCTCTCCCTATCCTGACCTAGAAATAAGACCGGCTCACGGTCAAAGAGGCAAGACTTCAACTTGATCAAAAGGCAAAAGACTTGAAAGTCACCTGGTATCCCTCGCATGCGTATTATACATCAAACGATCTTGCCTCTAACACTTTCGAACTGTTTTTTTTTTTTTATGGGCAAATTCAAAGCTTCTATAAATTGTTCTTCTCCGAGTATTATCATCATGTCTGTTGTTCACCTGTGAGATTTCTGGTGAACTCCGTCATTGCACTGTCAAATCAGACTCTACTTTGATTATAAAAGAAACCGTCATCACCGCTTCTCACTGAAAGTGACGTTTGACACCCGGGTGATCTTTGCATTGAAGATGGTCTCAGCGTTTTCTCTAGGGCACAGAGATGATTTTCATTACCTGCGAAACAGGTCGAGTTTTCAGCAATGACACTTGATGTGACAATCTTTGTCCCAGATTGGAGTTGTGAAATGACACTGGGAAAGGATTCAGTATCAACTGTAAGCACTTGACATCTTGAAAAATGACGTGTTTTATTTTTCTTGCGATTGGTCATTGAAAAAGTTTTTGTGCAAACTAAGAGAACATTCGCAACACACAACCTGAAAAAAAACAAAACAGAAAATTCAAGTTAGGGCATTTTTAAAGAGTTTTATTATGTAATTGCCTCGGTGGATACCTTTAGCGTTTAAAGATGTTTTTCGCCAGTACAGAATATAAACAAACAACTGAATACATAGTTCCCTTTGAGGTATAAAAGAAGAGATGGGACTATTTAAAAGATAAGACGAAAGGCATTGACCGAGCACAGTATTTCAAGAACGGCACAATGAGGACTTTCTTGGTCCAGCAAAATCTGAGCTGACAGTCAAAATTGGAGAAAGGATTCGTCAACACTTAAATGTCTCCTGACATTTTACAAAGTGGAAATTTGGAAGTGACATTGTTCTTGAATTTCCTATGTCACTAAATGCAAAAACAGGGAGAGAAAGTCGCACGGTTGCTTTGTTTGTTAAGGAAACTTGAGTAATATTGTAAGACTCAAATGTGGTGTCAAATACCAACATTAAAACTGTCAAAATTGTCGTAATTTATTTGCATAACATAAAATCAATACCATTCAAAATATAGAATCTCTGAGGCTCATAATTTGGATGGGGATGCTGGAAGTCCACATTGTACGTGGAAATGAGAAGTCTTTTCAGCAGGGGTCACAAAAATGCCTGTCTACCTCCAAAGAGAAGGCGTTGCAATGGATAGAAGATTAACATCGCCACAGTAAAGTGAAAAGCCATTGGTTATCTGGACTTGCTATTTAACTAGGTTATATTCAGTAGAATGGTCACACAAGAAGGATCAACAATGCTCAAAATAGGGGCGATCCCTTTTTCGCGTTTGAAGTTAAAAACACTTTACTCCCATTGTAATTTGTCTCTGTTTTTTCGCGAAATTCTTCCCGTCTCATCCGGTTTCAGTAGTGGCGTTGACAGTGCTTTGTCTTTGATCTCTGACAGTGAATCGTTGTCCATCTCCTTTGCTGGCATATTAACAATTTTCCTATATTCAAGAGAGCGTTACAATGTTTTCGTGGAAGTGAATTTTTTTTTTAAGTGGCAAAAATGTTTCTATTTATAATTTCAAAACTATTAAAGATATCTGTGGGTCAATTTGCGATTTAAAAAAAAAAAAATCCACCATAAGCAATGATAAAGTGGTCCCAAAACCACCAAAACCGTCAGTACGCCATTACGTGAGATGGGCGACAAAATATTCTGTTATACAGCAAACACAAATTGAAATGGTTTTGTTTTTGAATGAACGACCTACAGGAGATTTATTTATACAAAAGAATGTTTATAATGTTTATGTACATTTTTTGTTTATCAGCAGGATAACGTGAAGTAAGGTCATCAGAGTTCCCTTTCTCAACTGTTTCCCACCTGATTCTCATTTTTCCTTTGTTTTTCCATCCCATCCTTTTGGTCTCCACGACCACGCCCCCCAAACTAAATAACCGACTTAAAACCTGCCCGAAAACGGATGTCGGCTTGTCAGACAGAAATTGTTTTATCATGTTGAAGGGCACCCGGAAATATAGCTTTCATGTCCCCAAGTGATTCCGCTTTATAATGTTTTTTTGTTTTTCCTTTTTCGTGGCAAGCTTATCCTGACTACGCCATCGGCTCATGTACTGGTCTGCTACCGATGCGTTCGATTGCTCTTCCTGGTGAAATGGTGCTCACGCTATTCTACCTCGCTGCGAAAAAAGACCGTACAGGCCAATGTAGGTCAAATTCAATTTTTAACATCATTTTTATAAAAATCAAATGTGCTCTATCGTTCGATCTAGGTTTTACTCTTTTGATTGTCTCGAAATAGGGAAGGAGTACTATATAAATGAGTCATTCAACTGCAGTCGGGCAAATATTTCATGTTCTTTGTGTTAATCGCCGAGCCGTGCGAAAACATCCATGTAAAGGACTAACTCACCAGGGGACGCTGCCCCCTTGGACCCCCAGCCCCCCCCCCCCCCACACACCCGCTCAGGGACGCTCCTAAAGTCATGTTCTTGTAGTATCCCTATCGTGTGACTCAAATGGAACTCCTCCCCAAAATGGTAAATAAACAAGAATAAATCGGGACTCAACACTAAACGTTTTTCTTGGCATCTCCTGTATGATTTCTGTTTTGGCGTATTCAGTCTTCTGCCATAATACGAAAATTGTATGCAGGTGAAAGTTGGGACAGTGTGGTTGTGAACCTGTGTGTGCGTGTGGAGGAGTTCATTTTACAGAACTGCAGGGTGGTAGAAAATCAGAAATACACGGGAGGACAAAGGGGGGGGGGTGTGTTGGGAGGTGGTGCCATCGCGTGCCTTTTCATGGTTCAGTAAAGAGTTGAAAATATTGATATTTTACCACTGACATTTCTTTTTTCCACTAATAAGTGGTCATCATCGATCTGAAAATAACAGACAACATTAAAAGCTAAAAAAAAATTATAAAAATTATCGTCATAATACCGACAAAATATAGCAAGTACAATACCAAAAATAATGAAAATTCTATGATTGCAGAACTTGCAACATCACTCAGAAGAGAAAGCAGCCATGATGAAAAAAAACACACCAACAATCACAACAACAATAATGCCAGTGATAACGATCATTAATTATGACTTTTTGTTGTATATTTGCGAAACCTACATACAGAAACGATACCTGTAATCCGTGAGCGGTAAGGGGTAATTAAAAAGATGTGTGTGTGTGGGCTGGAAGGGGGTGGAAATTGTTAAGGGATTATAGGGGAATAAGGAAAAAATGCAGATGCACATATCAATATTATACAATTAACCTGTTTATAACGGCCAAAGAACATATTTTGTAACCAACCTAAAAGTCAACAGGAAATCAAGAGAAAGGATCAGTGATCGAAAACAGAAAACATGTGTTTATCGTTACATTTATTTATTTATTATTTTTGGTCTTAGCATGTTTTCAGATCATGATTAGTATAATTCGCAACCACGTCTTATATAATTATATGGTCTTGGACATCCTTCCCTCCCAGTCATTTGCTCGCATGTAACAAAGAAAAAAAACTTGAATGATCCATTATTCTTCGGTTGTCGTTTTTCCTCTGGATTTATTTATTTATTGGTGTGTTTTCTTTTTCTTTCTTATTCTTCTTGTTGTTTTTTTGTGTGTATTTTTTAACATTGGACGATCAGGTGTTTCATATAACATAACCTTTGTATATATGACTTTGCCCTGTGATCTCGTTTAATGTCTACAGGATGTACAGTATTGGGTGTTCGCTGTTCGCCTTGAAGTCACAAGCCATGGTACTTAAGTAAGAGTGTTATTGGTGATCCTTTGTCTAAGTTTGAGGGTCAAGCACCGCAAATGGGAAAGGGGCGTGGTTCACTGGGCGGGGTCTGAGGCAATTTCCTGGTTAGATCACAGGTCTTTCTAGACCACCAACGGTTGTTGTTATGATATGACTGACCTACAGGTCAATTGGTCAACTGTCTTTTAAATACCAGATCCTTAAAACGTGAAAACCTTTGGGACTCAGTGACTGACAAAATATTTTTAAAAATACTCCTGGAAAACTGCGAAGTCGCAGCAGGACTTGGTTTCGGTAACTGTAAACTGTTAATTTTCTCCTTTGATTGTTTAAACGTCAGAAGCAGATTATTCAAATATTTATCCATACTTTCCCCATGAAAATGCAGCAATTCTTAAAATCTACGAGTAACAAAATGATCAAAATTACAAATAACGTTAAAATAAGAAAGAGAAAGTTAAGGCACTTGTCATTCCTGGTGCTTTGCTGGGCACAGAAAACTCATTGCCATCTGCTCTGCATTTTCTGTACTTAGTTTAAATGTAACAAACAAATAAGAAAAAAGGTTTGTATTTTTGCAAAGCCGTACAAGAGTAACACATGACAAAAAGTAATAGAAAATAAAAAATTATTTTAAATTAATAAATAAATTATTATATAAACGTAAGATGTAGATATCTACTAAGCTTTTGGTCTCTCGGTCGTTTTGTCAGACTAAAAATAGAAAATTTTGAAAAAATCCGAATTTTTCTCAAAAGAATTTGTAAAAAGAACCATTATTTCAAACCCTATTCCTACCCCACAGCTTTTCTTAACCCCCCTCCCCTCCCCCTTTTTTAAAACAAATTTAAAATCTGTTTTTAGACGGCTTGGAAATGATAGAGTTTGTGATCAAATGCAAGAACATTTTAAATATCCATTGATGTATAATTGTTTAGAGTGTATTGTACATCATGTCAATTGTTACACTTAAAAAGGCTAAATACGAATAATTTGCGCACGATGTCATGTATCTTTTATAACTAAACTATGACTCTACGCTAAAATACAACTTAGGTGAACGTTTACTTTAAACAAAATCAAGCCGCTGAAATTTTTAATGTGAGAAAATCAGTATATCAGTCCCAGTTGTGCTCTTCAGATATTTGACAACATTAAATAGACGCTATGCGTCAGCACGATTGGCTCCAAAGAGCCTTGATTTCTAGTTGTCGTTCACTTGCTAAAATAATGAGTTGGTATCATTGTTTCAAAGTCTTAAGCCGATACTTCTTTTAAAATAATTGGGTAATATTTCGTCCAACATAATCCATTTTAATTTTTGACATATTTTAAAAACTACAATGTGCGGTCTTATTTAAATAAATCTAAGGCATGCATTCAGCGTTCATTAAAGGTAGCCTACGAGTACTACAATATACGGTTTGTTTAAGAAAGAACAACAACAACAAAAATATTTAAACAACCGATGATGTACTGGTTGTCTTCGTTGTTAAAGTACGCGTTCATTATAGAAAATGAGAAATGAAAAAAAAAATGAAATTAAAAAAATGGATGATCTAGGCCTACCCATTGCCTCCGCTGTTAAAGCGTTCAGGCTTTTGTGCTTGTCCCTGTTGAAGACTTCAATAAATAACTTACTTCTACAAACAGGTCGGAGAACAATCAGTCTTCATTTAGTTCAAAGATTTCTGTTTCAGACGCCCTGTCAGTGGCTCTCCTGTTAAACTAAGAACAGTGGCTTTTTCCCACACGCATCTTTGAGCGTTTAAGTGAAAATTTCATTCCAAATAGCCTCGAAGTGCGAATGAAAAGCATTAATTTCTGACGAACGTGCTGCTTGGCTTTCAAGACCTCGCAATTTAATCTCGAGTTGGAATTGAGGGCTGCCCAGATCATTACACGCACAACAATCGTGTTTCAGCTGTTGTTTTCATGAGATCAGGAAAAAAATCATTAAGAAATTCCCTTTTCCCATCTGAGATTTGAGAGAGAAAGATGAAATCAGCGGGTCGGGAGCCGGGGAAGAACAAAATCGTGGGCTTGATTTCGAAAAGATGGCTTTTGGAAATACACATCTTGACATTGAATGATTTCGGTGAAAGTGTTTAAATGTTTCCATTGTCTTGTGTTCAACAGCGCAGCAATGAAACAATTTTCTTTTTGTTTTTTTTTGTTTTGTTGTCGGCACCTCCCACCCCCCCCCCCCGCCTCCCCACACACATACACTGCACAAATACATCCTGGTGAAAGCTCTTTGCATTCGTAACAAAGATCAAACTTGTGGAATTCTATTTCTGTAAATAAAAGAAAAATGAGAAGAAAAAAAATGGAAATTTGCTTTCGGCAAATACAATGCTAAAATGACATTTTGGCATGGAAAATTCTATAGAACTTCAAAATATACTGTTGACGAAAAGTGCATGGCTATCTTTCCATGACTGACTTTCAGTTTGAGCCGTGGAAAAAAAAAACGGTTAAAGAGCTGACGCAAATTAAACACTAGCATCGACTTGGAATTGCGGCTGTCTCTGATTAAAAACAAAACTTAACTAGAAACTCGGGGTGTTTGATCCTTTGTTGTGAAGACAAATGGTTTTGTAGGAGTCGGCAATTACTTGACGCTGGGCCGGAAGTGGACAAAGCTGCGCGCCCCCTGGTGTCTGTCCCATTGGGACCAATGGGAATCTTGGGAGTTGAGGTAGGAATTGAAAACAGCCAATCAGTGCCGAGCTGTGTATATTGAAGCGATGTCGTTTATCACAAAACCAATAGAACTTGTGAAGCACTGCCTGAAGTGATTGTTGCTTTTCGAGAATGTCTGTATGCCTGTCTGTCTGTCTGTCTGCGCAGTGTTTGTACATCTCTGTCTCTTGTAAGAATCCACAACACCGAGTTGAAATCAATGACGAACTACCGAGTTAAAATGCAGTAATCTAAGACTCAATTGTAAGGAGTCAACATTATGTCTTTCATCAGCAAGGCAACGTCATTACCAGGATGATGCACATCAGCGATGTTTAGAAAGTGGGAATGTTCAAAATAATTTTTTTTTAAAAATACAGAAAACCTCCAGAAATCAATCAATCAGGTTAAGATTGATGTATGCCAAAGAGTCGTAGCAACAGTAACATTTCTTAATGTCTCCTTAAAGTAGATCTATTCTGCGAGCTTTGCAATCTTTTTCTTTTGTTTTGTTTTTTCTTAAGTTTGGGTTTTTGTTCCCCAAACAAAGTATTCTGACAGGCAAGGAAACTGACCTCGGCAACGGACCGAACGCTCTGCAAATGCTTGCCATAAAAATGTACCCATCAACGCCCCGACAGGCCATAACCTTAAGGAATAATTCGGAGAAAATACCTATCAAGCAGGTTCTCTCTATTTAACTCGTCATCTCCTGCAGCTTCCCGTGTGCATTCAAGGCCCCATTTCTTTTAGACTTTCGATTTGATGTGATATATTAGGTTTGCAACACATGAAATCGCCTTCCTAGTTCAAGTAAAGATACTGAGCATTATTAATTGTGAATATAATATGATGAATGCTTTTTGATCACGTAGTATTTTATTTGTCACATTCTTAACGTTCCATAGTTGTAACTATCTTCAAATTTAAAATAAGTCTGTTTCTTTATATTATCCTCCATACGCCTTGATGTGTCTAACCAACCACTAATTCTCATATGATATATAGCAGCGTGTGGCGGTCCCCAGCAACACTACTAGCCTAGATTTCTCAAGCCACTTCAACTTTTGTGCCCCGTCCGCCACTAAAATACACATTACCTTCGCATGATGAGAACTAGAGGGAGGGGGTCTGAAGAAGCGAATGATAAGCTCCTCTCACAAGCATGATCTCTTCAATAGAAGGATCGTATTGGCTCTCCAGGTCTAATCAGTAAAGAATATGCTCAGAACAGGCGCATCAAAACAGAATACCAACACTTTTCATACTATTTAATCGCCCATGCCCACCCGTGCTCTTCCATGTGGAAACTGAATTCGGACAAAAATCAAGGGGCCGAAACCAATGCTTACGGAAATAGAAAAGCCGAGCCGGCAATACAAAAACTTCAGAAACAGACAAGTCAGAAATTGCAAGACAGAGCGCACGTGTTCTTCTGAGCCGGATACTTTTTGGTGAAGCTGAAAATCCGTAGTCCCATTCTCAGGGGCTGGCTATTGATAACGAATTTATTCCGCTTCTGCTCACTCTAAAGGATGTATGCTCTTACGGGTCTCGGTTGGGTGTATTCAATATGTCCAAAGACTTGTTCTCCGCTCGGAAATTGTGGAAATCCCACCACACACGTACACCAGCGTGTTCAGGGTCGAACAGTGAGTTGGCCCCCCTCCCTGTTTCTCCCGATTTTCCTATGAAAAAAGCGTAAATCAGCGGGGCCACCCATGAGCCTGGTCACTCCATGTTCACCAGCACCTCGTTCCGGGATAACTTGTGCACAAAAGAGTTGGAATGTGGCGGTCCGAGAGCAGCAGCCCCCTTGCCCAGTGAGGGCTTCTCCACCTACAGCATTTCTACGGTTCTGAATTGTGGTAAAGTTATGGGATTATAATTGCGCACCTGTTCTCAGCGGCACAATGTCATTGTAGTAAATGCCTGGTTCAAATCACTTCACGACGGAAATATTTAGGCTAGAAGATCTGTTTATGTTAAGTAAGTTTATTTTTACATAAGAGAAATTTAAAGAAAATCTTTATGGAAATGAAACTGTAAACGAATTAAAAACGTCCACCGTGTACTTCTAATGATCCACGGCATATTACGATCAAGGATGCATCATTGATATGCACTAGATGTAGTCACGCAACAGTCAAAGGGTAATAGACCTACTGATGGCAGCAGAAAAGATTATCATAAAAGAAGAGATACTGTCTACAATAGTGAACTCATTGCAAATCCAACAGCTAGGGGGAAAACTGAACAGTTTATTCAAGGAGACTTTATGACGCATGGCAGAGTATGGAAAGAGAGTGTGCAAGCCTACTGACTCGAGTTCGCATCTTATTTCCTGTCACTTGGCCATGAAACACTAACATAGTTTATATCACAGTATTAGGGTGTGCCCTCTTATTCGCCTATTTTTCTTGAACCCCCTGCGATACACAAACTGCAATTCAAAGCCACCCGTTGTTGTTGTTGTTGTTTGTTTGTTTGTTGAGGGAGGAGTGCAATTTCAGCATTTCCTTCCCCGCTAACAAAAAAAGTTGACACTTTAAAAAACACAAGAACAGAAATCTTATAAGCCCATAGGTAGGCTCTATTACCCCATCTTGACAAATTCTTAACAAGCTGGTATGATGCGAATTGTAATCAGATTAACATTAAAGTTGAGTTATATATAAGCCCTTTATTCAGACAGCAAAAAACAGATTATTCTAAAAAAAAAAGAGAGAAAAAAAGAGAAAAAAAAAATACTGGCGTAAATGGGCAATTGCAAAACCGGTCGTAAGTGACACCGTGCCTTGCCTACAGACAGCCGATGCATGGTTTATTAATATTTTGGCTCAAGAAGAGTTAAGCTTTGAGTTAGGGTTTGGCATTTACGGCGTGTCGGCGCGATAACCGCCACTTTGGGCCTTCACAATCTATTTGGGTACTTTGTTAGTGTCTCAGTATCAATAGACTATGTTAAAGATCGTTACTAAATATCAACCATCTCCTACCGCCGGCCATATCCTGAAACCACAGTGTATTCTCACAAATGGCCATTGCAGCTTTCTTGTCGAACATTCTATGATATGAATTCCTTGAAGAAATTTTATTGTTTTTATTGATGAATGAAAGCACGGAACATGTAGCTCAAGTATTTATAACTAAAAATGTATTTAAGATAAGTATTTCAAGTAAAACAGTTGTTTTCCTTCTTCTTTAAAATTATGCCTTCCTTTTGTACATTGTCACGATAGGATCATCGCTCTGTTTGTTTTCTGTTGATAAATATAAACTAGATAAACACTGAAAAAAAACAACCACAACAACAACAGAAGCAAAAATACACACAACAAAACAACAACAAACAGACAAACAAACAGAAACTCAATTTTTAATATATTAAAAAAACAACCAAAAAAACTTTTCGTGTGTCGTCAAACCCAGTCTGATCCATCTTAACATTTTTTCCATGGGTCAGGTCACCAATTAGCTGTCAAGTTGCGGTATGTTGAAGTTTCTGAAAACGACTGGTAGTTACTGAAATCAATATCAAATCGTAAGATAATGCCCCTTCCCTCTACCAAGAAACAAACAAAGAAACAAATAAATAAAAATTGAAACAGTAAAGACTCAGATAGTCTTCAAAAGACTGAAGGTTTCCAAAATTCGCAAGCCACTAAATGAGCTTAACGGTCTCTGCTATGATTTTCTCTTTGTTCATTGATTCACGATGGCTTATTTTATCGTACATAACAGAGACTGAAAAAAAAAAATCAGGGTGACTGAATATTTCGTTTCTTTAAAGTTTAATACATGAGACATCAAAATAGTAGTATTCCTTTCTTTGCTTATGGATCAGCCCGTCCCCTTAAAATGACCAGGTTCTATTTCCACTTTTTGGCTGAACTAAATTACACACCACACACTATTTCTATAGGCCTTCTCCACTGTGTGTCAAAGTACCAAGCGGATTCTGTGTGTAATTTGTAAGCATTACAAAAAAGAAAAGAAGTTCTATCAGTAACAGCTATGAGCACATGAAATTTCAATCATCAGTTTCTCAAAAGTTGAAGGAAGGGAGTTTGAACCGTATCATTCCAAGGGGACACGCTGTCGGTTGTGGGGCTTTATTAATAATAAGATATATTATTGCTCCAGTTGACAGAAAAACAATGGCCACCACCACAGACACGCTGTCCGCGCCAACGGCCAACAACATGACTAGAGTCTCCGTTTCTTTGTGCCGATGTTTTCCCAACTGCTGAACAAATTCATTAAAGTACCACCGTTTTCATTAAGGGCACACGGCGCCGGCATCGACTACCTGATTAAGATTCCTCTATGCTGATTACGGTGACCCAGTAAGCGGACAAACACCGGGGTTCCTGTCCCATTATCACCCCTTGAAAAAAAAATGCCTGGGGGGTTCACCGGAAGTCGATATTGCCCCCTCTTGTTTTTTTTTTTTTGATTCTGTTTCATTTTGACGAGCTCAAATAAACAACAACAAAAACGATGTTTTGAAAAGTGAGAAGGAAAAAACAACAACAACAACAAAAAAAACCCAACAAAACCAACCCAAAACGTCTCTGCAGCCGTGTGTTTATTGTGGTCCTGGTAATAGAAATGAAGAATAAGAACAATCGGTGTCATTTCTTAAAACGTATTTTTCTCAAATCTCCTGCTACCAAAATGCTTATCTGTGCTGTGGAAAATGTACCTATTTGAATTTTTAATGAAAATGGTTACGGTTTTGTATAATTTCATATTAACAGATAAGAAGGGAGCCTTAAAAACATGAATACGTTTCATCTTACCATCTGTCGTACAGTACAGTCTGTTTGTGTAATATGTTCCCGTATATAATTGAGTATTTTGGAAATTTTACGGTCTTGATTTCAACAATGCTAATCTTCAAACTACGGAACAACAACAACACCAAAAGATGAGACAATTTTGGATATTTAAAAACATTTCACTTAGGTCATGGGTTACATAGTAATTCAAAATGTGGCAGAAAAAACACAGGTATATGTTGCAAAGCTTCGCGTAAAACTACAGAAACAATACAAAACAAGTCAAGCGCAAAGGAAATGGAAAGACAAATTAAGAATTCGAAACAAAATGTAACAAGATGGAAAAATTAAACAAAGATAAAAATCAAACAAAACAAAAATGATAATCTTACAACGTTTAACAAACGCGGGTAATGTCTTATCGTGTGCAAGTCCCAAACTTGGATTCTCGGAGCCCAGTACGTCCGTCAGTGCATGCTGTTTTATAATACATAAAATGTACTTGTCTAGCTGAATTAGAAGGGTGAAATAACAAAGTATAGACATGGAGAGAGTTTCGTTTGCTTAGCTTTTCTTTTCCATTTAAATTCCTGCTGACAGCGTTACTGTATTTTTTTGCCATTGAAAAGAATTTGGGCATTTTTTTCACAGGTGTAAATGAATTTGTGAGCCAATTGGTGATTAGTGACAAATCACACCATGATAAGAAAAGTTTTAATTTATATATTAAAAGTAGGCAACATTTACTTATTCGTTATTAGTCTTACTGTTATTTTCTTTTCCTTATTTTTCTCGGTACGTAAATCGATATCTGGCATTTCATACTTGATTCAATAAATTATATTATTATTTTCTCCACAGAGATCTATTTGAAATCCCAATGTTTTTCAAAACACCGCCCGCCTTTACTTAACCTGATCTTCAGGTTGTTTTTTGTTTTTTCAGTTCTATAGAGTTTTTTACTACTACTTTTTAATATTTGTTCACTTCCATACAACCATTTTTTAAAAAAATGTGTCCACTTCAACAGTTTTCTGTTTCTTTTTCCACTTTTGTATCCCTAATTTTCGCTTGACCATTTATTTTGAAGGCCAGTATTTCAGTTAAGCGATATACGTTTTTGCAGTGTAACCTCTCATTGCTCTAAGCAGAGCGACCTGTAAATATTCCTTCAAGATTATCTTTATCTCTCCAGGTAGTGGGGAGAGAGAGAGAGAGAGAGAAACGACGAGAGAGAGAGAGAGAATCCTGGAAGCACAACATGGCAATAGAATGCCCGTAACGATGGAAAGCGCAGTGAAGCTGAAGC
The DNA here is from genome assembly GCA_963931925.1 of Onchidella celtica. Taxonomy (NCBI): domain Eukaryota; kingdom Metazoa; phylum Mollusca; class Gastropoda; order Systellommatophora; family Onchidiidae; genus Onchidella; species Onchidella celtica. The sequence goes on from OZ007569.1 coordinate 28,176,527, forward strand.
TAATGCAAGACGCCGCTGAAAAGGGCAAAGAACCGAGCCCGAACTTCTTGAATTGGTCAATTTTCTGCTTGTATTCTTCACCGTTGCTCCTCTCTCGCCATTGAAGAAGGCGTTAGCTTGCGAAAGCCGTATTGCCGCTTTCAATAGCTCCGTCGGATCGCTGAATGGGTTTCGGTGCGTCCATTGAAATAAAAGGGAATGTCAGTTCGTCAGAGCGTAGGGCCTATTTCTCATTGGTGTTACACCCAGGGTGAGGAAATCGTCCACAATAAAAAGGAAAAATCTGGAGTTTATCCATTGGCTTCGACATTGATGTAAAATATCGCGATTAGATTGTGAAAAGTAAAGTGCCCTCTTTAGTTGGTGATTAAGACATGAAAGACTACACAAGAGACCCACTCGGCTTAGTTTGGCATTTGCTGGAAGGATAGGTAGGAGGGCCCTTAAAGTTTTCTCGTAATGTTCTCTTCTTTTTCTTTTTTCTTCTTTTTCTTTCCAGCGTTTGAGTTGAGCCAAAGTCCTTCTGCCCACTGGGCGAAAACTGTTGTATTGACTTCAGCATAAAGACTTCAGACCTGGAGTTGGAAGACGAGGTAAAGTCCCTTCCATCTTCACTTACTAGTCTTGCCTCTTTATCTTTCGTGTTTTGCACACCTGTTGAATCAGTTATATACATATCTGCGCTTTGCTGGTTGGCAAAAAGGTTTTGCTTTACTGGAAGACGTTCATCCGTTGTACTGGTGAGATATTACAAGATCCATAGAAAGTCTGTGGGCTGGCAACAAGGCATGTTTTATTATTATTATTATCTCTTACCCGAGGCTTTGCTACGTACAGCCTTTTCTTTTTATTGTATTTTGAAGTTGGTGGTGAACATGCAAAAGGCCTGTGAGCAGGAAGGGTAAAATGGAATGGTAAAAATGGTGGTTTAAAGAGAGTCCAAACGTTTCAGGCAATATCTCATGTTCAAATCCGCTGAGATAGTCACGAAATGCTGCAATACACTGTGAGCCTGATACAGTGGTTCTAAAACTGAAATGTTTGTATCCTCTAGGTGACTCCAGTACTTTTCTCCACATTGAGAAAACGCGGTTACATATTATACGATAAAATAATGCGTTTATTTAATTATCGCAAAGACTGGACTACTTTTACATGGTAATATAGATTGAGAATGCCGAAAGGAAAAGCTGCAGTAAACGCGAGGAACTTTGCACTGAAGACAATACTGGGTGTTGAGAGCATCTTCAGGAAAATGAGTTTTGATTCTGAGGTTGGAGAAAGTAAGGCGACACGATGACGATCACATTAGGCTAGGGGAAAGCAAGACAATGGACGGAATAATGACAGAACGATGGGACTGGGGTAGACCCTATCATCCGCCTTCGGAAAATACCGGAAAACTTAATTTGCAAATTATGACCCGTGAGTCAGCGGACGTCGACCGTGCCTGGTACGGAAATCCCTAAGTTAAATGAAAAAAAAGTGCATGATAAACACGGTCTTGTCATATGAATTTATGTTCATTTTGATTGCCTAACGCCCCGTTAATGTTCACTGCTGTTTAACGCCCGAAACAAACGAAGCGTTTAAGCATTGCACCTGCACGTTAACCACTGAGAACTTTATCCTTCTGTGATAGATAAGAGACAAAGTCAAGAAGTGCAATGTCATGACTGTAAAGACTGAATCTGACAGATGTGTCTACATGGATTCATTTTTTTTTCTTCTGATTTCACGCTGCTTGACGGTGAAAGTTCGGCTACACCTTTCCATGAGTTGACTTAATTTAGACGTATCTATTCACTTCTTATTGAATGACAAACATTAAATTCTGCAAATATTTCCTTTCAGTGCAAATAGTGTATTCTTCGATGTTCTTTAATTCTCATGATAAATTAATGGTGTAGACACCAATTCTCTGGTGCATTCCTTTGTGCATTTCATCTAAGAAAAAAAAGCTGTTCTTAAATCTCACACCAATCCTGGCTCCTAACGAGAGGGTATCTGACCAATCATGTGCGAGTATACTGTCCATATGTCCCTCCCCCCTCATCTCCCCCCCCCCAAAAAAAAACAAAAAAAACGCCGACCGGCGCTGCACTGTGGCGACGACGTGCCTGCTCCAGTTATAACTGGGCTGCAATGGCACAAAGGCAAAATTTCCCAAATGGGATTAAAGAGTTATACAAATACAAATACAAAATACAAATACAAAAGAAGCAAAAAAACCAACTATATCCTCTGGAGTTGTCTTAATCCTCTAGTGCCGAGACATAAGGTGCAATGTCCAAGAATTTTGAAACCTATGACATAAATTTTATTTAAAAGGAATGGAAAAAAGAAAGACTGAAGGAAATACCCTACTTGCACGTAGAATAATACATTGTCCGAAATGTAGAAAATTTGGTACCGAGTCAGGTTTTCTATAGACGGGGCACAAGATGGTCAGGAACAGATATTATTTTTTTTGCACCGTTTTTTGAACTGTGAAAATAATATTAGACAAAATCTGAACTGAAGGTTGGTGAAATCTATACAATGAAATCGAACACTGAAAATTCACAACAGCTGATGACATTTTGCAACATTTGTAGCTTCCTGAACATTTTAAGTAGCTACAAGACCCGATAGGTCACCCCTTGAATGTTGAACACGTTCGGGACGCAGTATTTGTGCATGTGTAGTGTATGTGTTGATGTGTATGTGGGTGTGTGTGTGTTTGTGTGTGTATATGTTTAAGAAAGACTCTGTGTTTGTATATGCGTTTGTGTGTTTGTGTGTATGTGTGTTTGTGTGCAGGAAAGGGGGGGGGTGACGTATGGCTCAAAGACGTTGTATAATTTCATGTTATACATTTGGAGAGAGAGGATCAGGAGGAAGAAGAAGGAGAAGAAGACAAACACAACAACAACAACAATAACAACTCATTTCTAACAGAGAGAGAGAGAGAAAAGGAGACAGAGAAAGAGAGTGAGAGAGAGAGAGAGAGAGAGCGGAGAGAAAGAGAAGAAGAAGAAGAAGAAGAGGAAGAAGAAGAAGAACAACCACCACCACAACAACAACACAAACAAGAATTTACATTAGCCTTTACACAAAGACAATTGATGGTATCCTTGCCAAGCACAGGTCATGTGATAAAAACCCAACCCACTACAGAGCCCGAACGGTTTCTTGTAGTCATGTCAGCCCCTGAACATGATTCCTCCTTTTAAACATTCAATGTTTAGTGATATATTATCTGTGACAGCGTCTAGGTTCTAACGGTTCTCTGAATACCCAGTGTGTTATTGAAACCTCAAGATTAACGATCAAGGTTCAGCGTTATTACTGTCCTCTCTGCTCACGCATCCACGAGCGGTCTAGTAATCCCTCCTGTCGCTATTGAAAACCCCCGAGAGGCAATTCTTACTTGTCATAAAAGGCTGGAGTGTTAAATCTCATACATTTATTAGTTACTCTACATATCGGATTTACGAAGTGGAGAATGCCACGGAGCTGTGATATTAATAACCCCCGAGAGCACCTGATCTTTGATTGGTTTGAGAGGGTCACATGATCAACAACCACCAATTACCGACAGAGTGACAAACCAGGCAACTTCCGGCCCGCGATCGAGTGCCGGGTTATTGATGGTTTATTACGCTGGAGAGACACTTATGCAAATTCCCGAGCCCGTAAATGGGGTTCATTTCCTATTTTTTCTTGTAAAACTGTTTGCCTATTAGCTCGTCTAACGGTTTCTCTCCAACCGGATCGCACGCGCAGGCGTTCAACGCTCAGTGACTGCGCACACAATTTCCCTTGTCGAAAGCCATGGGCGCGCTCTGCGCAATAATGGACCAATTAAACGAGCCAATAACTCCCGTTCACTTCTGTCAGGGGGCCCTATTTGGCCATTGCGGAGAGAAGACAAGGCGTATTTGGTCTAATTCAGAATAAATAACATCTGAGTGCAAGACTTAGGAGTTAATGTAGTTGTCGTCTTTATTTCCTCTCCCAGCCATTTTCTCTTCGTCCTAGCACGTCTTCATTCTCATCGTTTACTCTGAGAGGTTTACAGTAAAGACATTTCTTACTCTCTAGTTTCGTAACATTATGTTTGTTTGGAAATGAAATTTGAATAAACTCAAGATTTTCTTCATTTTTACTCACCATTGTTCTAACATCTAAATTGTTCGACTTGTGTTCAAAGTCTGTCCGTGAACTGTTCTTGACTTCCTTTAATTTATTTTTATTTTTTTTAAATTTATGTTTAAGTATTACAAAACCTTAAGTACATAATACATGTAAAAGCAAAAATGTTATGTTCAGCGATGCGTAATCATGGCTGTTTGCGTCCATTCTCTTTCCTCCAAACATTGATTTCCATAGGCAATGACAACTGCCCTCAAAAGTTACATAGTCTGATCAGTAGAAAGTTATAAAAGGCAGTTGGGAAAATAGAAACTTCTTGAAATTGCCTTTTACAAAAGCTAGTGTCTCTATATTTCAAAAGAAAATCTCAATAAACATCGGACAGAATCACGCATAAAAGACTTTTAACGCAATCAGGTATCGTATCTTAAAAAAGAAAAATGAAGGACAAGAGAATAACCGCAAGTTCCAGAAAACCACCAGTCCAAACTTCGGCTAGGAGTCAGCAGGGAAAAAAATCTGATTCTGCCCACTGCCCTTGCTTGCTATGTGACTCGGGGAATTATTATTAAAGGTTGAGCGTGCTGGCTTCAGACGCTAATGAAAATGTTCACTAAGTCTGAGAGATAAAGCGGGCACATGTCATGAGCGAGTACTTTATTCGAGTCCCCAGCTCTCCATTAAGGCTTAGGCAGGATTAGCAGTGCGTAATGCGAGTTAACTCACGAGCATTAGTCTGAGGAGACGTTTTCATGGTCTGGGAGAGAAAGAGCCCTCAGTCAGACAGGGGGGGGGGGGGTAAAAATAGAGAGCTGCTGTAGAATTGAGTGTCTCATGACAAAAAGCTCCACTCCACTTTCTCTGACATAACTATACACCGATCTGTATTATTCTCAGAAAAAATTCTTAGAAATTGTGTATGTCTTTCGTGGAAAAGTTTATATTTTGTACCGGGTCACATAATGTCACAGAGCTAAGTGAACCCATCTCAGATAGAATGCATTATATTTTTCAATATTTATTTTTTCATATACATATGCAAAATTGATATCCGTATCGGTATTACGATTTGGATTGCTATGTTATTGTTGTAAATTGCAGTAAAATCTGCACATGCAGTGTACGGAAATGTTGGTATGGAATTGAACTTCTCTGTCTTTAACATGAGGGTTTTGTTGTTGTTGTTGTTTGTCACAGAACGATCATGATAGATGGCATAGAACTGTGTCACAAATCGAACTCAAGAAGTCTGTACAAATGTATAAAGAACTGAATGTTACCGACACCAAGGCTGAGAACTTCATTCTTTTGACCGAAAGGGACATGGCTGGGACTAAATTTATCTCATTTAGATTTGTCGGCTAAGTGAAACACAGTTGTCAGTAGAAACATTGGTGCCTTCAGCACGCGTGTCCATGAGCTCGCGCAATGCTGCACGTGTTGAGCTGTTAACCTCAGCTTTGAGTGATTAGGGTAGAACTGCCATTATTGGCAGGGCAAGACAGATAACGGGAGGGGAGGACATTGGAGACAGCCCGCTGTTGTGGTAATAGCACGGAGTTCAACACCACGACGATGTTACTGTAACCGGCAGTCTAAGGCCAGCAAAAATGTTAGAGTCTGCTGGGATTCATGAAATTTGTTAACAACGCTTTCACTTGCACACCGCGTATTCCCAAAGATTTTTCGTCACCGTTCCCAAAAACTGTAGAACCTGGTTTTGACTTCTTTACAGGAAAAGCAGAAAAAAAAAAAAAACGGTTTTACTTTATCACAGTTGGTCCTGACGATGACTTTTTGAAAGTTTGCCATTCGACGACTTTTCGGTCCAGAAGTCTAGAACCAAGATCATTCGATGTAGCTTTGAATGTTGTTGAGCGTTTAGAAAAATAGATATTTCGAATGTTTGAGTTACCACAGTTTTTGGGAACTGTGACGATTTGGTGCCGCCCGTGTGAAAATCATTATTTTAGTTCAACTAACTTCTGTAAGATGTATCTAAACCTAAAATATAGAGGCTCATAATTTAACTGTTTCCCTTCCAGCGTGTTTTCGTAAGACTGACTAAAGCCTTCATGATTTCCACCCTGGAAGTCAAAGGTTTATCACTCAGAGGGCATAGAAAACAGGCGGCATGGAAAAGCAGAAACATTTATTGTTTGACTATTATTTTACCTGAACAAATTTTCTCTTGAGCCGCTCGGAACGGCTCACAAGAATTAGTCAGTAGAGCTGTGCGACATTCGTATCTCTCAGCACCAGCCTGAAACTTGAAAAGAATGGGAATAGGTATAGTGAAAAATTAGTGAAAAAAGAAGACAACAAATTATCCTTATATTATTTCCATCTTTGTACCAACGCCACTGCTAAATAAGGAATTCTCAGGCCACTAACCTTAGTGCAGCCAAGAAAAAGCAAATTACTGTGCTCTGTCAAGGAGTTGTTGAATTTTGGTATTTGGAGCTTGGAAACTCAAGCAAGCAAATAATATTTTTGGAATGTCAAGTTTATTGATTTTGGCAGCAGGGTTTGAACAGTTATCTGAAACAAGAGATAGAAGGCAGTGGTAGGGCTATCACATTCAATCAAGTCTATCAGATTAACAGCTGATGTAGAGTATTTGATTCCAGCTGAGATCTGTTTACTTCGGACGTAATGCATACTGCCTCGTATAGTCTTTTCAAGAAGGTTTCCATCTTGAAGTAGCGCTTATGAATTTATGTATAAAATGGCTTAATGAGCCATGTGACCATTAAGGAAATGGATGACAAAATAAGCGAATTTAATTCATTTACCAATGCAATATATGCCATGATAGAATACATTAATAGAACTGGCGGCGATGACGCGTGAAAGGAACTACAACTCCGGCTTTTAAACGCTTTCACATTCAAATTGTGCGTGGAAACCGTGGAGAAAAACAAAAACAAAAAAGAGGCTGGGTTTTTTTTACTCCTTTTTTTGAAGCCCTTTTGTTTCAAGGGCTTTTGAAGAGCGAAAGGAAAGACGCATTTCCCTTGCTGATTGCAGGCCACTCTACGAGGCGCCTACGTATTGTCTCATCTCTCGGAAACCGGGATAAAACAATTCAAGCGCTGGCTTCAAACACGCAAATAATATGGGGGAGGTGAGCGACGCCATATTGATTTTACGTTCACCATACCCTCTGACCCGCGCTTATTACCAAAGGTTCTCGGGGGAACATGTTTCGCTTTGGCTAAAACAAAATGTATCACGGTTTTGTTTTGTTTTGCTGTTTAACCTTCTCTCTCCCTGCCTCGCTTCCCTCTCTTCGCCGCGTTTTCCCCCCTCCATCTCCCTGGCGGTTCGATAAAAATCCGTGTAGCCGTTTTTTGCGGAGCTAAAGTGCTCGCGTCCGGTCCTGGCGATTGGAATCAATTGAACGTCAGCGATCATTATAATGGCTTTGAAAAAAACACATTCTGATTTGGATGCCATTTTAAGAGCTGGAAACCGCTTGGTGCTCCAGGGGAAAGACGCTGCAGTAAAGCAGCCCCCTGTCTATCGATCCTTCAAGATTAAATTCAAAATATTTCTCATGTAGATTGCCCGAGTGAAACCAAAACAAATGCTCTTTGATTCTATTTGAAATTGCGTGGGGGACACAATGAGCAAGTCGTTTAGCCCCAGGGCAAGTGGGGTTTTACCATGCAGTGACTCCTGTAGGTAATGGACTGGATTTGCTGGCCACATAATAAAAGTTAAACACAAGGCTTTTGTTTTGTTTATTTTGTCTTTAAAGCAGGACGCTCGTTTTATTTTATTCCTTAAAGGAGGAAGACAATGCTGCACCTTACCCCTTCCTCCCCTTTTTTTTTCTAACCCACACGTAGGATTCCAACAACAAAATAATGAGAAAGACAACAGTGAAAAGCAAAATTGTCCCTAAAAAATTTACAATTCATAGATACTGACAAAATAGATTTGCATACATTTAGGATTGAGTTACTTGAATGTAGGCATTATGCTTACCCAGAACTTGCACTCTCTTTCGTCTGAACAGTACAGTGTGGTGGCGATGTTTCACTGTATGAAATTTAAATATTTCTGCTATGTGAAGAAACAGCAAAGAAGCCATGATATGAAAAGAAAAGTTTATCTGTTTGAAATATAATGAAGAACAAATAATTGTTCATATCCGTGACTAGGGGGAGGGGGGGGGGTGTCATACCAAGCCCAGAATGTCACAGCCAGTTGCTGCCCAGTAAAAAATACACCCAAGAAATAATGGCAGAAGCTGACTATGTCTGACTGGGCCTAGTATGACAGGGTCTTAGCGGATTTACTAAGAAACTATAGGAAAATTAAGGTGTGCACTTCTGGTCTGCCGACAGCTGACTCTACCATTCCTAGCTTAGTGTGATGCCCACCCCCCACCCCCCCCCCCCACCGGTGGGATTAGATTCTGGGATGATTCAGTCACTCCCTCTCCTCCCTCCTCCACTTTTTCTCATCTATACTTCTCCACAAATTCTCTGCAAATAAATTTTAATGCCTTTAAAATATTTTGTTCTGCGTGTTTTTTTTTCTAAAAATTAATACCAGTTATTCTCTTCTAATCTGGTCTTTGTTGTTTGCTGGGGTTTGGTTAACATTTATCAAATGCTAAGTATTAATGAAATGACAAGATGCGATACAGAAATACCAATATTATGTCTACAAAATATCCCGTAAAATGTTCGTGCACAGGGGAATTTATCCCTGAAGAACTTTCATGCACACAAAGACATATTTACCCTTACAATATAATATAATCATTGGACTGTTTCTTCGGAAAGACTGCCATTAAGTATTGCAAAGTAGTGCACGATAGAAACGCTTTCGCATTACATAGTTTTATTTGATGGCGCCTATGTATGATTAGCTACCACCATTACTATTGGTACCACATTTTACCACAGTAAAAGTTGGTCTGCTTTACTAATCATTCCGCAATTGCCGACTTCAAAGCTATTATTCTACCAGTCATCATATCAGTTACACGTACTGCCTAAAATTATACAAAGAAGGATTTAATATTGTAAGAGATGAACAACGTGATTTGTAAAGTTGAAAGTGATCGAAAAGTTTATCATTTTCTTGACAGTTCATTTTGTCAGCTGCATTTCTCACAAATGATGATCATTTCGTTGACCAACTACAAGATTGTAGTCGGCTTTTTTTTTATTTTTATGGAACTAGAGAGATATTAAAACACACACATTCACCCACATATGCACTACTTAACTGCAAAGGCATTAGTTTGAATAAATATCACATAGAGCTCATTCGTTACTTATAAGGATCTCACTACATTGCAATTTGAAGAGTTACCGAAGAGAATTTAAAGGCCTAATCTGATTAGGCCTCTTATTATTCATAGACACATAGAAACATTCCGAAAATAAAGTATTAAAAATGTAAAAAAAAGAACAACAATCAAACCTGAAAAGCACTAGGATTTAGATAGATGAAGCATAAGAAGGTATTATAAATATACATTTAAAGGTTACAACTAACTGATATCTTTTGTGAAGACCAGCGGTCATGATGGCGATTGTCGAAGAAATGCATTTTGTCACCTTTTTAAGTGCAGTGGACTGGCTATGCAAGTACTTTAGTATTTTGCTCATAATATTAGGATGTGTATGTAATCCGTTATCGTTTATCGTGCTCAGCCGTAAAGCTTTTAGAGGCAGTACAATGTCCGTCTATCTGAGGATCTTGACTGTCTCGGATATGGGCGTTCTGTGCAATGGGCTGCTGCCCTATGTCATAATGCGAACATTTAATTTTGAATTAAAGTTCAACGATATTTCCTGTTTCATCCATAAGTTTGCTTACTTCTTGTTGCTCTACGTAAGCAGTTGGACACTGGTTATTGTGACCACTGAAAGGGTCGTGTCCACTCTGTGGCCCCATCGAGTTCATATCTGGTGCTCACGTTCTCCGCTCAAAATTGGAATCGTGTTCTCAAGTTTTCTTATACTTTTCGGTGTCTTGAGTGTGTTCTGCGCGTTACTGTACAGAAGAACATCGTCTATTGACCCTGTTCGGAACATGACGCTATTATTTGACTGTGCTTACGTCTATGATGACAAAATGACTCTACCAGTGTTTATCACCGACAGCGTCATGTTTGCATTCTCACCCAGTATCATTCTCATCGTATTCAATGTCATTATCGTGTATGGTGTCATTAGAAGTAGGAACAAAGTCATGAGGCAAGAGAATGGAAACAGAAATATAAATTCTGGCAGCAGTGAAACAACTAGGGAGACTGTTCCAGCAAGGGACGACAGGAGGCTTATCAGGAGTAGCAAGCGATTCGCCAAGGAAACATCTTTAACTGTGACGCTCGTTACCATCAGCACCACGTTTGTTCTCTGCAATTTTCCAGTGTGCGCTTATGGTTTTCTGCCTGTGTATCAAACACAAATGACAGGGAATGAGCTAACGTTCGCCATCACAGATTTACTGACACTCATTATGTATACAAACAACAGTCTGAACTTTGTGTTGTACTGTGTTAATGGATCTAAGTTTAGGTATGAACTCCGAGCTGTCTTCCAGGACTCTGTGCGCTTGTGTCGCTGTATTCAGCCGTAACCCGGTCTGTCCCGACGCAACATTCCTTGAACTCCTTACTGCTTCATCACTTGTAAGGTTTGGTTTTCTATTAGTATGTACTATTTATAATAATTGAAATCACTGAACCTAAATATAAACAGGATTTAGAAGTCCTCAGTGGTGGCTTGTTATTTCATTTGCCTTCATGTGTATATGTTTTCCTACAACCTTTTATTTGAAATCAGTCCTAGTTTAACTACTAGCTAGGCAGGTCTTAAAACACACCGTTGTTTCTAGTAATAAATACATTTGTCAAAATTTCTGTTATGTTCAACAGATCAAATGGTGCTCCGTTTTATTTCTGATGTCATTTCATTGCCCCCCTCCCCCCCCCCCATACTTTTATAACATCATTTTGGGGGCACGTTATTGAGAACAATAAATTAGTTTTCTGCTTGAATGAGGTTTTTCATTTCCCAGCCGTGAACACAATTTGATTGAAAGGAGTTTTATTAGGCAGCCAAAAGAAGAGATACTGCTCTCTGGGAGATGATCGAATGTAGCAGCCACACAAAGGCTGTAGGAGAACAGCCAAACATAAGAGGTGGGCGTGACCGGACCCCCAAACAGTTTTAGGCTGGTGGTGCACTGGGTAAAGTCTCTCTGATCTTGATTTCAGTGTGAGATTCGGACCATGGTGTTAAACGGGACCTGGCGAACAGGCCAGACCGAACAAGCCTGTCTGGATAGTACAGTGGCGTGATAACAGTTACTGTCTCAATAGTACAGGTGCGTGATAACAGTTACTGTCTCAATAGTACAGGGGCGTGATAACAGTTACTGTCTCAATAGTACAGGGGCGTGATAACAGTTACTGTCTCAATAGTACAGGTGCGTGATAACAGTTACTGTCTCAATAGTACAGGTGCGTGATAACAGTTACTGTCTCAATAGTACAGGTGCGTGATAACAGTTACTGTCTCAATAGTACAGGTGCGTGATAACAGTTACTGTCTCAATAGTACAGGTGCGTGATAACAGTTACTGTCTCAATAGTACAGGTGCGTGATAACAGTTACTGTCTCAATAGTACAGGTGCGTGATAACAGTTACTGTCTCAATAGTACAGGTGCGTGATAACAGTTACTGTCTCAATAGTACAGGTGCGTGATAACAGTTACTGTCTCAATAGTACAGGTCCGTGATAACAGTTACTGTCTCAATAGTACAGGTGCGTGATAACAGTTACTGTCTCAATAGTACAGGTCCGTGATAACAGTTACTGTCTCAATAGTACAGGTGCGTGATAACAGTTACTGTCTCAATAGTACAGGTGCGTGATAACAGTTACTGTCTCAATAGTACAGGTGCGTGATAACAGTTACTGTCTCAATAGTACAGGTCCGTGATAACCGTTACTGTCTCAATAGTACAGACTCATAATAACAGCTACTGTCTTGAGTCAGCTGGCGGAAAGAGAAACCTCGCACATGAATCAAGGCAAACGCAAAAGACTTGACACAGTGTGCCATCAGCCTAAGGAAGTCACGGGACTAAACATTGCACCTCTGAAGATCTTCAGTTCTTTATCTTCATTTTAGGTAACCAAATGAAGGCATACTGCTCACTACAGACAGACCTAAGCTGCCCAAAGCACATTTTGTTTTATTCTCTGAGCTCGAATCAAGTGCTGGACAGAATAATTGGAAGAAACAAAAGAGAAACGATAAAACGCTTCCTCCTTAACATCTGGACCAATAACTAAAGGAAACTGGATCCAACGAACACATCGAAAAAGAAAAACAAAGGGCTCGAAGGTGGCGTAAGACCAAACCTTAGCGTACCGTGTGTCTTTCACTCCAGTGTTCACCCCTCCCATGCCCATAATTAAACCATTCACACTGTATTGTTCACTGATGGTCGCCTAATACTTAGTCGTTTATGTTCCTCAGGTGGCAAGCGATTAGAACGTTTAACATTCTTTCCCTGGGATTTTCTTTCTGTCTTCAAATTGGAGGTGTTGTTGGCTTCCTACAATGAAGACCTGTTTCTGCAGTGACGTCTGCACTGAATGGTAAACATTCTGAAAATCAGGATAACTATTTCGGCAGCGGTAGTAACAACCAAAAAGAAGAACAACGGCAATAACAGATTGGCATTAACAACGACAACTCCACTATTACCAACAACACAAATATTATATAATTATTAAAAAAAAACAACAGAAAAACTGTGAGATCGCAGCAAAGCTATATGCAAAGCCAAAATTTGGCAAAAAGAAAAATTTGTATATAGTTGTATATGTAGCAAAGCCTCGCGTAAGAAATAATACCCAAACGATACAATGAAACGCAAACTAAAAGAGAAGACAGAAAATGGCCTACGGAATACAAATGCATATTAGATAGACGGCGGTTCGCAGTTGCCCAGGGTACAAGGTATTGTTGGGGCAAAATTTTAAAAAAATCTAAAAAAACATGTGTTTGCAGACCTTTCTCCGGGAAAACATAGCTACAAGAAAACTGAACGTAAGGTTAAAATAAGACCATGCTGGACTAGGACAACCATGGCCTTTCTTTAGTTCAGTTGTCTCGTACACCTTCACCCCGGGTCAAGGTTACTTATTGGTCTTACTGGATAAAACATTTTGACCGATATTTCCACCGAGAGTTGGTTTCCTGTGGTAAAATTGTGTATCTCACTCATCTTATGCACGTGAAAATCCTCTTTCGAGCCAGTATTGGAGCAACACTGCTATGACCAATGCAATCAGTTGTTTAATCGGAAAATAATCTGATTTTTTTTTCTGTGAATGACACGCACGAAGCATCAAGAGTTTAAATGTGCTGTAGGCAGCATACACAGTGCGCACATCAGAGAGGCCTACATTCAATATACAATAAAGGTATCTTTGTTAACAGTTTGGCATAATCATTAGTACATGTAGTACATTAATATTTTTTATCTAAAAGTACTGAAAAGCGTGAATCGCCGATGACACAAACGTTGAACAGAACGCTTCTTCTTCTACTTTGTATTCTCAACGAGTTTCCAGGGCTGTCCGACCTGGGTTCTTCAATTTCTCATTTTTGTTTTCTGATTGAATGTTGTGTCTCTTGCCGACAAAACGTCTCTGTTTGGACCTTCTGTCAACCCTTCTCCTCTCGTCAGCTGATCAAAGCTAGAATTTACACACTTTGCTGCTCGATCCAATGAAATCAGCTATCCAGGAATACAGGTGTATATACTTTGTTGGCATTTTTAGATCAGTGCAAGCTTCAAATACCAAATTAATAAGATTATCCATAGCAGCTAAAAAAAAAACAAAAAACAAATCTTCACGGGGCACTATCATATTATTTTTACCCTGGCAGCATTTGGATTACGTTTACATTCGCAAATTAACGGCCCTTCCATCAGTTTCGAACAGCAGGTAGTTTAGACATATTAACCGACCGCAGTCCAATCTGAACATCTCTTTATCATCGAAATAAAACTGCCCAGTCCGCATCTTCACCAGCTACTTCCTTGGCAAAATCGAGTAATGTCCACAAAAACTGCTCTGAGCTCCGATCTGAATTTCGATCCGTTGGCGCAGTAAAGGGCAAAGTTTAGACAATTGTTGGAATACATGAGTAAGATCAGAAGATTTGAAATCGCTAATTCCAGCTCGCCTAGTCCTCCTTCTGTTAAATAATTAGGCCCGAGTCCCCACACACATGCAGGACAATTGCAAAGTATAAACGTGGAACTGATTGTAACCAGGGTTAATGTGAGAGATGTTTCCTTTGCACTTCTCCTATTAGTTCTTTGTATCTTGCTGTATCCGGTCCTGCTCCCACTGCTTTCTGAAACCCTCGCCGATGCCTCAGTACTGCTAGAAACTATTTGCGTCCTTTCTTCCGTGTTATTCTGTCGTTTCAAAACGTTCTTCCTACTCCTAACGACGCCATGTACAATGATAACATTGAATATGATAAGGATGAGACTGGGTAAAAATGCGAACGTAGTGCCATCTACGATAGTTATAGGCAATGTCATGGCACTGTTGTACACAGCAACGCAGTCTGCAACCAGTGTAAGATTTGATGTTTTATCCATCATTGTTATATCTCCTTGCATGAGAGCACCTAGGCAGCTAAGTGCCCCTAAAAATAACAAGGAACAAGACATGATGAGCCCAATCTTTGGTGCAGAAGGCGAGCATAAAGTGTGGACACGATGCGGCCAGAGGATGGACACAAGTCTTTCAGTTGTCACAATGACCAGCGTCCAGCTGCTGGTATAAAGCAATAAAAAATACACGAACATGCTTATAAAACACGACGTGTCGTTTGCCCGTAAATCTATGCCAAAAACTTGAATCGTTACGTAAGGAATCAGACCATTCAAAATGACGCCCAAGTCTGAAATAGCCAAAATTCTCAGGTAGACGGATATTGTGGTATTTCGAAAGGTTTTACGACTCAGAACGACGAATGACAAAGGATTGCATAGGAGCCCCACGGCTATCAGCAACATACTAAAATATGTACTAAGCCAATCTACAGCATTCAGGAATGTCTCAAATTTGTGTGCGTTGTCAGTTGTCGGAGTCATTTCTACTGTTTCCGAAAACTGCCCCGTTCTAAAAATTGCAGTTATTCAGTGAAGGTCAAAGAGTTTTTAAAAAAATGGTTTACACATTTATTTTAATTCCAGAATATGTCATATAGAAATTAAGCTTCTTTGCCATTTTATCAGCCTGTTTTGTTGAGATTTAACAGCTTATATTCTGTCATAGAGAATGCAAACGAAGGCCTACACTCTACACAGTTATCCGGAAAGAAAAGAACAGACATAAACATATAGAGCAATCCCCCAAAATGCATAGTAGTCCTATCATAATTATTGTAAGGGTAAATTCACATAACTCCAGTAGTTTCCCATCAAAGGAGAACTAACTACAGGCGTCTCTTCTTCATAATATTCCTTAAATCATTGAAATAAATATCTCTGTGAAGATCAGCTTTCGTAATCTTTTCTTTTATTCGCAGTACGAAGGTCTTTATTACCCAAGGATGAATCATATATCTGCCCACATAATAGTATAGTGCTTTAGTTCATCATTATATGTCTGTAACTTTAATGTTGTTGTTGGTTGACATCTCTCTTTATGTTCTTGTTGAAAGCTCTTAAGTATTAGAAATACCAAATGTTGTATGTAAGTTAACGAATGGATATAATAATGTGATTTAGCTCAAGATTGTATTAGAAAAAGAAAATCTAGGGCTGACAACAGTGATTCATATTACTGCCAGAGTTTATTTTCTTGTTTCATAGATTATTGGGTTCATCTGTAAAAACCATCTCAAACATACAGAAAAAAAAACAACAACAACCCCAAACTACCCTTATTTACTACTGAAGTTCCAATCAAACAAACTTGTAATTTCATGGACAATTCCACCCCTTCTTTTTAAATGGCGATGAAAGTATCGCATTAATTTTCTATGTGTTTTAAATTAATATGTCATTAGTTACAGTCTGCCTAAACACCGAAATTAAAAAAAAAACGAATACAACAACAACTAAATTTTAGTTAAAATTATATTCAAATTTAAAACCTACCCAGCAAACGCAATGGAAGATGAAACATTGAAACAAGGGAGAAACGGAGTACGAACATAATTTATCCTGGTATTGCCCATTGAATGAAATGTGACATTTTACGTGGATGAATAGTTATTTGCATTACATTTGCCTCATAAATTTGAAAAGAGACAGAGTCAGAGAGGTATAGACTAATTTCACTTGCGGGTTTATGAAATTGAAAGGCTGGAATCGTATTTTCCTTCAAAGCCAGGGCAGTGGTCGAGAAACGGTAATTTTCTGTGAATAAACAGTGAACCTAAACGTGAGGTGATCTTAAATTCAAATGTTAATTGTTGATGTTGTTTTTTCACTTGCTTCTAAACGTATGTGTTCGGGATTTTCATTTTCACCATTCCTCAGATTATGAGAACCGCTTCAATATAATCATCATAGTAATTACTGCGGGTCGTTTTCTTTTCGATTGCGCACTTAGCAAGTATGCCATAAAATGCTCCTTAGGATTATGGCCGAAGATGAGGCAAATTATCGGTTTGGCTTATGTTTGCAGTGACTTGCTTTCGGCGTAGGCCGGGACCACAGGAGCCAATTCTGATCGGTCGATTGATTGGATGGTGACGTCACGGCATTGAGTATCAATGCGATCTAAATAGTTGCTGGCGCATGAAGCCTTTTGAAAGGCAACATTCTGTACACTTGCAAGGTGTTTCTATGTAATTAATTAACACTTTTGCTATTCACAACTTTAGATCTTGTTTCTTCCAACTTCACTTTTTGCACAACTGAGAAATGTGACTTTAAATATTTGCGGCTTTAGCTATTGTTATAAGGAGTTAGAATAAATCCTGAACTGTGAAACAGCTTGATAAGTGCCACAATGCATTTTAAACAAGTGTCAACGTGTGCATTTGTTATACCTCTTCTCTATGCTAAAAGATCTCCATATTTTTAAGAAAATGGAGATAAAACAAACAAGAATAAGGTCGCGTATTGTCTGTCTGCCATTCTGCATGACTGCATATCTGCCCATTCTTCGTCGTCAGTCTACCAATCATTATTATGAATGCGCCTTTACTCCACAGGGCGCAAAGATTCAAATACATTACCGTTTATTTGGAGTCAAAGAGTGTGACATGGGACGAATGTAAATTCACGTTCATAAAGTGTTCATTAAAAAAAAGAAATATTCTTTGAAGGTGACAGAGAACGTTATATTGTGTGACAGTATCGTATAAGGCTATTCCTGGTGCTTGAAATACAATGTTCCAGTCTGCATGTGTCTGTGTTCGTGTACGTTTCCTTAGTCTACTGCACATGAATGAAGCTGCCCTCATAAGCTTCATAAATAGGTGAAGTGGGATTATTTACAGAAAGCTAAAAATAAACAAAAATACTGTAAATATACAATTTTTATATTTTTTTATTGGGTACATACCCACCCGTTATTGCTTTCTTTAGGAAGGGGGCAAATGGTTAAATGAAATATTTCGAGAAAAAGGTCTGGTCTTGTCGGGCGTAGGTGAGAAGAAGGTTTACAGCAAAAGAAGTTGCCTATCATGAACTTGCGTTTGGCCGAAACTGTGTGCTCGATTTCATTCACATGATCTAATATCAGTTGTTCATTCTAACAAGAGGTCTGAAAGAAAATGCTTTGTGACATTGTATGAAGACCTTTTGGAAACTTCAATACTGCTGACAATACATGCTGCTTGTCTCCTGAAAGACCATAACGTACGTTATTTTCATGCCCATGTATAGTGAGGAAAGTGCACTGGTATTAAAATTACAAAATATTATAAAAACTCACAGAAAGTCTATGGGGTCGCAGAGAGGCATTAAGCAAGATGAAAATGTGGCAAAAATTAAAAGTTATAATTATATATACTTTTCAGACTTGGATTCTTGGAAATTCAGTCTGTACGTCAAGGTATGGTGGTTCAAACGATAAGTATCCACAATCTTGACAATTTTACGCTTTTTTGCTTGTTTAATTTTCTTTTCGAGACATACTGTTACAATTTGTTTGCCTAACAAAGGTCCTAAACGGAAAGCTTGATTTGTCTTTCCCCTTCCTTTGTGTTTTATATCTATTGCGTTGTTTCTGTATTATTTCTTGTGTGAACGCGAAGCTTAGCAACATACAACTTTTTTTTTTCTTTTTGTCATATTCTGACTTTGGTATTACAATGATTAAGGTTGGGATTAGATTAATTTGCAACGACATCTTCGGTGGGGTCATGGCTGCGGTACCTGTTTTTTTTCTGATTAGGCCTACTGACCACCAAGTTGGTAACAAAAATCCGTTTGTTAATATTTTGGCTATTATTGGATGATGCACCGGTCGTCAATAAGCTGGTGCTTGAACACTGTTGACTAAACCCTTACCTACAGCAGGTGAGGACTCAACTGTCAGGTCATTTTCTATAGTGCCGGTGTTATGGGGGAAAAAGACGATATGCTCTAAAAACAAAAGCTTGCAGGAGATACATGAAACACTTCACACTGCCTCCTGCTTTATTCTTTGGTGAATTTCCATTTAGGTAATGACCAAAAGAAACCATTAGTCCACACAGAAGTGTTACCTAGGTAGAAAAATGTAAGATTGTTTTTGCTCCCCGCAATTCGCTTCAACAAGACATTATAGCTAATTGTGTGCCACATGTTACAAAGGTCTAATGTCATATTACTTTATATACTGTTATATGTTATGTGTATATGTAATGATGTGTCAGATGCGTGTGTCATGTATGTGTACTTAAACGCTGTGTCAAAGCGAATGTCCCTGATGGGATGATTCTTATCTTCTTATCTGAATGACGCATATTTCACACTATAAAATGATGCTAAAAATTGAATTTGTCTTAGATTGGCATGTATGCACCGTCTTTTTCCATAACACGGCAATGTAGCCCGTAACAAAGTGGTTAGACCAGTGGTTCTCAACATTTTTCAGGCAATCGCCCCCTTAGGCCCCAAATTTTCTTCAACCCCTTCGTAGTTTTCGTCCGGGGAGGGGGAGGGGGGGGCGATATCGCCCACGTAGAGAATCACTGCCTTAGATCATGTTCTGGTGTGTAATGTATGATCCCTGTCGGGTTAATATTGTGTATATATCTTTAATTCATCCAGCTGTCTCAGCCTTGTTGTTTACAAAAGCATATACGCAGGATATGTAACATTCTTGAGACAGTGATTATGTATAGGTTGATAAAAATGTGTGTTGTGTGACTGAGAGAACTGTTAGGCGCTATAGAGCACTCTTCTGTGAAATCAGGCGCTATAAAAATGACTTATTATTATTAGTACCCACATTTTGCGTTCCTTAGCCTAACCTCGCACTGAGTCAAGTTTGTTTTGACTCGGTTTTAGTATGTGTGGACTATAGAGTTAAAACAGGACCTCGCTCACTGAGAGACTAAAACAAGTCTGTCTTGCTTGTTTCAGCCGCATCAAAACTGTCTTGAGTCGGAAAAAGAGACCTCACGCACTGAGTCGAAACAGTCCTAAGATAGACTTGACTCACTGCGTCACGGGCTTAAATCTAAACATACATTTAGTTAACACTTGGTACACAATCATAAACGTATCCACCACTTTTGTGTGCGTATTATATGAGTGTGCGTGTGTGTGTGTGTATTGAAAGGGGGGGGGGGCATAGAAAGTTGACGTCTCCATAATCGTTGTGATAACCGGGTGCACGAATGTGCAGCAGATGAAAAAGCAGCGTGGTTTTCATGACATTTACCATTGTGAGGTTTCTACAGAATTACATTGTAAAGTACCAAAAAAAAAAAAAAAAACACGCACATACACACAGACAAACAAACAAACAAAAACTAAAGCAATATAATTATATATATACTTGTTAATGCTTTACATAACTTTTTTTTTTAAATCAGAAACAATGAAATCTCAAATGTTGTTCAAAGACCTCCTCATGCTATACGCTATACTCATAAAATTGTGTTTGATTATGTGAAACTGCTTTTGCCTCAATGGTCTTTTTTCTTTTATGTGTGATTTCAAAATGTCTAACCCCGATTGAATTGTAGCATGTTATAACATTACCACTCATGGTGGCAACAGATCTGGCCAACAGAGGCATCAGTTGTTGGAAATGTGTGCACATAGATAAGCTAGAAGTAATGGAACCAGTGACGTTCCTCAATTGAGCAACATTTTATATTTCCAGTGATCATTCCTTTCCTGTTGCTTGATGAAAGGAGTAATAAGAGTAGAAATGAACATTTCAGATCTGGCATAATGTTTTCCCAATCTATCATAATATACATAATGTGCTATGGGTTTTTTTTCCTTTCATAAAACGTACATCACGTGTAGTGTCAATATCTAAGTGTGTTGTTGTTGTTGTTGCTGTCGTCGTTGTTGTTGCCAAAAAAAACACAAAAAAACCCACTGTTCCAGCACTCAGGGAAAAAAATTAATGCAATTACCAGTACATACAGATCAGTTAATCACCATCAAAGCTTCACACATTAATTTTTGTGTAACATTATCATTATGTTTCTGGGTACATTTTACACACACAGACTTTACAATAATAACAGACATCTTCCTCTCTTGCAGAGTAACGGGTAACGACCAGTTTATCGAAATGTGTTAAACACGTACTCATAAGTGGTTATTTTGATATACGAACACCTCTGGTTTTAGCGCTAAACCATTTCTGATCATGAATTTAGAAAGTTGACAAATCAAGAAAAAATACCAGACATGTCCATAGTCAAGAACCAGATACACCAGGAACGTATGTCACTTGACACTGTCTGTCAATATCCACTTGGAAGTTTCAACTGTATGCAACTGAAAATGGTTTGGCGATATTGGATCCTTTGTCGCTAATAAATAAAACGGTTCGACAATTAATAATTATTCATTTGTTGCAAATAAAAGACTGTGTTTGTTTGTACTGAAGTGCCATTGTTGCACATGAGCTTTCTAAATTAAAGTGTGGTCTGAAAAATATTATCTTGTGCTATATCACTAGGAAATGCTGCTTGATCCCTGGACTTTACCTTTTCGTTTTCCCATCTAAGTTGTCAGCTTTCTTTATACCTTGGAGGAGTATAACCTTTAAAGATCCTAGCCATTTCATTTTGACTGAAATAAAACACCATTTATGTTCTCTCAGTTGACAAACACAACTTCCTTGCGTCAAGAAAAACAGCTCGCAACTCGGATCGGAATTTGGACCCGTTGACGCAGTAAAGCACAAAGTTCAGGCTGTTGTTGGTGTACATGAAGATGGTAAGAATATCGCTGATGGCCAGGTCTACGATCTCCAACTCTCCTGCATTTTGATAACTGGGAGAAAATCCCCAGGCGCACACAGGGAAATTACACAAGATGAAAACTGAACTGATTGTAACGAGAGTCAGTGTTAGGGAAGTTTCTTTCGAGCGTCTATGAACCTGTTTGTGAGGGGTTTCTGTTTTTCTCTGCGGTATCACGAGATCGCTTTCTCTCATACTTTCTGTTCCAAAGTCAACATTTGCACTTGTTTCTTCGGCAACGCTCCTTGGTTGTCTTCTCACCCTGTTTCTACTTCTGATGACCCCGTGGATGATGATAACGTTGAAAATGATAAGAAGGAGACTGGGTACAAACGCAAATGCGGCAACATCGGCGATAAAGACGGGCAGAGTCAACTCTGGGTCATAAACACCAACGCAATGTAAGACTGCTGTGACATTCAACACAGGGTCAAATGTTTTTAAGTCGTTGACCAAAGACGTTATAAAATAACTCAATACGATAAAAACAGCGAGAAAAGTCAGTAAAACTGGCGCGATCCTCCTAGCAGACCGGGAACATATAATATGGACTCTATGTGGCCAAAGAATGGATACAACTCTTTCTAGAGTGACCATCACTAATGACCAACTGCTGATGTATAATAACATATAGTAGATACAAAGATTGATGCTACATGAAAGATTGTTACTTCTTAAGTCATTATTGAATGCTCGAACCGAAACATATGGCATGAGTCCGTTCAAAATGATACCTAAATCTGAGAGGGTTAAAATGCGAAGATATAAGGACATGGTGGTGCCTCGGTAAACTTTGCGACTGAGAACAATGAATGACAACGGATTACAGCAACAGCCCACTAAGATCAGAAACACAGCATAGTATGTGCATGCCTGATTAATTGCTTGTAAAACAAAACTTAAATCTTTTGGTTCTTCTTTCCTGGGTTTTATTGGAATTGTCACGAGATCTGCAATATCATTCATTTTTCTCGAACTGCCTGACTTCACTTGGCGACGGAAACCTTACAGAATCATTAACATAAGTTTTGTTATGTCCGTTGGATCTGTTAGTAGTGGAGAAACATGCAGTGATAACAAACAAGTCAGCACTGAAGATATATGGATCAAACAGTCTTGAGAAACTGAAGAAAGATCGATATTATGTCTTCCTGTAACCGAAAGGGATTTGAATCTCCGCATGAAACTTAAAGAAAATGTAGGTTTTTATAAGTTCCCACTGTCATTTTCCGATATTTTTATCCAGAACAGGCAGAAGGGCGGTTGTTACCAAAGTTAAATGATTACACGTTCAGTAAACTGAAGCTATAAAGAAAATTTTAAAATGTTAACACAAATAATATGAGTAAATCATGAAATTAGTATCTTATCTCAGTTATTTACGTTTCAAGTCATTTTTTTTTTGTCTCGGCAGACTGAAAGTCGTTTAACTAAAGCTGAGTATAAAATACATTCCTTTGTTTTCCTCAGAAAGATTTCTAAAAACTTGCATCAATTTGCAGTCATGAACAGCTAAAAGATTGGTTTTTTTCATGAAGTTTGGCTGTATAATCAGAACTAATTACTACAGAAAATCTTAACTTTACAGCGCTATGCCAGTGACTACTCATTAAAGGAGTAATCGCTTGCAATTGAATCTTTAAGCTTTCAACATTGCATCAACGATCATAAAAATATTATATGCATGAAAACATTATATATGGTTTGTACCCAGTCTCTTCGAGAAGTATACACCGGTTACTGGAAACTGTATCTGGAGTGGCTGTTTAAGTTTGTCCATTACAGATTCAGTGCGTAATGACCATAGAGTTTACTTTTAAAAACTATAGAGACCATAATTATACAGACGTACAAACATCGACCAAATTCTGCATTTTAAGTCGGCATAATATCCAGGCCGGTTATCTATAGTTTAGATGAACCAGTGAATATTAAAATGTGTGTGACCTTAAATTCAAATGTTACCTGTTTTTTTTTTTTTAAATTCATTATTATTTTTGTTGGTTTGTGTTCGAGCATCTGATCACCATTGCCCAATTTATGAGAACCACTTTGCTATAATTATCTTAGCAAATGCATGTGTTTTTTTTTTCGATTCCGAGCCTACCAGGTGTACTATAAATGCTGCACAAGGATTGTGGCCAAAGGAGAGGCAAATTATAGGTTTGTCATGTATTTGAAGGTACATGCTTTAAATAACTTGTGCCATTTCAAAGTGTCTGTCTTCACCAGGCAACCTTTCATATTATAGTAATAGCCGGCCCTGAAGGAGGTATGTATTGTAATGGCCAGACTTGAAGAACGTGAAGATGCAGAGGCTGGATACTCTCCCTTTATGTTAAAGCGTTTCTTACGTGTACAAGTGATATAATTTGCAGGGGAGAATCGATCGATTTTTACATTATTGTAAAAAGTGATCGATTCTGTTTTGGCATCTTGAGGGGGGTGGGGGGGTTGGGAACAAAATTATGTTCAACTTGCACAGTTCAAAGATTTTACGATATAAATTTACGTCATTCTATAGCTCAAGGACCTACGTGTGTAAAGTAATTTCAACTATTTATGTATGCCAGCTACAATGTAGGCAGTAGGTTGTCCATGTCTGATTTAAGTATGCCCGTCTTTCATTTTTCTGCTGGTTTGCATGGCTGCATATCTGCCCGTTCGTCCCTGTCAGTCTACTAGTCATTACTACGAGCCAAATACGTCCCAACGCCACAGAGGGCAAATCCTAAACAGCTTCAAACACCCTGTGGATTAAATTTGGGGTCAAAGGGTATGACAGAGGGCGAAAGCAGATTCATGTTCATGAAGCAATAAAAAATATATATTCTTTGATGTTGTCAGCGAACGTTGTATATTGTGTGACAATATTATGTAAGGTTTTTCTTGGTGCTCAAAATACACTGCTCCACAGTGCGTGTGTTTGGATGTATACGTTTATGTGTACATTTTTTATCCTTCTTCTTTCAATGAAATTGCCTACAAGCTTCATAAATAAGTAGCGTGGAGTTATTTATAGAAAGCTTGAAAAAAAAAAAAAAACTCAATATTTCTTTTTTCCCTCACCAGCACCTTCGCCATTCTTCTTTCTTTCATTGAGGGGGGGGAGGGGGGCGGGAGAGAGAGAGGAGGTAGAATGAAGTATAACGAATTTTTCGAGGAAAGCTTCTTACTGACACAAGCTCCAGTTTTACCGGCCTAGAAGAGAAGAAGGTTTCACAGAAAGAGAATTGTCTTGTATGAACTTTGAGGAACATTTGTTTGATATTATGAAGCTTTCTTTGTCTAGGTGGCCTTCTTTATGTCTGCGTTCGGAATGTCCAGGCTGAGTTGAAGTATTGCAGTGTTTTTATAAACATTGCCATTCATGCCGACTGCAAGTTTGGCCATCAGAGGCATTAGTTCGGGACGTTAGTTCTTGTTTGTTCTATCTCCATCTTCTGAAAAAACAGGAGATCTTATTGTATGTAGGAGAGGTTTAACAAATGCACACTTTGACACTTGTGTGTGAAATGCGTTGAGGCACTTATCAAGCTGTTCTATAGTTCCGATTAATTTTAACTCCTTATCATAATATAATAACTAAAGCCCCAAACGTTTAACGTTGAATTTCTCAGTTGTGCAAAAAGTGGTGCTGGAACAAATAAGAACTAAGGTCCCGATTTGTTTGATATTGTGAAGCTTCGTTTGTCTTCTGTGTGTGTGCGTGTGGAATGTCTGATCCGAGTTGAAATATGGCAATATTTTTTTAAACATTAATTACCATTGGTGCTGACTGCGGGTTTGGCCAACAGAGGCATTAGTTGTCGGACTTGATTTGCAGCGATCTGGCAAAATTTGTCAGTAATGGACATGTCCATCTCACGTAATGGCGTATCGATGAAGTTTGAGACATCTGAGTTGCGACTACCTATCAGTGCTCATGACAAGATGTATATTCTCATATAGTGACGTTGTAACAGGGTGACAGATTGGCAAGGTATAACTAGCGTGGGAAGATAGTTGACGGCGGGGAGACAGAGTTATTGTAGGCCAGAGGGGGAAAGTAAGGGATGCAACGGAAAGCGCGTTGACACCCGAAAAAGGTAGTGTTTACTTGACCGCCGTACTTGACGATCAGATCACCTGGGAATTGCTTGGGGACTAGAGATGCTTCAATTGTATTTGACGTGGAGTCGACGGGGGTGGCTATTAGGATAACTAATGTACACTCGGTGAGCGTCTTGGGACGCAACTTGACTGGGTATAAATCCCCGAACGCTCCTTCCAACTTCAGACCGCTGAGAGCACTCACCAGCTTCGTGCCGAAGAGGAGACCACAACTGCAACTGTAACTTTGTACTAGTCTTGTGAGTGGGGAAGGTCAGGGAACCCGCAAACATCCTT
The DNA here is from genome assembly GCA_963931925.1 of Onchidella celtica. Lineage (NCBI taxonomy): Eukaryota > Metazoa > Mollusca > Gastropoda > Systellommatophora > Onchidiidae > Onchidella > Onchidella celtica. The sequence goes on from OZ007569.1 coordinate 28,202,509, forward strand.
TGTCAGAGCGTGGTATCTTTGGTATCTTGTCGGCATTTGAGCTGTTGCTGAGTGGTAAGTTAATTGTACGATGTATGTGTATTTTACTTAACGTTCATAATTGTAGAACCTAAATCTAGGGGGTTTACTTTGGTGTAACTACTGCCTCTGAGAGAGTCACGGAAACGCCGTTATATATATGTTACGAAACCTTATAGGATGGGGTCTGTTAGAGAGAGCGTTATTCTTCGTGGGGAACGTGTAAATATCATTAAAACTGTATTGATCGTTTATTCTATTGCCTATATGGGAGCCTATGGAGTATGGGAGCTGCAGCCTGACTTATAACAGTGTCAGCGGTTAAAAGTATTAATGATGAATATCCGTCATGGAGTAAGTATGGAAGTCATGCCTTCCAGCAGTAGATTAGGAAGTTGCGATTGTTTTTCTACAGAGGAGGAAGAACAACACCTTCTTGGCTTCTCAACTTCTTGTACTTGGATTAACGACATCGTGGCTTCTTGGTTTCCCGACCTATTGGTACCTGCCGATACCTGTTGATCTAACTGCGCAGTCAAGCCAGAGTAGAGAGAAAGAACCAGCTCCCAGATAGCGCCATACACCCCTAAAGGAGAGGTTTCCTTATGCTGAATGTACCCATGTGTTTTATAAAATGTGCTAGAAATTGAATATTACGAAGCCTTTTAATTATCATGTACTGATTTACATTGATTTCATTCCATCGAAATTCACGTGAAATTGTATGACCTATGTTCCTATTATTATTGAATGAATTAATAATTATTGTATAGATAAGCAATACAGATATCGTTTGTTATAACTTATAGAAGAGAGATAGTGTGTTTGTGCCGTGCCTATCACGGCTGGTGTCAGAAGAAAGTTATTGAGAGGAAGAGTGAGAGAAAGTGGAAACATCACAGACGTAACCATATCTTTAATGATTTTCTAAAGTCTAAAGAAAGCCATGTTTTGCCACATGCCCGTCTGTATATTAGAAATCTCACTCTCATCGAAAGTTTGAAACAATATCCCATAAAATGGTAAACTTTCTGAAATGCCAATTTATGTGAGATGAACGACGGCATAATTCCTCATCATCATGTTCTAAAGGAACTATGAAATCATAAAAGGCCTTTTACCCGCTGAGCATTAAATTCTACAAGATATCAGATTACGCTTTGGATGGCGCAAAGATGAACATGGGCCTATTTTAAACGGTCTCAGATTTTCGCTTTTTTTTTTTTTTTGGTACTGTCGTTGATTCTAAGCCACAACTGAGATGAATGAAAGAAAGTGTTCCGGCATTTGGAACCGGAAGAAAAGGCCCATTTTGTTCGAGTAGAATTAAAGACAGGAAATTTCGTCCTACTCCTCATTTTACACATTAGTGATTGAAACTCAACTTGAAAAATCATATCTGTGCATTCCCCGAATCAGTGTGCCTAATAGTCCGTAGAAGTGAGCATTTCAGATTTGGCATGATGATTCCCCCCTCTCTTATACCATACAATATCGCCACTGTATGTTTTTATCTACGTATCTTCGATTTTGAAGTTGTTACAGGAAGCACACACACACACACAAAAGGCTATCTCACAAAGGTTGAAATTCCAGGGAAAGTTAAATAATTGAAAATGCACTCCTTTGAATGTACCAAAAAAAAAAAAACTTGCTTTGTTGAAGAGCATCATACCATGAAAATTTTCTGCAAATGTCATTCCTCTGTCGTGTATGAAGTTAAGATTTCTAAATTTGTTTGTTTTTTTTTTGCTTTCAAATAAAGAAAAGACCTTTTGTTTTCGTGCTAAAAACTGTTCAGGCCATTTATCGCTTAGATTAGAAAGTGCGCACCTGACAAAAGAATTGTTCCAGTGATAGAGTTGGAGGATTTTACCGCATCCACATCATAGTCCTGAGTTAGCTTCTTCAGACTGTCATCCGTCTGTTCTGGGCCCTTCAAAAGACATTTGCCTCGGAAGCGGTTCACACACAGATGAGGCTATTGTGAAGGTGCAAAGGTGGCTACCGTCCAGCTTGACGGCGAATCTTTCAGAGAAGATATTTAATAATATGCGCTCGTGCAACAATGGGACAAGTTCATCAATCCCGGTGGCGACTATGCTGGAAAAATAGCAGAGGCGTGATGATAACTTGTGCACAATGTTTTATGTGTAACATATTAACATGTTGCATTAGTAAATGTTTATACGTTTCTTTTCGAACCCCCCTTGTACATTTCAATTTAACTGATAGAAACGAAACGTCATTCATTTTCTTCCAGCCAATGGACACCATTTACACACATCAAGAAAAACAGCGCTCAGCTCTGTACGGAATTTAGACCCGTTGACACAATAAAGTACAAAGTTTAGGCTGTTGTTTGTGTACATGAAGATGGTAAGAATATCGCTGATGGCCAGGTCTACGATCTCCAACTCTCCTGCATTTTGATAACTGGGAGAAAATCCCCAGGCGCACACAGGGAAATTACACAAGATGAAAACTGAACTGATTGTAACGAGAGTCAGTGTTAGGGAAGCTTCTTTCGAGCGTCTATGAACCTTTTTGTGAGTAGGGGTTTCTGCTTTTCTCTGCGGTATCACGAGATCGCTTTCTCTCATACTTTCTGTTCCAAAGTCAACATTAGCACTTGTTTCTCCGGCAACGCTCCTTGGTTGTCTTCTCACCCTGTTTCTACTTCTGATGACCCCGTGGATGATGATAACGTTGAAAATGATAAGAAGGAGACTGGGTACAAACGCAAATGCGGCAACATCAATGATAGAGACAGGCAGAGTCAACTCTGGGTCATAAACACCAACGCAATGTAAGACTACTGTGACATTCAACACAGGGTCAAATGTTTTTAAGTCGTTGACCAAAGACGTTATAAAATAACTCAATACGATAAAAACAGCGAGAAAAGTCAGTAAAACTGGCCCAATCCTCCTAGCTGACCGGGAACATATAATATGGACTCTATGTGGCCAAAGAATGGATACAACTCTTTCTAGAGTAACCATCACTAATGACCAACTGCTGATGTATAATAACATATAGTAGATATAAAAATTAATACTACATGAAAGATTGTTACTTCTTAAGTCATTATTGAATGCTCGAATCGAAACATATGGTATGAGTCCGTTCAAAATGATACCTAAATCTGAGAGGGTTAAAATGCGAAGATATAAGGACATGGTGGTGCCTCGGTAAACTTTGCGACTGAGAACAATGAATGACAACGGATTACAGCAACAACCCACTGCAATCAGAAACACAGCATAGTATGTGCATGCCTGATTAACTGCCTGCAAAACAAAACTTAAATCTTTTGGTTCTTCATTCCTGGGTTTTATTGGAATTGTCACGAGATCTGCAATATCATTCATTTTTCTCGAACTGCCTGACTTCACTTGGCGACGGAAACCTTACAGAATCATTAACATAAGTTTTGTTATGTCCGTTGGATCTGTCAGTAGTGGAGAAACATGCAGTGATAACAAACAAGTCAGCACTCAAGATATGTGGATCAAACAGTCCTGAGAAACTGACGAAAGAACGATTTTATGTCCTCATGTAACCGGAAGGGATTTGAATCTCCGCATGAAATTTAAAGAAAATGTAGGCTTTTATAAGTTCCCATTGTCATTTTCCCAGTTTTTATCCAGAACAGGCAGAAGGGCGGTTGTTACCAAAATTAAATGATTACACGTTCAGTAAACTGAGGCCATAAAGAAAATTTCAAAATGTTAAAAGAAATAATATGAGTAAATCATGAAATTAGTATCTCATCCCACTTATTTGCGTTTCAAGCCAATAATTTGTTTATTTATTTATTTTATCTCTGCAGACTGCCAGTCATTTAACTAACGCTGAGGATAAGATACATTTCTTTGTTTTCTTCAGAAAGACGTTTCTAAAATCTTGCATCGATTTGTAGTCATGAGCAGTTTAAAAAGTGGTCTATTTCATGAAGTTTGGCTGTATAATCGCTAGAGAAAATCCTAACTCTACAACGCTATGCCAATGACTACTCATTAAAGGAATAATCGCTTGCAATTGAATCTTTAGGATTTCAACATTCCATCAACGATCATAAACATATATGCCTAAAAACACTATGGTATTGTCTTCGAGAAGTATACACCGGTTACTAGAAACTGTATTTGTAGTGACTGTTTAAGTTTGTCCATTACAGAGTCAATGCGCAATGTATATGGAGTTTGCTTTTAAAAATATGGAGACAATAATTATACAGACGTGCAAACATGGAACAAATTCTGCATTTTAAGTCAGCATAATATTCAGGCCGATTATCTATAGTTCAGATGAACCAGTGAACATAAATGTGTGTGACCTTGAACTTAAATATTAGCTTATGCGTTGTTTTTTTTTTTTTAATCATTATTATTTTTGTTGGTTTGTGTTCGAGTATCCCATCACCATTCCCCAAACTATGAGAACAACTTTACTGTAATTGTCTTAGCAAATGCATAATGGTTTTCTTTTCGACTGAGAGCCTACCAAGTATACTATAAATGCTGCGCAAGGCATGTGGCCAAAGGAGAGGCAAATTATCGGTTTGTCATGTATCTGAAGGTACATACTTTAGATAACGTGCACTTTCAAAGCGTCTGTCTTTACCAGGCAACCTTTCATGTTATAGTCATAGCCGGCCCTGAAATATGTATGTATTGTAATGGCCAGACTTGAAGAACGTGAAGAGGCAGAGGCCGGATACTCTCCCTTCATGTTCAGGCCTATAAGTGACATCATTTGCGTGGTAGAATCGGTCGAATTTTACGTTATTGTTAAAATCGACCGATTCTGTTTTGGCATCCTGAGTGGGGTGTTGGGAACATATTATGTTTGCACAATTTAAAGATTTGATGAAATGAATTTCCTTCCTTCTATAGCTCAGGGGCCTACGTGTAAAGTAATTTCAACTATTTATAGGTGCCGGCCACACTGTAGGCAGTAGGTGTTCCATGTCTGATTTAAACATGCCCGTCTTTCATTTTTCTGCTAGTTTGCATGGCTGCATATCTGCCCGTTCGTCCCTGTCAGTCTACTCGACATTAATATGAGCCAAATACGTCCAAACGCCACAGAGCGCAAATCCTAAACAGCTTCAAACACTGTGGATTATTTGGGATCGAAGGGTATGATAAAGAGGGAAAGTAGATTCATGTTCATTAAGCGTTAAAAAAAAATATTCTTTGATGTTGTCAGGGAATTGCGAACGTTGTATATTGTGTGACAATATTACGTAAGGTTGTTCTTGGTGCTCTGCCGTGCATGTGTTTGGATGAATACGTGTATGTGTACATTTTTTATCCTTCTTTCAATGAAGTTGCCTACAAGCTTCATAAATAAGTAGAGTGGAGTTATTTATAGAAAGCTTGAAAAAAAAAAAAAAAAAACTCAATATTTCTTTGTCCCTCACCAGCACTTTCGCCATTCTTCTTTCTTTCATTGAGGGGGGGAGGGGGGCGGGAGAGAGAGAGGAGGTAGAATGAAGTATAACGAATTTTTCGAGGAAAGCTTCTTACTGACACAAGCTCCAGTTTTACCGGCCTAGAAGAGAAGAAGGTTTCACAGAAAGAGAATTGTCTTGTATGAACTTTGAGGAAAGTATTACATTTGTTTGTTATTATGAAGCTTTCTTTGTCTAGGTGGCCTTCTTTATGTCTGCGTTCGGATGTCCAGGCTGAGTTGAAGTATTGTAGTGTTTTTATAAACATTGCCATTCACGCTGACTGCAAGTTTGGCCATCAGAGGCATTAGTTCGGGACGTTAGTTCTTGTTTGTTCTATCTCCACCTTCTGAAAAAACAGGAGATCTTATTGTATGTGGGAGAGGTTTAACAAATGCACACTTTGACACTTGTGTGTGAAATGCGTTGAGGCACTTATCAAGCTGTTCTATAGTTCCGATTAATTTTAACTCCTTATCATAATATAATAACTAAAGCCCCAAACGTTTAACGTTGAATTTCTCAGTTGTGCAAAAAGTGGTGCTGGAACAAATAAGAACTAAGGTCCCGATTTGTTTGATATTGTGAAGCTTCGTTTGTCTTCTGTGTGTGTGCGTGTGGAATGTCTGATCCGAGTTGAAATATGGCAGTATTTTTTAAACATTAATTACCATTGGTGCTGACTGCGGGTTTGGCCAACAGAGGCATTAGTTGTCGGTCATGATTTGCAAAGGTCTGGCCATCTAGAGGAAACCAGTGGCTTTCCTCTACGGCAAAATTTGTCAGTAATGGACATGTCCATCTCACATAGTGGCGTATCGATGAAGTTTGAGACATCTGAGTTGCGACTACCTATCAGTGCTCATGACAAGATCTATATTCTCGCATAGTGACGTAACCATATCTTTAATGATTTTCAAGTCTAAACAAAACCATGTTTTGCCACATGCCAGTCTGAAAATTAGAAAGCTCACACTCATCAAAATGGTAAATTGTTTGAAATGCTAATTTACGTGAGATGCACGACGGCATAATTCCTCATCATCATGTTCTAAAAGGACTGTGAAATCATGAAAGGCCTTTTAACCACTGCGTCTTAAATTCAACAAAATATCCCATTACCCATTGAATGATGTAAAGATGAACCTATTTTTACGCTTAGTTTTCTTTTTTTTTTTAACTATTGTCGTTGATTCTGAGCCACAACTTAGATGAACAAGAGAAAGTGTTCCGACGTTTGGAACCGGAAGAAAAGGCCCATTTTGTTCGAGTAGAATTAAAGACAGGAAATTTCGTTCTACTCCTCATTTTACATATTGGTGATTAAAACTCAACTTGAAAAATCATATCTGTGCATTCCCCGAGACAGTGTGCCTGATAGTCCGTAGAAGTGAGCATTTCAGATCTGGCACGATGTTTCCCCCTCTCTCCTATACCATACAATCTCGCCACTGTACGTTTCTATCTATGTACCTTCGATTTTGAAGTTGTTACAGGAAGCACACACACATACACACACACACAAAAGGCTATCTCACAAAGGTTGAAATTCCAGGGAAAGTTAAATAATTGAAAATGCACTCCTTTGAATGTTTAATATTGTTCGGAATATAGGATAGCTATGTCCATGTACTTTCTACTTATAGACAAACAGTGTTTCTATAAAATCCGAGTTAGATGGGTAGAAACTTCATTGAAGACATGCTGTGTTTTGCCTTTCATAAGACTTACGTCACGCATAAAGACAATTTCATAAAAACTGTGAATGAATTGTATTGTTGTTTTGTTTGGTGTTGTAAGATACGTTGTTTCAGTCTGCAAAGAAAAAGCGCCGCACTTCATTACAGTATATGTTTGACATAAATGCAATTCTAGTAAAGAGACAATAGCCGATGAATCACCATCAAAACTTCACATATTTGTGTGACATAATAATGTTGTATTTCTCCCTTGGTTTTGGAAATAATGAATGCACCAAAAAAAAAACAAAAACACTTGCTCTGTTGAAGAGCATCATACCATGAAAATTTTCTGCAAATGTCATTCCTCTGTCGTGTATGAAGTTAACATTTCCTAAATTTGTTTGTTTTTTGCTTTCAAATAAAGAAAAGACCTTTTGTTTTCGTGCTAAAAACTGTTCAGGCCATTTATCACCTAGATTAGAAAGTGCGCACCTGACAAAAGAATTGTTCCAGTGATAGAGTTGGAGGATTTTACCGCATCCACATCATAGTCCTGATTTAGCTTCTTCAGATTGTCATCTGATCTGGGCCCTTCAAACGATATTTGCCCCGGAAGTGATGTTCACACACAGGTGAGGCTATTGTTGTAAAGGTGCAGAGACGGCTACCGTCCAGCTTGACGGCGAATCTTCCAGGGAAGATATTCATGCGCTTGTGCGCCGATGGGACAAGTTCATCAATCACGGTGGCGACTATGCGGGAAAAATAGCAGAGCAGTAGTGATAACTTGTGCACAATGTTTTATTTGTAACATAATAAACGTGTTGCATTAGTAAATGTTTATACATTTCTTTTCGAACCCCCCTTGTACATTTCAATTTAACTGATAGAAAACGAAACGTCATTCATTTTCTTCCAGCCAATGCACACCATTTACACACATCAAGAAAAACAGCTCTCAGCTCTGTACGGAATTTAGACCCGTTGACACAATAAAGTACAAAGTTTAGGCTGTTGTTTGTGTACATGAAGATGGTAAGAATATCGCCGATGGCCAGGTCTACAATTTCCAACACTCCTGCATTTTGATAAGTAGGAGTAAATCCCCAGGCGCATACAGGGAAATTACACAAGATGAAAACTGAACTGATTGTAACGAGAGTCAGTGTTAGAGAAGTTTCTTTCGAACGTCCATGAATTTTTTTATAACCAGGGCTTTCAGTTTTTCTATGGGATATCACTCGATCTCTTTCTCTCATACTTTCTGCTCCAAAGTCAACATTGGCATTTGTTTCTCCAGCAAGACTTCTTGGTTGTCTTTTCACTCTGTTTCTACTTTTGATGACTCCGTGGACGATGATGATATTGAAGATGGTGAGAAGGAAACTGGGTAAAACTGCAAATGCGGCAACATCGGCGATATAGACAGGCAGGGTTAACTCCGGATCATAAGCGACAACACAGTGGAGAAGAGTTGTTATATTCAATATAGGGTCAAATGTTTTAACATCTTTGAGTAAGGATCCTATGAGGTAACTCAATGTGATAAACACGGCTAGAAAAACCAGAAAAACCGGCCCAATCCTCCAAACTGACCGGGAACATATAATATGGACTCTATGTGGCCAAAGAATGGATACAACTCTTTCTAGAGTAACCATCACCAATGACCAACTGCTGATGTATAATAACATATCATATATAAAAGTATTGATACTGCACGAAAGATTATTACTTTTCAAATCATTATTGAATGCTCGAACCGAAACATATGGTATGAGTCCGTTCAAAATGATGCCTAAATCTGAGAGGGTTAAAATCCGGAGATATAAGGACATGGTAGTGCCTCGGTAAACTTTGCGACTGAGAACTATGAATGACAGCGGATTACAGCAACAGCCCACTACAATCAGAAATACAGCATAGTATGTGCATGCCTGATTAACTGCCTGCAAAACAAAACTGAACTCTTTTGGCGCGTCATTAATGGGTTTTACTGGAATTGTAACCTGATCTAAAGTTTGATTCATTTTTCTAAGATTTTCCGCATCACCCGGCAAATGGAAATGGTACAGAATCACCCTGTTTCACACTCGGGTTAGGTTCTTCTGGAGAGTTTTTTGGGAGCAACAAAACCAGTCTTGAGACAGTGAAGATGGGTATTCTTCCTTCGCATAACTGAAAATTAATTTGAATCTCCGAGCCAGATTGATAGAGTTATCCAATTTTGCAATGCGCCTTTATTTTCATTCAGTAAAAATGGCAGGGCAGCTGTTATCATAAACCAAGTAATTTCACGCCTAGATTACTGCTATTTGGTATATAGAATAATTGCGGTGCGTTCTTGATATGTTTACATAATCATGAAACCAGTAGCTCAGTTCGTTTGAAGCCAACGTTCCCTGTTTTTTTGTTTTTTTTTAGTAGAATACCAGTTCTTTCCATGGTGCTAAACACAAGAATACCCTTTTCTTGATTTCCTTAGAAAGCTTTTTACTGTAATCATTTGCACCAATCTTTAGTTATGCACAGCTAAATGGGTGGTTTGGTTTATGATGTTTCACTTTACAATCAGAACAAATTATGTTAGAAAACTGTGCCAATGACTACCCGTTAATATTGCTATGGGTACATTAAACGCAGAATATAGCATACAATTCAAACTGGGATCCTTCAACTTTGCATTCACGATCGTAATCTTATATGCACAAAATTATGATGTGGTGTCTTTGAGAAGCATATACTTTGTGGAAATTGTATTTGTAGCGACTGTTTTAGTTTGTCCATATTACAGAGTCACTGCACAGTGACCATGGAATTTACTTTTTAAAACTGTAGACACAATAATTATACAGCCCTGCAAATTTCGAACAAATTCTGCATTTTAAGCCGGCATGATATTTAGACCGAATATCTGCAGAAATTGTCAAGCAGATGAGAATAATAACATAATTCTTTCAAATAACATACCTAAAACATGTATGCCATCATTTACGCGTGTACATCTCAAGCATTCCTCAACATAGCATTTCAAGCCCTCCTCGTCTTCGAAGATAGAGAAAACAGTTGTTAATACGTGAAAAAATCCGCACAACTAGACTGCAGTTCATATAAGCAATCGTTAGTGTACTTACACATCTCCTATAAACCTACACATTGCCTGTACTGCTTACAGATAACGTTGTTTCATTGTACGGTGCATTTAGTATCTTACTTAAAAAATAACAACAACAAATAAATCATAATTAATTAATATTTTGTTAGGCCGAATTGACTTTTCATAAGCCGAGAAATAAGTGTAGCAGAGCAGGATTTACACTTGATTTGTTGTCAATTCCTCTTGAATCGACGAAGGAATTGATTTATTTTATGACTTTCGTCAGTACATTAGATTAGGAAATCTAGCCAATAATAACTAAGGCAACGCTCACGATCAATAAAAAGCAAATGGCCCTTGCAATATACATGCGTGCTGTTATCAGATAAACCGTAATTTACGAACGTATTTGAGACCCGTTATACCAGCGGCCAAAACAACTGGAAAAATCTGCAAAGTAAATTGTGACACTTATGAATAATTAAATATTGCCAGCTGCTGGAGATTGTTCGATCCCTCATGTTCTTATCCTCGTCCATTACTTTCAGTATTCTTGGAAATTTGAATGTGAGTGACCACACTTACAGGTGTGAGAACCTTCCGCTGGTGAGCCAGATACCTCCAAAATTGTTAACGACAGAACATAGAGCCTATGTCTAATCATTAATCATTTTAAAAGAAGCGTTAAGCCTGAATATATTCATCTGATTTGAACTACATCCCTTCAACGTAGCATCATTGATATTATATAAATAAACATACAATTATTCTGCCTGTGCTTGGAGAGACTACTGGAAACAGTACTGCTGGTGAGTGTTTTGGTTTTGTCCCAACATTGAGCGTGGCATATCTTGTGTAATTCTGCTATCTCCAAAACTTACGCCGTAAACCTACTTAAGTGTGGCGGAGTTGACATGTCTCTGGAGGAGACGAGACAAAACAAATGACAGGTCTAAAATCCATGTTGTAAAAGTGTCTGGAAGCTGTAGTTTTACCAGTCAGTAAAGCATGCATTGACTTCTCATCCAATTAAATTCGAGTTAGCGGCCGCTCGCCTGCCACTAACTGAACTCCAGTAACTTGCTTTCAGCTTTTAGTTGTCGATCTTTTGTGTGTATCTTGTGGTGCGTTATTTTTCAATGGTTATTGCTTTGTCCAGGGAATTCGACCTCGTTTGGTGCTGTGAGGCATTTATGGGGAGGATGATTTAGAGTTTTTGTTTCTCTTAAGACTTACTGTCGTTTGTGGCGGTAGATGTAATTAGATTTGTAGAGTAGATATCAGTTCAAGTGGCAACCACAGTGAATTCAAGCGGTGTCGAATGAACGCAATCTGTGTTTATTTCAGTATCCTTTTAATATTGATTTGTTCTCTTTATTTGTGTCTTTTCAATATGAAATAATTATTTATTTCCATTAGTATGAACGCCCTGAGAAAACAGCAACAACAAAAAAAACTCATTCTTAACTTCCTAGGTTTTAAAGTGGCCTGACAGCAGAGGCCTCCTCTTTCGCTATACTTAAATAGATTACTACCAGTAAAGAATTGTCCACATGTTGAAACCTTTAAAATGTGTACACAAAAGTCCAATGTGATTACGTTGTTACGCCAAAGAGCCGCCGATTTTCCCCTCCTCTCCTTTGAAATATGATTTGGGTACCCGTTTCGATTAAAATATAACTAACCTCTTGTCTCACACCAAACCAAGAGAAAATGCAGGTATATCCCTAGACAGAGCTCGCCATTGACAAAGCTGATGTAGCCGGGGACAAAACAGGAAGATTAAAATCCTTCGGGAACGGACTGAGTTAAAGGGACGACAATGGAGCGATCGTGTTGTAGCTGAGGGCGTCCCCGGCTTCCATTTCGCCAGAACAAAAGTCCCGGCTTGTTTAGATACACGTTTACGAATTAAACACAAACACCAAGTGGATGACGGCAAACGGGTAGGTCAGAGCATCACAATTCAAGTAGTGTAACCCACCAGAAAGAATCCATTTCCCAGCGTTTTGTACTGGTCTGAAAAGCCTGGTTATTCCCCTGCTGCGACCGGTGTGGAGCAGATTCGGTGTGGTTTTCATCGCCAACGCACTCGGAAGTGCTCCATCTTTGTTTTTACCGGAGAGCCAATGAGCTGGAAACCAAGGAGAAAGAAAAATGACTGGGCTGGGTTGACTCTCTTTCCACTTTCAACACCTCTAGAAGATGGGAGACGGAACGCACCGACAGGTCATTCCACATAAAGTGGCCATCACTGAGATCTAGTTGATTTTGACTTGCAGATAGTCTCCTAACACTTGTCTCCATACATGCTTTTATTGTATTCTTGAAAGCAATCTTACGTTTCTTGTTTGGTGCATCTTTACATTTAAGCACAGACAAACAAGCAGAAATACACACACTATGGGAAATTCCTGTGAACCACGCAATTCCGAAAGGAAAGGAAAACAATTAGGACTGTTGCATATGATAAAATTTCATGTGCATATTGCCAGGTAAAAATCAAGAGAAACGACAGCGGGAGTTCGTTACACCAAACGTATGCTCGGATATAGGCATAAATGTTGAAATTGTTTTAAGTTTTTAAAATTAAAAGAAAAAAAAATGAAAGTATATGTCAGGTCTTCGTCACGGAATGTTTTCAAATACCAATACAATATTGGCTGAACGGATGATCCATCCAAACCAGCATCCATCACTAACATGAAATACGTTCAACGCTAAATCTTTGTTAAACATGCTTGAGAAAATTAATGTCTGCGATTTTGTCAAAGTTACTCATCGGGTTCCATGTAGTGAGAACTATACGAGTTGAATCACCGAGTCATCCACAAAATGAGGACAGTTTCCAGGGAATGATCCCGACTGACATCGTAGAGCACAGCACGGGTGTCCACAGTCATCAAGAAGCCAGCATGAGGCCTGTCGACCTGAGAAAGGCATTAGAGCACGGCGTGAACAGGGATGAGCAACGGTGCGAAAAGGGTGTGAAATCGGGCAGAGGGGCCAAGCGCTTCAGCTCAATGGGGTTACAAGCTCTAATGTGGAGTTGATAGATCGCCAGTTGGACAGTGGCTAATGGCTTACAGACAAATCCCAGCCATTGCGCACACACCTATCGTTAACACTTTATGGAAGTTGTGTGAGATGGTCTATCGCACTTCAATCTTAATCGGTGTCCCTGTGGGCTTGGCCATTCAGTTCTAACAAATAGTGTATCAACCAGGAAGGATGACTTCTACAGGGTTAAATTAGAAAGTCAGTGGAACTTCCGCCTCAGTGGCAACGGATCTTTTCTTAAGTTTCTGTGCAATTTCTGGGCAGGCACAAGAGTATAGATAAACGTAAACTTCAGGCCACATTTTTGTTTTCCTAAAAGTCGTCGATGTTGAGACACAAATTCTTCAGCCGTTTCTACCAGTCCTAGTGTTTGTGCATATTACTGTAAATGAACTGTAATGTAATAATCAGCAATGTAAAGCGCTCAAATCCACAAAATAATGATTTTCTCACAGGCGCTTTAATAAAGTTAGGAACAGGATCGACATAAGATCAAGAATCAAAAATGACCAGCACATTGGTTAAAGAATCTCCTTAAGTTTCATACTGTTCGAGCTGGAAATTCAGTCTTCATTTCTGTTTCTTGACCTTGTCAGAATGTTAGAATGACCTTTCCTTTGGTGTGGCATGAAGACTGTGTGAGAGATGCTCATGTTAAATGATTTGCCCTTGGGCACATTTTTGTGCACAATTTGTGGTACGTGCGTTATATTTTTTAGACGCATGATCTTATATGTATTGCCTGTTCCTCTTCAGTGTAGTTTAGAGGAAACCCATAATTATTGTATTTCGTTGGGTGAAACTTCCTTAATTAACTGAAGGCGAATTAACGTCCATTTTGAATTTCCAGTGTTCAAAAGTAGTAGAAAGAAATATGTTTAGCCGGGAGCGAGAAAAAAACCACTTAAACATAGGCTAAATGCGGACGGATCTTATAAAACCGGGCTGAAGGCGAAATTTTTATACCTCTTAAAAAAATAAAAATAAAACACTTCTGAGACACTTCTTTCAAGCAAAATGTTTTAACTGAATGCAGACAATTGGCTAATCTTTCATATTACAAGCAAATCTCATTTCCATTAGAAAAAATTGCCCTCCTTGAAGGGATTTTCTCAGGAATTTTGTCTTTCACCTTCAGCTCGATTTCGTCAGATCCACTCACAAATGGCATATGAGGATCATGAGAGAAAAGAAAACTGTCGGCACATAAAGTGATTTTCGCCTCAGATCTACTCCCAGACCCCATTATGATAAACTTGGTTCATCAACTTTGCCTCTGGGAAACCAAAGTTTGAAAACAAAAAAAAAAACAAAAAACTGCAGACACAAGCTATTAGAACATCAACCTTTCAGTTACGAAAAAGGGGGAGTTGTGCACTTTCAAAACTTTAAAAATCAATTTTCGACTTTGAAATTTTTGTGACAATGGTGTTTTTTTCCTGTATGGTATTCATCTATTGAAATAATCCTTGAACTGCAGAAAGCTGAGAATCTTTAGCCGTAAACAATCTTATTTGCTTTATTGTTAAAATAAAAATGGCCTTGTCGCCGTGTTCTGTCATCCGTAACGATCACTCACACCAGCGATGGCGAGATTTCAACAGGTCTTCTTCATAAGTAATTGTTTGTTTGTATACACAGGCCAATTATTCTTCTCCCTTCATCTCCCCGATGGCGGTCGTTAAGATCTGACAAAATATCAATCTGTTGGTGATAAACATCACGACCACAGTGCCCTGTGAGGATGAAATTGTGAGAAATGAGGACGTGTTCTGAATGGCAGTGTTGCTCCCTTTATCAGTTTGATGAGAAATTAAATAATGTTTACCAGCAGAGATGTGTGGGAATAAACAGTGCGTAACCCTCTCAGTGTTTGCACAGGGGATTATACAGAACATTGATACGTCTTATTGCAGTTCAGCGTATTAAAGGAAACATATTGCTGTTACAAAACAGCTTAGAACCAAGCCTACTCTTTCCAAAGAACCGGAAAAAGTACAGGCATCGCATGGGAAAGAAGCTGAAGAAAACAGTATTATTAATCTACAGATGATGTTCTATTTCATGGTGATATTTTGTTTAGTGACTGGTTGAAGGGATAAATGAATGAATGAATTAATAAATGATTAAATAAATAAACAAATAAATAAATAAATAAATAAATAAATAAATAAATAAATAAAATGTAACAACTTTCAGATTCGCAATGCCACCTTTTCCCAACCCTGTTGGACAAAATTGTTGTTTCTTTGAAGTCAGAAAAAAGTTTGAGGTCAGGTGTTTGAGGGATAGAAAATTAACATTCACCGTGCCCTTAGCTGCGAGAAATAGTGTTAGACCACAATATTTTGGGGCGTATGTTGTTTTAGTAACTTGTGTGTCCATCTGTTTAAATGATAGAATGAGATGGTTGCAGTACTGGACATTTCGATCCCTCAGTATCAATACACGTAGATCGTCGATTTTCTATAATACCTCCTATTAACTGTTTGAAATAGAAGCTGAAATCACAGATGCACATTCGTTATTGGATTGTTGGCTCGGATCCCTTCTCTATCACATCATCGAAATCTTCGACCATCTTCATCCATTCATCCATTCCTCTCTTATTGTTCAGCTCTAAATCCACTGTTATCAGTTTGTGATTTCGTAAACCACCTACCATACTTAATATAGACTGTATGATCCACCTCTACTATTCTGACCGACGAGACTCTTCAATCTTTTACTCACTTACTTTTATGCCTGCCCAAATTGTATTGCAGATTTCAGCACCATCTGGCCTGACAAGTTTGGAAAAAACAGTTCTGTGGTTATGTCAGAGTATAAAGTAGAAATAGTTCTGACTCAATGGGTCATGTAAGGGTATTTGTGAGTGGATCTGGCGTAATTGAACTTAAGGTGAAGTATTTGTACCTCTTTAGAAAAACAAATGAAAATAACATATTTCTAAGAAGATTTCAAGCAAAATATTTTAACTGAATGCAGAAACAATGGCTAATCTTTCATATCGTAAATGAACGTCAATTTCCATAGAAACAGTTTTTTCCCTCTTGGAGGGGTTTCCTAGGGAATTTGGGTTTTCACCCTGAGCCTGATTTCCCCACATTTACAGAAATAGTTTTCACTCTGTGGCCATGTGAGGATATTTATGAGCTGTTCAAACTGTTACCATCATCAACAAAACAGTAAGAGGAAGTAATCCCACTTGAACACATAGAAACTCTTAGAGTAAGACTACAGGTTTTATGACTGTCTTCGACTGTTCCGCTAAATTGATGTCCCAAAATACTCATAATGTTCAATAAATACTCAGTGTCGTCCATAATAAAATTCCTTTCAAAATGTACTCATTTACACTACATTTGTGACCCAAAACAAACCGTAATTCAATGTCCAGTAAATTCTCAGTCAATGTCACCCAAGAAATTCCTTGCAAAATGTAGTCATTTTACAGAAACGGTGTCATAAACAGAAACGCATTAAGGTGGACACTCGCAAAAGCTTAGGGTCCTCTTTTTCTATGGCCTATTGTCTCGTGAATTGCTATCCACGCCCCTGAGATGTTCAACAGAACTATCTTCAATCTTTAGAGCCTTGCCCCACACTTCCTCATTAGCTTCTGCAGGCCCGGCAGTGAAAATATCAGTCTGTTACCACATGTCCCTGCCATTGTCAGCGAGTCTTGCTGACCGTACGGCCTGCTTTGTGCTGTGAACAAAGATCGATCACATTCGGCCTATCACCAGCATGCCATTCGTCTTGTTTCTATTTGTTGTCTGTCAAGTTCCATTTGTTCGGGCCTCTATCACATGACCGCGCACGGGAAAATGGCGACAAAACCTGATGACTTCATCCCTTTGAATTTAGTACAAGCAGCACCCCCCCCCCCCTCCTTCCACCTCCCCCAAAGAACCCCCCCCCCCCGCCCCTTGTGTTTCTCAGTTTCTGACTATGTTGTTGTATATGAAGGCGATGAAAACTTGGGTTTGAGTTTGAGTTTGGAGATAGCACTTCGACACCATAACATTGTGCTTGGAACAAGCAAGACCAAAGACAGAATATGATAGAACAATAGGACAGTAGGAGATGAAGGAGACGATGATGACTGCTGTACTGTTTCCTAACACCAGGCGTAATTTAATTTTTGTCAGTGTTGTCATGGAGATTTATGCGGCTGTAACTGGATAATAGGGTCCGGCTAGCACAAGCCGATTTTAAACTAGTTAGGTTGGACAGTGACGTCATGATCTTGACTTTTCAATGAGCCCTGGCACTCCAGCCAGCTATTTGGATAGCGACCACACGACATTGACTTTCAGTGGCAACTCGCACTCCAGCCAACTAATTGGCTGGTGACGTCATGACATTGATTTTCAATGATATCTCACACTCCAGCCAACTAGCTGCATCTCATTTAAACTTAATGTCTCGGCGCCATCATCCAACTAGATCTAGTTGGCCCATCAAAATCTGCCAGTGCGCGCTGGGTCTAGTGACGCAGCTTGACCAGAGAGTAATGTATGTGTAGAGAGAGCTTTCCCTATATTGGCCGATTTGCACTGCGAGACACAGGAGGCCCCGCGAAAGCACTGTTAGCATGGAGCGGAAAGTAGGTAGCTGCGGTAACAATACCCGTTTGTGCATTTCCACGGTTCATAAAACTTACAAACGGCTTTAAATAGTTTCAATCAGCCCAAAATGTGAACAAATCACAGTAAACAGATACGCACACTATCTTTGATGAAGGTGGTCTCTTTCATGGATAAATAATATATTATCCCTAGTCTGTGGTCTCTTTCAATTCTTGTTTACCGCAGCGACCTAGTTTCGCGATCCGGCGGAAGTGAGATCTCTCTATCAATACACACTCTCTGGCTTGACTGAACAATCTACGCACACCTAGGTGACTAGAAAGGGTACTCAAATGAGCAATAACTTACAACTCCCTCTTTGCGCATTTTTAAAAATTTTGTAAGGGAGGTATCACACCAAGCCCGGTAAGACGCGGTCAGCTGCTGAGAGCAAAATGCACACCAAAGAAATAGTGGCAGAAGCTGACTGTGTCTGACCGGGCTTAGTATGATAGGGTCTTCCCGGATTTACTAGGAAAATAATTATAGGAATTATGGTGTGCACTTCTTGTCTGCCAGCAGCTTACTGTGTCTGATGGGGCTTGGCATGATACTTCCCTAACGTATACCTGAGACCTTTCTCAATAAAACACAAGGTAAATACTAATTGGAATAGGAAAGCAAAAATGCCCTTCATTCTCTGTAACAACATTTTGATTAAAATTTCAATTTTACCTACTGTACAGTGCCATGTGGCTTGAAAAAACCAAGTGATTTGGACCTGAAGCATGCATTTCTTAAGCTGGAAGACCATACGAATACTAATTAGAGCTACTCAAGTTCCGCTTCCACGATAAAATAATAATTTTTGACCACACGATCCGGTGAGTTTGGGTCGATTTTATCCCGCAGGGTCACACTGGGTCACAAAGGCTCCCCCTCGATATGATAAGCGATGGCCAAAAAACAGGCAAATAACACTGACCATTGGCCACAGTAATAAAATCATAATTTTCTCCCCCCACTGATACGCGTGCCGCTGGGGACATTAAGAGACATTTATTGCCGCGGAAGAGAGAGGATGATAGGCTGTAAGCTTAGAACATGCCTTAGGGGCATGTTGGCTGTGAGAGCGGTGTTAGAGTTAAGTGCTTCGGCAGTTAAGCAAAGCCGGAATATTCGATTTTGCAATTTTTGAGTCGAAAATAAAAAATGTGAAAAGTGACGGCTCGGAGTTTCATAGCAAATAGCTATTGTGATAAAGTGCCGAAAGTAGGAGATACCATAATGGGAATACATTATGTAGAGGATAGAAGGAGATTGAAAGGAGAAACTTGGAATGAAAATGTCATACAGAGGGAGAGAATAAGAGAGAGAGAGAGAGAGAGAAAGAGAGAGAGACAGAGAAGGAGAGAGAGAAAAAAAGAGAGAAAGTGAGAGAAAGCGAGAGAAAGAGAAAGAGAGAGAGAAAGAAAGAAAGGAGAGAGAGAGAGAGAGATAAGGTTCATTCAAAAGAAAAGACCAAAAAAGACCAAAAAACAACATTCAGGTGATCCAATCATATTGACGAATGGATGGATGGATACATGGATGAATTGGCGGGCAAACGGATTATGGATGAATAGATGATGAGTGACTAGATGAACTAATGAAAGAATGGATTGATGAAAAAATAATTATATGAATGGGTGTTCATGCAAAGTACGTATTCATATCAAATCTTTTTTTGTTTTGTTTGTTTTGTTGTTGGTCCAATTATAAATAAATGGCTCATAATTTAATTCCTCTTCCCCCTTCCACACACACACACACACACACACATACACTACCACCAAGTCCCACTGAGGAGTTGAATGGACAGGCTTTTTGGCTATGTTTAATCACTAGAAAAACGGAATGATTTTAAACAAACTTTGTTTATGGATTGTATTGAGAGAAATGGAGCAGTGGGCTGGGAATAAAGTGGGTACTGAGAAGGATATTATAGGTGGGAAGTGGTGGGGCGGGCGAGACAAGGAAGGAAATACACACACACTAGGAGATTGAATCTCAGTTGGGCCCTGACACTTTCCAAAATACCCCGATAATTCTCTTTGTTTTTCTAGCGTTGTCTCGTCCAGAGTTTGGCTGGCTTAATAGAAGACCCCAGAAAGGTCAAAGTTCTGTATCCTTTTACTCATCGACCCCAGCCCTTGTCGCTGTTGGTCCCCCCTTACCTGATGCCACATTATCGCATTATCATCACCTCCCTGTGTAATATGGCAATTATCTGGTCCTTGGCACCTTTTATGTTAGATAAAAAATTGTCCGAAATTCATTTATCGCTTTTCATATTGGCTTGTCCAGTGGTTCTCAAACGTGGTTTTCCTCTGACCAGATAGTTAGTCTAATCTAACAAATTTCTTCTGACCAGGAGCGTTTGAGTTTCGGTTTTAAGACGCGTCGGCACGATGACGGCCACTGTGCACCTTTCGCGGTCTATTTAGGTACTTTATTTATATTTGTTATTCAGACCATCAAGAATTTAAATTTCACGAGTAGGAATTAAATAATTGCATATAAATTTTATTACATTTGTAAAATTCTCAAGGATTATTTTGTATAGATCTGAAAAGAGTTTTTTACATGTGTATAAAAGTTTTTAAATCAAGTTGTAGATCTTAGCCTCTTTCAGAAAGGACATGAGGCAATGTGGGTCCATGTCAGGAAAAATTCTTTCATGGATCAGCAGGCATAATTCCAGCTGGTCAAAAAACTCATCCCAACAATCAAACTTCGTTTCAGGCCCCGTATTGAAAGCGACAGTTGTGTTGGGATATTCGCCATTTTTAGGCCCGAACTTCAAAGCATCCCTGCCGTTATGCGAGAAACATAATGATTGGTCAAAATAGAAACCTAGTCAGAGGGATCATTCCGTGAAAGAACGTTGACCGCCTGGTCAGAGGAATTATCCCTTTTCCTCAGATGACTTAACTGAAAACCGCAAGATCACTGTTTTTGAAACATTATAATGTAAAGGACTGAGTAGCTTGCCAAACTGAACATATTATTATCTTGTCAGTATGGGATTGTCTTGACAACGCCAATGCCTGTGGCAAATTTTCATATCGCAAATACTTGCGTGTTTACTATGCCATTTGTTAAACGTTCGGTTTTCTGAAACTTACTTCAGTACAAAGTGAAGAATCTGCAATAAAGCATCCAAATGAATAAAAATTAATGTCACTGACCCTATCATGAAACAGCACTACTATTTTCGTATAATTTTTCTAGGTGATAAAATTTTTTTGTTTGCAGCAATATTCTATGGATTCTTGAAGAATTTTTTTTCTTTTGATTAAATTGATGTACAACATTCCAAGTGCCGAGCTGTTAAAACAATTAGTAGTAATATTATATCTTAATAAAACTTGTAAAATACAGTATATACTTGATTATTCATGTTGGTGACAGTTTTATTAAAGAAATGTTGAGATTTAAGACTTAGTGTTAAATGCGGCCCATTTTACACGGGGCTGACGCTGATCCTCAATGGAAAAAGGTTGCGTTTCTCTGGCCTAAGTGTGGAGAACCCCTGTGCTGTCTCTCATTGACAGGGCTGCCATATCCCCTTACACATTTACAACCGGAAAACTCTTATAGATACGAGTGTTAACTTAGATTTGTCGTCATAACTTGAAGGCGCCCTGTAGGGAAGCCAAAATTTAAAAAAAAAAAAAAGGCGGGGATGGGTGAAATAAAGCCGGTGGGTGGAGGTGGGGGAGGGCGGACTTGGACATAATACTCTGATCTGTCTCAAAACAAATCATTTCTATCCATCCATCCATCCATCCACCCATCCGTCTTTCCTTTCATCCAGCCATCCATTCATCCATCCATTCAACCGTCGATCCATCCGTCCATCCATCCATCCATCCATTCTCCATTCAATCAGCCATCTATCCATCCATCCATTCATCCACCCACCCGTCCATCCATCCATCCATCCATCCATCCATCTTCATCCCGTCCATCAGTATTACCCTACTGTTTGTCTGTCTGTGCCAATGTTATCTGTATATTAGTTTCATTTTTTTTTTCTTTTTTTTTTTAAGTTTCATCTGTCATAAGAAATGAAAATGATTAAACATGTTTCGGAAAGATAATTAAAGAGAAATGGTATAAATCTTTATTTTTATTTCATTTATATTTTTTCATTTTATTTTTGCTTTTTAGTGTTTATCCTGTGTACTTTCCTACGCGACGTTTTCACCCCGAAGAGGCTATCCATAAAGTTCGATTTTGGGAGTCAGTTTTTGACCTCGTCCTCCTCTCTGTACACTTTTCAACGCTTTGCACTCCCCCCCTCCCCCGATACACACACACACACACACACACACATTTGTGTTATCGTGTGACCATGCCCAGAGTAAGGCCTTGGTGGTTCAAAAACATTTCTCTTTGGTATTTTACATGACCTACTTGACTGTTTAATTATGCAATCGTACAGCTCATTTTGTTGAAAAAAACAACAACAACAAAACAGCAGCAACAACAACAGCAAAAGTTTTAAGTTAATTAAAAAGCATGTACATAGTCACTCCCCAGAATTCTACCTCCGGCTTGAGAACTTTTGGCTTCTCGGGGAGGGCAGGGCTCAGCCTAGGACCATTTGCTCCTTCTCTCCATTCTCTGTTAACTTTCTTGTCGTGGATTCTCTTTCTCATCATCTGTTGCCTAGGTACGTCTGTCTTGTCATTTTCTGTTGAACCACCCCTTCCATCCA
Organism: Onchidella celtica; assembly: GCA_963931925.1. Taxonomy (NCBI): domain Eukaryota; kingdom Metazoa; phylum Mollusca; class Gastropoda; order Systellommatophora; family Onchidiidae; genus Onchidella; species Onchidella celtica. The sequence continues at coordinate 28,225,166 of OZ007569.1, forward strand.
TGTGCGCTTTTTACATGCTGGGGCCACCCCCCCCCCACCGACCTCCACGTCCCCCCCACCCCCCTCCCCCCACCCGCTCATCTTCCGAGCATGGATACTTTATGGATGGCCCCCGAAACGTTGTCAGACAAGAGTGAAAGAAAGAGTGAGTCAACAGCTCAGGACTGATAGCCTGGAAATGTAAAATCTGATGGTGCCACTTGAAAAGGACAGGGGGTCGAGTGAAGTGAAAGATAAAAGGTGACGTGACAGGGGGGAAAGAATGATTCACAGATATCGTAACCCAATTTTTCACAGTTTTACCAAGGAGTGATAGAAACCACAGAGTTTTAACAACTGTAGGAAGAACAGGTGGAAATTGTAGGTTATACAGGGTGTTTCCAAAATATGTACCCACTTTGTTTGAATATTATATTTATTTCATAGTGACAATGAAGATACATACAACAATTAAATTTTGTTGTATATGTTGACATGTTTAAATTGCTTTAGGCAGCAAGGAGCGGAGAGAGTGGATGACCTCTTGCGTTTTTTTAGATCAAGAATTTTTTAACATGTATTTATCTCTGTCCCCCCCCCCCCTTTAAAAAAAAAAAAAGTTGACTATCGCTGCACTGTGGCCACAATGTGTCTGCTCCAGATGTAACTGGGCTGTAATGACACTGAGGCAACTTTCCCAAATGGGATTAAAGAAGTATACAAAGCACACATACATAAAAAAGTATCCTTCCTGTGTATATTTTGAATTGACAATTAAAGGGACTATGACAGACTTGAACTGAGCTGTGTAACTATTTAAGTAATGCATTGTGCTGAGACTGATGACATCGCAGTTCAATAGAGCTGCAAACAACATTAGGTAGTCCATTTGTGTGTATACATTTTTGTGAGAGCGCTCGGTATATTCAGTTAATCTCAGCATTCCCTCGGTGCTATATTTAGGCCACGTGATTGGACTGACACACATAACATAAGTAACAAGACATCGTCGTTCAACTCACGTTAATCAACAATTTCCTTATTAAATTTTTTACAAGGGAGCATTTCAAAATTTTAGTCACCTTTGTTATTCTTGGTTGTCATAGAAACGTTTGAACTTTAACTCCAATACCGCCAAACACATCGATGCGTCACATTGTGGAAATATAGATCTCACCACGAGCAATGACAAGCTAGTCATAACTGAAACCACCAAAAATCATATACATGCCAGTAGGTAAGATAGACGAGGACATGATGTACTAATGCAGAAAGCAATCAAGAAACACACCTTTGATTGTGATACTCATTTTCAATATACAAGAGAACAAGATGTCAAAAAATTACATCAACAATAATCATACACGCCACACATTATTGCAATTTGTCAAGAAACATAATCATTATCATGTCAAAATAGTCATTACATAATTAAATTTACATACATAATCGACACAACAACATTTGAGGTTTGTGTCATACCTAGCATTCATATTATAACCGATAATGGGAAAAGAGATATAAAGTTGTGTTTCTGTAAACCGCTCACTCGAAAATACAGTTTGCATGAGCACTTGATCGAAGGACATCTCTTCATAGAATGGCAGTTTAGTGAGCCTTTGTCTACCATTCAATCAAAAAATGAATTTTATCATAATAAAGTGTCCGCTGCCGATCATTAAATTGTGATCGAATTTCATAAACACTGCATACTTCCCACACTGAAAATAATGATCTTTTGCAAAATAAAGTAACCCGTTTACATTGTGAGATATTGTTTTCTTTGTGAAAATCATAGTAATATTTATTTCACAAGGGACATAATCAGAGGCTGCATGTTTTAAGTACTAAACATTTCACAAAAATAAAACAAAATCAACTTACCTATGTGGAATGATAATGTCTTCAGTACAATCCTAGTTAAGTGAAATATTGTTTTAAAAAAAACAACCCGAGGCCTGTACAAATACTTTTGTTCGTGCCAAAAAAAAAAAAAATCTCTCTACAGTCAGTTATTCAGAAATAAAGTGACATCTGACACACACATTTAGGCTGTGTTCATTATGATTGATAATGAATACCTTCCATACACATCTTCGTGCTTGCATTTTTATTGCCTAATGAAAACATACTCCACTGACAATGGCTGCTGGGAACGACGTCATTTTAGAAGTCCATTCATAAAACAGAGAATCTCAGAAATTATTATAGTTAGTGGAGCCTAACAAAATGTAGAAAAAAAAAACATATTCTGTATTTTGATCGAAAAATCACACTCGAGTCCTCCAATGCCGATTACAGAACGAAATGCATGTTACACGGTATATTATAAAGTTTCCGAATGTCAAGAGACGACATTTCTCCATCGCTGTTAACGGCACGCAGTGAGAGAACACTCAACATACGCGGCATTTAGAAATATTAAGAGTCTGAGGATCTGTTCGATGACGGATCATTTAACCCTGATGCTGCCGGTGACAAATTGCTATGTCTCGTCAAGGCTGTTTGAATTGAAGTGATTCATGTCTTGCAAATTTAACATTTGGAGCTAGCATTCATTTGGAAACCTAAACAAAACATACTATTTCTGAGTTTAAAAACAAAATACTGCTTTTAATGGTTCTGGCAGCACACGTTTGAAATGCTAGCTGATTTTTTTGTCAGCTTTAGGCAGTGGTAGGGTTAAGAGACACAAACATGGGAAACCTAACGATAACCCCAAAAAACTATCAAGAGAGCAAGATCTTAATTTTGCCAATGCAGTCAAGAGTAAAGTTCTTTATGTGGTAAACACAAGCTCAGATATGTCCATTTTTTTTTTAATCCAACCAGTCAAATTTTATGTATTAAACTAGTTGCATACACTTTTACCCCTGAGTGCTGACAGCGGTTCACGGTTTTGACAGTATCCAGTATGTTGTACTCATGGACAGATAAATTTTCTCTTTGGGTTGACTACAATGGGAAATGTCATTTCCTAGCTTAGTTTTAGTTCTTTCGTTGATAAATATTGATAAAATTTAAAGTTCTGTCTGAAATTCAACCAGGAGTACAAATCTGAGAAAACAAAACAAAACATAAAAAAACTTTCGCTGCAAATTAAACAGCAATAGTACTTGTTAACAAGGACCAATATTAAGTAGTAAACCAATTATTTTTAAAGGATTCAGATCACCCTTGGATAGCATTATCTCTGAGTATATCCTGTAATTAAAACAAAATCCTATCCTTTAACCCTAACCTAATCCCAAAAAGTCTTTTTAAAAGTAATCAAACACGTAGCCATCTTGCCAGGCATGTACATGCAGATATTTGGTTGTTCCTTGTGTTTCGCCAGCCAGAGATTTTTTTAAAAATTAAGACATGGGGAATTCTGCAAGCCGAGAAAAGAAAACATAACAACCCCCAATATGATCCAGATGGTGATCCTAGTATTGAAAAACAGTGAACCGGGGAGGGGAGATTGTATACATCACTAAGAAGAAGAAATATTACCTGCTCATATCTAAAGAATATTTAACTATGTTTAAATATCTGACTACATTCCGGAGAAACCAGGCAGTCTTTGGTCCACGAAAGTGTTTGATCCTTATGAATAAAATTAATCCATTCCCACGATAGATTCACAAACATGAAAACACTGGGATTATCTGTTACAGCGAACACGTTTATGTTATCTCATATTCAGATTATACTGTGCCAAACACGTTCTAGTCCAGGTTTTACCACCTATTGAAAACTGAAAGCAAATTGCCTGTTATTTGGCATTAATTTCCCTTTTTCCCGTTGGAAATACTGAGCGCGTAATGCCACTTACAATTCGTTTAACAAAGAAATACCACAAAGGTGTCCTCGTATCACTGGAATATGCACACTGGTGAGGCCCCAGGCAGCTGCAGTAAGTAACTTATGCGTGTGCTTCTCTCATTCAAAATCAAGTCATAAGAAAATTATATATCATTCTTTCTCTGAAATTCAGAAATAGGACAAAAGAAACACGTTTGTTCTCAGCCTTAAAGCTCTGCTGGTTTCAAATTATAATTTTTCGTATTTTGTTTTATGTATACTTCTTTAATCCCATTTGGGGAATTTGCTTTAGTGTCATTGCAGCCCAGTTACAACTGGAACAGACACGTCGTCGCCACAGTCCAGCGCCAGTCGGCGGTTTTTTATATATTTTTTTTTACCATAATAATATTCTATTATAATCTTTCATGATTATTTTATCATAATTATATTTCAGTATACGGAAAAACACAGAATGAAAATTATTATTTCGATTTCTTGCAGCTTGGGAAGGTGAAATAAAAGTCTACTTAATAAAATTCTCTTGCAACACATTCCTCATATATCCAATGTTTCCACAACACTAAATCATAGTCTTTTTCCTGTCTACGAGAAAACATGAAAATTTCCCCCACACTGCAAACAACCTAAAATTTTCAACACACCATCTGTAGATTCAGTGTTTTTTTTTCTTCTTTGAATACAGTATCAATCATTTCTTACGCGTACGTCCGGATTGATAAGATTAGATTTGAGGTAACGTGATTTGACGCAACATGTGTTGAGCAGTAGTTTCAGTGATGTTGTCACTGGCAATGCTTAGAATCTAATCTGGGTCGGTCGTGCGACATTTCTATTCATGAACAGGCAGATCGATATTCCCCATCTGTCCTGGCCCAGTTGCACATTTAAATGAAACGCAGATAATAATAATATTGATCAAAGTAACAACAGAAAAAAAGCACAGTTTATTGGGAAAAGGAAGAAGTAAAGTTCCATAAGACCTAACTGCCAATCAACTTAACAAAACATTTGAGACACCATGCGACTGTTTTGTCATGAATTAAGCAGTGTGCATCACAGTAACAAGGAGATACAGTGACCAAACCCACTTTCAGAAACTGGACTTAAGAGAGGAACAAATCTGTAACAGATGTGTTCAAGTTCCTAGAAAGTACAATTTATGTTTTATAAATCATACAAATAAATGTGCAGGACGTGGAAAATCAATGTTTTCCACGTAACTGGTCATCAAGAAAATTTTGGCTACAGAGAAAACTTTGTTCCGTGTAATTCCAGTAAAAAGACTTCATAAAACATTTATTTTTATTGTATCTTGTAAAATGACTGACAGTCCGTCACTCTCTCTGACACTCTCTCTCTCTTTCTCTCTCTCTCTCTCTCTCTCTCTCTCTCTCTCTCTCTCTCTCTCCCTCTCTCTCTCTCTCTCTCTCTCTCTCTTTCTCTCTCTCTCTCTCTCTCTCTCTTCCCCCCCCTTTCAAAATGCCATTCATTACCTAAAACCCATTCCATGTATCATATCATGACTGAAATGAAATGGAGTCCTCAACAGTTGAAGACGTTCAAATGAATACATAACGGCCAGCTTTGCCCTGCACACGTGAATCCTCAAGTGCATATTGCAGTGAGTTCGTCATTAATGTAGACACACTACCTATCTTCGTGATTAATACATTACTGATACAAATTATACACATTCTCAGTTTGCTATGCCACTGACTGCTTTTTTTCATGTTTCCTGACTCATAACTGAGTTCATTTAACAGTTAATAATCAGATTTATTCTATAACAATTAAAATTCTTTAACTTTACATATGCACAAATCACAGACATCGTAGCGTTCAATCAAATACACATTCATACATTTTTCCAAAGCATTCACAAATAATACAAGAATGCAAGCTAGAACCAACATAATATGCGTCAAAATGTCTAGAAGTCTCGGTATCGCTGTAGAATTTGCCTTTTTATGCACATTCTCCGTTTGAGGGCAAAATGTTCACGGCTCCTTCAGAAAGCGCTGAATTTTTGTTGAGAGTTCTAGTTTTTCCGCCAGTGACCCGAACACATGACACCAGTCTGACGTGTTATGGGTAAAGTATTGTATTATAATCCTATCTAGGTCAAACCCACTTTTTAACATCATTTTAAATAAAGAAATATTATGCTTTCCTTTTTCTGTCTGGATTATAATGTAATGGCTAACAGTTTCTTTTGGTCGTCATAAAATGGAAATTAAACGAGGAATAAAGTAAAGGTTTTTGTTTGTTTGTTTTTGCCTCTCGTAAAACTTTGTTTTAGGCCCATAAGGCCTTTCCCCGCAGCACCGCAGCATGTCTTCTCCAATCTTTCCTTCAGTATTTCGTTCTGTCTCATCCTCTTACTCATTTTTTCACCCCTAACAATATAATTCATTGTCATTTTCCAAATTCATCGATCCCTTTCCACTCTTTTTATTGTTATCAACAATCTGCTCTTTTCGCTTCGTCAACTAACGTTTTCCTCTCATGAGTGTAAAACAAACTGGCTTATTTTATCATTTCTTTTACACTGCACTGTCTTATTTCTCTCCTGGCTCTAACTGGTGCTCATTCCTCAGCTGTATTGTCTTTGAAAGTTCAAAAATCCAGGTGAAATACCTAAATAACAATGCCTTGATCAAATCAGGGAACAAACACACGTTTAAATCTATGACGGCGGGAAAAAAACATTACCTGATATCAATTTTAATCACTTTTTTTTTTTAGCCCTACAAGTTCGTAAAAAATCATTTTGCAAATCCTTGGTTATTGCTCTCCGTGCCACTTATATTTTAGCCCGAATTGGTCATCACAATATGTTGACCGTGTCTCTCTGGTTCAGGTGTTCATTTGTATCTGGTAAGGAATGGAGAAACATTTGGATTTCAAACTAAGCAATGAACATACTTATTGCTCTAAAGGCATCACCACCACCGTGTCTGTGGCTGCATGAGTGGATGGCTGTAACCAGGTAACACGTTCATGTTGTTGACACTGGGAACGTTGAGGTGACTGATGGAATTGTTGTAGGAACAACTCATATTCATGTTCATTGACATGGAGTTCGCTAGGGTGGACGAAATGCCCTGGGCACCAGATGCCATATGCCCATAACCGTTCATAGAACCCATGTGGTTCAGGCTGCCGGCGTTCATGCCCATACCCATGGCGTTGGACATCCCGGCTTGCATGGACAAATGATGTTGGTGGTCTGGTGTCTTCAGCGCATGGTTCATAGACGGACGCTGGCACGGTATACCATCCTTCACTAACACCGGGACGGCTACACGACGTGGGGAAGGGAGTGGGTTCAGATCCGCGAGGCCTTTCTCCTGCCGTGATCTCTTCAACTTGTACCGATGGTTCTGGAACCAGATCTTAACCTGGACTGGAGTTAGTCTGATGATGCTGGCTAGATGCTCCCGTTCCGGGGCTGAGAGATACCTTTGTTGGCGAAATCTGCGCTCCAGCTCGTAGGTTTGAGCTTTGGAGAAGAGTACCCGGCGTTTTCTCTTCTTTGGCGGGTCCCCGTTATTAGAATCAGTCTGGGAATCAGCGGCATCTTTGCTATTGGATTTATCGTTGTCGTTGCCAGATTCGCATTTGCTGTCGTCCTCGTCGTCATCTTCGTTTTCGTCATCATCGTAACAGTCTTTGATTGGCGTGGAGGCGTCGTTGCTGCGGTTGTCGTGCTGTGACGCGTCGCTGTGGTGCTCGTGACTGGTGGGACTGGTACTATGGTTACTGGTAGTTGTGTGAGGGTGGGAGGATGGAGTCATAGAGCTGATATCTGCAAGAAATGAGAAAGAGAACAGTTGTGACTGATTACGGTAAAGAACATTATATGTTTACCCTTAATTCTGCACTAATGTGTGCATTTTTAACTTCACTTTTTACTTGATCTTACTTACTGACATCCGAGGCTGAAGGCTAGCCCAAAGTGAGATAACGTAAAAAAAAACTTGGAAGGCGCAAAGTGGTCGTTATCGTGCCAAGGAGCCTTTAAACCCAAACTCAAACCTCAAACTGCACTAATATGTTGACATTTCAGTTGGTATTGCCGCAAATGTAATCATATGTCTGCACGTGAACTAAACCACATGAAAATAAAAGCATTAGTATAATTTATATCAAGAATGATTCACTAACGCTCCCATACAAAAGTCTGAAATAAAATTAGTAAATTTATATAAATCACAAACTGTATAGATTTTGACTTGGTATCTACCTGCATCCATTTCGAAAAAACAAAACAAAACAAATCTATACACTTTAAATTTGCATTGTTACAACAATGTCCTGGAAGCATCCTGGAACACATTCTGTACTTTTTGGTATTGCCCGCAGTATACATGACAAAAGACGCTGGGCCGTAGGACGCTAAATAAATGTACTGGCCGTATAAAAATCGTTACCACATGAAATTGTTTTGTTCTTACAAGTTTTACATTACTGACACGTTAACTCGAAGTGTGCCTACCCGGATACAGAAAAGCTATTATTTGAATTCTCAGTGATAATATGAACGTATGTACAGAGCTAGGAACGGCAGAATTGCTTGTTCGAGCTCCCTTGTCGTCTTTTGAATACCATTTATACCGTGTGAACGAGTTAAGTGCACCTTTCTGTTAACCCTCTTCGTGTCTGTTTAGTTTGCCACAATACAAAAGCTGAAATCTTCGGTAAACATTCAAATGACATTTAGTGGGTGTGCTCAAGTTTACGCTGTTTCGTCAGGGGACGGAAATCATGCTGGATAAAGTATGGAACTCCCACATTGAAGTTTATCTTATAAAGTAAGCAAGAAACGTGACCGTACTCAGAAGAATTCCCCTGCCCTCACCCTTTTCTCCCTATACGTCCATTGCTTCTTGTTTCAATGTCAAATAGGCGAGCGTTATTACTCTACATGTTAAGCACGTGTATTTTCTGAGAATCACGCGTGCCAGAATGAATGTATGGAGTTGCGCATGTCCGCTTTTGTTGAACAGGACAGACATTTTGTATGTTCTGAATATTCACGCGCTAATGTGTACGCATGCACGTGAGCTGCCATGCCTCACTGCGCGTTAACATGTTGGTCCATTTCGAGTTTATTAGGTGGAATATCAAACAAATGTCTTTGTTACTTCGTTCTTTCTTTTTTTTCCCTTCATCAATTTAAACTTGAGCCGTCCACTTTCAAGCATTTAGACCGAATGGAATTGTGCTAATCACATAAAAGACATACCGTCTTTAGCTTAGTGAATCTGTAAAATTCTACAAAATATCATACCGCGCATAGAAAGACGTAAAGATGTACCTTGGCCTATTTTACACGGTCTTGATGTTCGCTATATTTTAATACTTTCGTTGATCTTGAGCCACAACTGAGTTGAACAAAGAAAAGTGTTCCGACATTTTAAGCCGAAAAAAAAAAGACGCATTTTCTTCCCTTAGAATTAAAAAGTGAAACAGGAAATGTTTTGCGTCTCAGTTTACATGTTGGTAAGCGAAACCCAATTTTAAAATCATATTTTGCGTATTCCCCGACTCAGTGGGGCGGCAACTCGTAATAATCATAGTAATAGTAAGATTCATGATACAATGCTGAATGTCTATTTTCACTATCTAGTGATAACAGTCGCGTCCATTATTAATAACAAGGTGGTGCTGCCAAACCCGTGCACGCAAAAACCCCGAGCTGTCTCATCTTATCATTTCTAGTATCTTTGGGCCGACTGAACGAAGATACCCAGGGTTTTCCCAAGATCAGAGAAACTTTGTGAACTTGGCATGTTCAAAAGTACAAATTATTATTACTCTCAATTCTAAATCCCTGATTGATTCTGGAATCAATAAATTCTTGAGCATCACCAATGAATGAGCTTGCTCACCGGTGAGCTGAATGTGGGAAAATTACTACTCTTCCACCATCCAATTCACGGGTGACCTTGAGGGCACCTCATCTATCTATTGTATTTGTCATAACAATGCTGATTGATTTGTATGGCAGAATGACTGTTTTCACATTTTAATATCCAGTCAGGCACATTCACTTAACCAGGTGCGAGAACACCTTAGCAATCTTCAGATCGAAATTTCCGATCATGTTTTTTTATTCTACTCAACAAAAATGCGTCTGTGTTTTTGCGGCTCAAAATTTTTTAATATAAATAATAGTAAAGACCAATTTTTGTTCAAAATGAATGTGTCCACGTAACTCTTCGTCAGAAATCGAAACAGTACACAAAATTTCATAATTTTTGATGGCGTAGTCGTGAAGTTTTTGCTGCTTACAGGTTCACACTCCAGCTCAATTATAGTAAGATGTTATTCTTTTCAAGTTCCTGGACAACAATGAAACTATTAATGTATTGCCAAACATTTTTTATGTTTTATTGCCTTGATTCCTATCCATAGACTGATCTTGAGTCAAAATGTCGCAAAAAGAAAATAGTTGCATGTAGCAAAGCCTTCCGTAAGAAATAATACATAAACTATACAATAAAACGCAATGGAAAAGAAAAGACATTAAAATTTTTTGACTTTGCTGCGACCCCACAGATTTTCTGTGATGTTTCATAATAATTATTTTGCATATAGATATTGATAACGGTACGGGGAGTATTTAGCAATGATTAATTCTAATTTCATTTGTAATGTCTTTGTAAGTATACATTCTTAACTTGCAAAACTGAAAATGAAATTGCTTCAGTGAGAGTTTCCTTCTCTGAGAATACTGTAAGCACGGCAGACAGGTCTATCTTGTCTTTCTCGTTCTCTCCACCCGATTTCTCTGCCAAGTTAGATTTCTGCTACCTGCGCATTTTTATGCTCAACAAACTGCTAAAGTGAGAGTTCCCTTCTCTAAGACTATTGTAAGCACGGCCCACAGGTCTATGTTGTCTTCCGCGTTCTCGCTACCTGATTTTTCTGCCAAGTTAAACTTCTCTCACCTGCGCATTTTAATGCTCAACAACGCGTTCTCAGCGACATCTGTGCCACTTGTTCAAAGTCCCATGGCATGTTATTCCATGTGTTAAGACTGCTATTGTGATACGCTCATAAAATTATACGTAAGATGTGTGCATCATGTAAAATATGTGCCCTTATTTAAACACTTTGTGAAAATGAATTTCGCACATGGAGATAATAAAGTTATTCTTACCTTATTAATTTTTTATCTCATGATTTTTGTATAAATCTACTGAATTTAATATGCTCAATTTTTCTATGGAATTAATCATTTCGTATAAAATTCTGTGTAATCACCCGTCTTTAAACAACAATTTCATGTGCTGCCTGTTAATGTTGCAATCATTCACTTTGTTTCCACGTTTGCAGACACAGATAACTATCAAGTGGTTTAAAGCGATTTTCTGTTTAGATTTGCTGAAATTCGCATTGTGGTCACAATTGTGAACATAAAAATAACTGTTTGCTTTCTTTCTGCGGCGATCCCTTTTCTGTTTCTGCAGTCTTCCTTTCTTAAAGACTTAGATATACACAAAGATTATACAGTTTACAAAATGCGATCGATGTACGGTAGAAAAAATACATATTAATTATTATTAATGTGTCTCTGAACTGACTGATATTTCTTTACCCTCTGTGCATTTTTTTTCCTCTTAAGTTTTGTTTTTGTTTTGTTTTTCACAGCGAAAGGAATTAGTAGAATATCGTGTTCTTCCTATCTCCTGGGCATCTCCCCAACAGTTAGGGCACTCGAATCTGGTGCGATATGTCCCTAGTTCGAATCTTGTTCAGCCCAATCAATTTTTGACAGTGTTTTAATGGTATTCACCCTTCGGCAGCTTCCCGAGCCCCTTCACTGAGTTGACAAAGAACATGAAATCCCAGCAGGACAACAACAACAATATATGGCTATAGTTATATAAAAGGATAAAATGAATTATTCAATGCTAGCCATGATCTTCGCAAAAAATTGGTATCCACCGATAACGAAAATTGCAACCAGTGGATTTTGCACAAAACTGCTTGGTAATGCATACCACTTTTATATAAATTTCTTAATTTAACAACTGACATTTGAATTCTCAAAACTGGCTAGCGAATCACACGTGGGTGTGAATGTAACAGCGCTCATAATAAGACACTGTATAGGTTCAAGAGACTTTCCGTAATATCTATGGCCATATAGGGGAATTAAAGTTTCCACTTTTATTTTGAGCGAGCTCTTGGCGCAAATTCATATCGTCTTTTGTTTTCTACAAATCCTGCTGCATCTATAATGACAGTGGTTTTAACAGACGAATGAATTAAGTTTCTGTTCTATAGTCAGCAAAGTGAAAAAAATGTGAATATCGCTTACAAATTGAGTATGTTGTGAAGCTTAAACAAGCGGCATAACCGGATCTATTCAAAAGAGTGACAGCTCAAAGGAATGTCATGAACATCACCATCTCTATACGGTATAAAAATGTACGAAAACCCCTTTTGTTACCAATTGGCTGGAGAACTACTGAATGGATTTTTCTGAAATCTGGCAGTAAAAAGTGAAATATGGCTGGGGACCAAATAGACTGTCTAGCACCATTCCATTTTTGCCGACCGAGGAATAATCAGCAAATTGTGCAAATGACTGCACTTTCATCTCGCAAAAGAGTTTAGTGTCATGTTACGAATGGGACGCGTTCACTGAACAAATATCCTCTGTGCTCGCTGAATTTTGCCTTGTAGCCAATTGGAATTATTGTCTTTTCTTGTTTTGCATTTTGTTCTATTTTTTGTAAACTCTATTTTTCACACTTACTAAACCATTTAACCTATTCATATGTTTGGCGTTCATAATTCTTTTTTAAGAAGTGACACTTAAGAAAAATTGAAAGATATTTCAAAGGAGTGACGGCGTCAAGGAGAGACACAATAAGGGAGTGGAGGATTCAAAACATTTGTCTGTGTTCTGCAGTTCTCCAATACGCTCGAGTAAGACAGTAACAGAAACTACGTGAGAGAACAATAGATAAATAAATAAAGTTATCTTTTCTAACCCAATCAGTTTAGAACACGCCATGGTTTGCGAAAGCTGCTACAGTTCTTGCCATCGCAATGAAAATAATGATTATTGTTTTGGGGTGGTGGTAAGATAAGATATGATAAGATAAGATAAGATAAGATAAGATAAGATAAGATAAGATAAGATAAGATAAGATAAGATAAGATAAGATAAGATAAGATAAGATAAGATAAGACAAGATAAGACAAGATAAGATAAGATAAGATAAGATAAGATAAGATAAGATAAGATAAGATAAAATAAGATAAGATAAGATAAGATACACCTTTTTTTCCCATGAGTGAAATCCATTTCCACAGAGCTTTTAAGAGCACGCATGTGAAACACATATTTCACGTATTATTACATGAACATGACTGTGATATTTCAATGACGGGAAAACCATGGCGGCGTGGAATCTGAATGAAGAGCGTTTTTTTCCAAAACTGGGGAAGTCAAAATTTGCAAGGGTTGTGGCCCCTTAGGGTTGTGGCCCCTTTCAGATAGTCATTCAAAATTAGTGTAAGAGGTGATGTAAGGCTTCAGTTGCAAGTTGCTATGTCCCGTTTTCATCTGAAGATAAAGACAGCAAGTTCTAAATGAAACTGACGCAGCGTCTTATACTAATTTTGAATGACTATCTGAAAGTGGTCATAACTCTTGCAAATTTTGACACCCAATTTTGGAAACACACTCTTCAAATAGCGTACGGCACAGATCTAGCAAACCTTTATATTGTTGTACTCCAGATGGTAAGAACGATCTTCTATTGCTTTCTGTTTAGGTCTTTATATCAGGAGGTTCACTGCGTTTGGCATTAACACCTCACTTGCCTTGTTTTTATTTTTCTTGTTTCTGTTTCTGAGTGTTTTTGTGGTAGGGATTAGTTTGTTGTTGTTGTGTTTTTTTAGAATTTTCCCCGGAAGCGGCCTTGTTCAGCCTGCTATTCTCGACTTTCAACTGCCAATGTATCTTTAACGTGAGCAGCGTGCACACGAGCCCTCCAACTTTTTCGTCCTTATCCGAGAAGACTAGGTGCTCGACCCTATCTACCATAGGATCAGGGACAGGAATCCCCCCCCCCCCAATAAAATTCCAACATGCCTGCGCCTACCGGGGATCGAACCTGGCACCTTCGGCATGGATCTTGCCTCTAGACCACCTTGTCCCCCGCTTGATTTGTCTTTGTTTTTCCTTTTGCGTTTGATCACAGCGTTACTGTATTATTTCTCACGCGAGGCCTTACTAGACACAATTGTTTCTTTTTGCCATATTTTGATTATATAATTATACCAGTCGTATTTCTTCCTCGTTTTATTTTTTAACCGGCAATTAAGAATTGAAAGCTGCACAGATGAAAGGTAAAATTAGAGTTGCGTGTGATTCGCAAGCCGTAGATTGCTGACCTCTGATTTAAACTGTCTAAAAATTTCAAGGCTAACCCGGTAACATGTTCAAAAGTAAGACAGACTTCACCGATTTTGTCGCTCCTTTGGTAATGACATGGTTTTACACATAGACAAATACCTATATTTTTTATATAATCAAAACAAATGTAGATGCCAAAAAAATATGATATGCCCATAATGTTTTATAAATGTATTGATTAAATGATTTCCCTACATAGATTGTTTTTCCTTCTGTGTAAATCAATGTTGTCTTATGAGTGTGTTATATTCAGTAGTGCGATTATTCCGCTTGCCTACAGCAGATATAACTCAAAAGATCAGTCGAAAAATGCATAAATGTAGCCGAGCTTGAGAAATACGAAGTCTGCGTATAAACATCTTAAGTTTTTTGTGTTTCTTATTTTTTCAACGAGCACTTTACGAAGAAGACAAACTTATGCTAAATATAAAAATTCAAATATTGCTATTAAAATCTTCATTGCGCAGGTTTACTTTTAGACCAAAATGCTCTGGATCAAATCTGTTTTGCCTCGGTATTGTGGACTATGGAGTTGAACGAGACCACGCCCACTAATGAGATTTGAAACAAGTCTCTGTCTCGCTTGTTGATTCTCAGGAGACTCGAGGGTGAGTCAAAACCGGTGCAAAACAGTGCGCTGCTAGCCAGGAGAACAAGAGCAAGAACACTTGGTTCATTCATACATAGAACTTAACATTTAAGGTTACATAACAATGTGATCTCCACAAATTTAGAAAAGGGAAGTGCACATGCCAGCAGAAAAAAATTCTGCGTAAACTTCAGAATAACTCATTTCACTGACCGACCACGGTAAACAATTAAAAAACAACAACTATAGATTCTAGTTTGAAAACCACGAATAATGAACCTTGGAATAAAAAAATCAAGGAATCAATCCAACATTTAAAAAAAAACGAACAAACAAACAAAACCTTAATGGAATGAATGAAACAAATACTTAACATGGAAATAAGTGGCAATGAACCAAAATTGCCACGCATACTTAAAACTCAGTGGATTAGTTTAAATTAGTCCAGACTTTAATTAAATTGAATCTATATGTGGCTCCATTCACGAGTTTACCACGTCAAAACACCATCGGTAACAATTCAAGGATACTGGGAAAACAATATAAATTTAGTAAGAGACTACTAGTTCTCACCCAGCCAAACACATTATAAATAACTCGCATTTCGTATCTCGCCTTTAACCCGTTCAATGTCAACAGAGTACTGGCATGAATAATCATTAGTCCTCGTACATCGGCAGTGAAGTTTTGTCTGAGACAATTGCAAATACTTAGCTAATTAGACATTTGATAAATTATGGTTTAAGCGGTCCCATCTACCTTTTGGAATAACTGAAATCATTAAATTCAAAAGCAGCACGAACTATGGCAATCATGGCAGTGCTGCATCGGCCTTGAGAGGGTTAAAAACAAAACATTAAAATGAAACAACAACTGTTGCAAAGTCGTATTATTCTTTTTGGTCATGGCGTACATTCCAGATTTTGCCACGGGTCATTAAAATTTTGATAGGCGTGACCCAGACCAGCAATCGATTTCTTGCTGGATATGTACAAAGTACCCTGTTATGACAATGGATATAAGCTGACATATTTCCGTGCCAACGGATTATCACGAATTAAACAGAAATACACGACAGCATTTTTTTGTATTTGTATACTTCTTTAATCCCATCTGGGAAATTTGCCTTAGTGTCATTGCAGCCCAGTTACAGCTGGAGCGAACTCGTGTCGCCACAGCTCAGAGCAGTATTTTGTGTGCATTTTGTATTTAATGTATATTATGACAAGCAAAGACCAAGTTCAAGAGGCCTGATTTTTCTCATCTGTCATTCCTCTGAGCATCGGAGAATCTATTTTCACGCGAGAGTTCACCAGCTTAGATGAATTAGTATCAATGTGGCTGGGTTCATTTTATTCTGCATGAACAGAGATGCACATTGCTGTTTTTCTTGAAGTGGCAATAATTATTATAAAGAGTGGGCCAAAGATTACTTTACCAGTATTATTTTATTGGCACGGTTATATTCCATCCAAAAAAACAGGTATATTTCTTTCAGCTTGCATATGCAGTTGAACTTTAATTTGTTTTATTTCACTTCACTGATGTATGCTTTATTAAGCTGAAATAAAATAATAAAATAATATAGAGCTTTAAGTAACTTTTGACAGGACCTTGTGTATTTTATACTCACGCAGTTGAGTGTGTTTATGTTATACACATTGACAACAATATTACAAATGCTCACTGAATTAAACATAGAGTAGGTCTTGCATTTCTGAATTGGAGAACTCTGTACAGTTTTAGCATTTATGTGATGGCTAGAACCATAAATAAATCACATAATAATTATAATCGCTGATAGATGAAGTCTTAATTAATGTAAATGTCCGGGAAATGCAAAGATTTAAATCGGAGGGGCGGGGGAGGTTAAGAAATTTGTGTTAATCTGGGATCCATGTTTCTTAATTACATTTAATGCTAACACACACACACAAACGGTTTATAGCGTATAACTAAGAAATATTATCTTGAGGCAAATTTGATAATAAAAACATTTTCAGGAGGAAATTTGGTGTTTGTGTTAAATAATCACAAGCCGGAAAGTTAACAATGTTACAAGAAATCCTTAACTCACAGGGGTCAATTTCTCTAGTTTTGTTACAGACCCCGGAATAAAGGACAAGATGTATACAATTTATCATTTTATTTACTCCTTCAAAAGCGTATAAAAATATTTTCTTTGACAAATATAATATTAATTTTACTAATAACGCAGAGAGACCAAATCATATTAGACATCAAATCTATTACTTTTATAACGTATAAGGAGTCGAATCTTGAAAAATATACTTATCGCAGGGAGATACAGACCGCTCACAAAATATTTCCTCAAATAACCGGTGTTTCGATTACCAGCAGTGCAGTTAAATGCTTACATTATGTGAAGGAAACGCCGCTTTTCACAAGTTCTGTGTGTAAAAGTATGTAAAATCTGAAGGCAGTGAATACTGTATTCCTTGAGAGCATTTTTTTTTTCTTTGCCAGTTTATGATTGTCAGTTATTTAACTATATGATAAATATATTGACTCCAGTGCACAAATATTTTTGACTTTTTGATTTTTATTTTGTCACAGCTGTCTGGAAACACACTTATGCCATGTTAGATCATTATGACACTTCAGTCCGTGGAACACACAAAATATAATGACAGTTGTCGTCTCTGATAAGTGATATGCCCTTTATTACTCTTTTGCAATCTTATATAATTTTTAAAAACTCGCGTTTTTTTTAAAAACAAAACTTAGCGCCGCTCTTACGGCTCCCATTTGCGTGAAATTTTACAGATGCCTTCCGTCCGACCTGCCGCTGGTTCTTTTGTAGGTTTGGAGGCTTGAAATAGTTTGGAAGTATTTTTTTTGAGTTTGCTTTGTGTCGCTAATTTATTGACCACCCCAGATGCTTTATTTTGACACGAACACACGAGCCGATGACATCATCATTTCCTGAAAAATTCTCGGTGTGCACCACCTATTCATTTAGTAACCACTGAGTTTTGTGGATGACCCAGAGCATCTGGGCATCAGTGTTTTTGTGCTGATTCCTGTCGGTCAGAAGTGGTGTCCTTTGTTTTCTAGTTTACCATTGGAAGAAGAGGACAGTTACTTAATTATTTCTAAAAAGAAAAGAATGCATACCGTGTTTCTTTTCCGTGGCCCTGCTGTGTTGGTACTTTGCTGTTATCTATTATGGTGTCGCTAAAATAATTGACTTTGCCTTTCTTTGCCAAGCTTATCCTTTTTGCTGTCGTTAATGCATAATTTATCGTTACCATCTTGTTGAGTGCTCACATGAGAGACTGGTTAGGCAGAGAATGAGAGAAAAGGAAAGGGAGTGGAGACGGACTGATGTAAAATCTACACCTGCGGAAGACTGATTATTAGTTAATATTAGTATTCTATCGTGTTTGTTTTATAGTTATTAGCTAGGCCCGTCCAGACCAAATTTTACTATCGTATCAATTATAATCACTTTATTGGCTGTTTCACCAATCTCCTCTTATCTGGTTATCAAATTAAATTTAGAAAATACGCACTCTCTGTGGACGATTACACATCCCGTGGCTTTTTCATTTATTCTCAGAGAATATAATAATATGATGTTACTTTGCATCCTAAAGTTTTATAAATTTGTCCAACTGGTAGTGGCGAAAATGCATCCCAGAACAGAGCCATAGCTTCTATTTCATTATGCTTACAATGGTCCCATCATTTATATTTATTTTGGCTGTCAAAATTCAGTTCTGATGTTTTAAAAATCGTTATTTCCATATACAGTCTTTCGAAGGAATACATAGAGGTACCATTAAATTCTTCCTATTCATTTTGTTCCCATTGCTGAGTGACAAAGGTATGAAGAGTTTCCTGGAAATTCCTCTCTCCCGGTCCTCAGTTTGTATTTTGTTGGTTTACAAGATTCTAAATTAGTTAGTTATACGACAATTCACGGAGAATATTTTCATCAAGAGACTGAGACTGTTACGTGCAAATATAATATTATTCATATTGAATGATTTCTTGACCCGAAACTTTTGATTTGCCATGAGAAGAGGCTGGTATGATTGCCCTGGGCAAGAGTCACACCGATATCTAGTGGGATATTTTCAATATTGTTGTGTGTGCATTTTTGTCTTTTCGAGAAAATGAGGAAACTTTGAAGGGTTGTGTAAAATCAGAGGGCAACATTACGTCACAAACACATACCTCGAAAAGTTTTTAACCGAATTCATGACAAAAACCTCAAAATCCACAAAATGTTGCTTACAACAGTATGGCAAATACTCCACGCCTCATAAGTGTGTCCAGTCTTATGACAAAATGATATTAACCAATACGGCAGGGACATCCTGCATTCGAGGTATCGGCATTACCAGGTAGTGTTGTATCAACATTTTAAAATATCTTTCATAAAAACTTTTCGACGTTACTATAAAGATTCTCAGGATGTCACCTTATCGATACTATGAAACTGTCAATAGACTCAATATTTCTTTGTAGATTATCACAAAATAATATCGCGTAGTAATAGCTAACACGTTTTGAATGATCCTTGGAATTACAATTCGCTGCAAACTTGTGTAGACGGCATATGGCAGTACATACCATGTCTTATCACGACATTTCTTTTAAGATTATAACAAAACATTGTAACTGAAGTCCACATAATATTGTAATATTTTAAAACACACTCAAGCTATATTTCGTTTGCATGCTTGTTTTGATGGCAGCTAGAAATATACACGGATGTTCTATTACGATGGTGACTTATCTTGAGGTCATTATCTCAATAGTATGATTAAGGTTCAGAGCACATGATATTTTAAAACACCCTTAACTTATATTTCGCTGGAAGCTTGTGTAGATTGCACCTGGTAACACACACCGATGTTCTATTACGATGATATTCTTTTCTTGAGATCATTATCTCAACCGTATAATTAAAGTTCACAGCACACCATATTTTAAATATCCTTAAGTTACACTTCGCTGCAGGCTTGCGTAGACGGCAGCTGGCAGTGCACACCACTGTTTTATCACGAGCCTTCGATGTTTGAAATGTAAATCGATCGTTTCATTCTTCGCACAGTTTGTGAAATGTGTAGTCTTCTTCTATTGGCACTGCATTACATTTGCTTCTTGTTCCATGTTCTATCAGTTGTATTTTTCGGTTTTAGCAAATATGATTTTTATTTACTAAAGTGCAAGGCCAAGTATTTTAGAAACATTAACAGACAAACAGTAAGGTGTTATTCTTTGTTAGCTCCCCAGCCATACTATACGTTGTTCTACTGAATTTGTAATAAAGACAATACTTTGATGAAGAGTTGTACACACATGAGTGAATGGACAGAAATGTCCACGCTGTGTAGATCTAGAGAAACTTCTTGTTGAGTACAATGTAATGTTTTCAGCAAAATTACTAGCACATTTCTTCTAGAAGTTTATCTATGCATTGTTCTAGAGGGAAACTCGCTTTGATTCGTTAAGATTATTAACCAAATATTAAGACTGACCAAACTGTGGTTGTAGCTGGTTTTACATTTATCGGTAATGTGTATAATACAAACATACCACAGTAGCAGTATCTAACGCCAGCCACAGTGCCAGCTGTTATCAAATACGTAACAGATGGCAAAAGTTTTGTTCAAGTCAAACGCATAAAATCTACATTTTTAGGCGGCCATCTTTATACCATGATAAAAATATTGTAAAAGACGCGCTTGCTTATGCGTTCTTCCTTGTTTGTGTACTTATTTATTAGCAATTTAACAAGTTTTTACAGATATACCCTACTTTATATGATAGATCTACATATTAAATTATGTACAGAAACCCAGAAAGTAGAATTTCATAAGAAAGAAGGAAATCTCACTAAAATGCCAGATTAAATTTCGAATTGAATTGCATTATCAAATTCACTAAATGTAATTTACCAAGCAAATACTTCGACCAATTTAATTTACGCACTGTGCTGCGTATTCAGAGATACATTTATTTCAAATTTGACCCTCCTCCCCCTTCCAACCACCACCATTACTCTTATTTTCAGATTCATTTTAAACCACCTAACCAAACACAATACACACATAATTATACACACGTACAAAATCACAACCAGCAAGTGAGGAATGCCTGCGTAAATTGCTTTTTCAATACTATCATTATCTTATCATATTTTATGACGATCGGCAGTTTTTTCCTGGAGAGAACAACGGTAAACATTAAGCTAGGAAAGGTGAGGGAAAATGGGTACGAAATCGAACTAAGATATTAAGATATCGTAGTTGATGCAGTAGATCTGGGTCTTTATTATAAAATACAAGTATTGATACAAAACATTCCTGTGCATTCGCTGTTTGATATTATCCCGAACTGCTCAGTGGCTGGGAGTAAAGTTTACGATGCAACTTTCTCTGTATTACTTATCTCATTTTACGTGAAGGCAACACGCCAGGTTCGTAATTCGCTCTCTAGTCAGATAATATCATCGTTCTTTCAAATAACAGAGCTTTGGAACTGGTTCGCGCCTTTGTTTTCAACAAAGTTAACAATAAGATTAATTATGTTCCAGCTTGTTTCAAAGCAAAGCAGAAACAAATGTACACACAAATACAAAGGGGCGAAGAGAGAGAGAGAGAAAGAGAGAGAAGACAGAGAGTAAGAACGAGAGAGAGAGCGAGTCTCAACTGAATTAACCTATATGAATAATCAGTTGACCGTGAAAATTTAGGTGGAACCATTTTTTCAAATGACAAAATAAATGATGATGAAGTACAGGATCGAATGCACTGGTAAAAGAACATTAAGAGATGTCATACAAAAAAATAGTGCGAGTCTAATTCTGCTTCTTAATAAAAAATAATAATAATAATAATGATGTACTTTTCAAATGTAAAAACCCTCTTGCCACGCACCTCTATACCTAGTCTTGCTTTGAGCCTTCTCGCAACTGCAGTTCTTCTCCGGCTTGAAACCATACGACCATTTTTAAAACATTTAAATTCTGTCTCGAGCCTTTGAAAACAACGATGAGATTTCTTTCGAATCATGCACCATTTCTGGACCTAAATATGTTTACAAATTGCGTGTTAATAGCTGTTTGCAGTATTAAGTTTTTTTTCACCTGAAACAAGCCGTAATGCGTCATAGATTCGGCATAGACTCTGACAAGATTACACTTAGATAAGCCTACAATTAATGGAATAATTTAATGATCAAAATAGCTTACTTTATTTCAAAGACGCCGTTTGTTTTCTTTCCAAAGGTAACAATTAACAATCTGGCCCTTATTTCAAAATTGGTCTATTCTGTTGTTGTTTTTTTCTACGTGAATACTATGAAATAATTTACAATTTGCATGCTAATAAAAGAACGCAGACTGATACAAACTATGAAATATTAATGTACTCATCTGCTTCATTAGTTCAGTATTTACACCAGTGAGGAAGAAGTTGATTGATGTAGCTAGTTACATGTATCAATCTTTTTTGTTGAGTCACAAAGATC
The DNA here is from genome assembly GCA_963931925.1 of Onchidella celtica. Classification (NCBI taxonomy): domain Eukaryota; kingdom Metazoa; phylum Mollusca; class Gastropoda; order Systellommatophora; family Onchidiidae; genus Onchidella; species Onchidella celtica. Next base: position 28,247,494 of record OZ007569.1, read on the forward strand.
CCTTTCTCTAAGCGTAGAAAAGTGCAGGTTTATGAAGCTGGACCGACAAACTGTTCTCTCCTCCTGCCCCTAAAAGTATCGAGTTATCGACCTAGGTGAGTATGGACCGGCTGTTTTTGTTTTTTTTCAGTTATATCATGCAAACTAGGACAATGAGCTCATACTTCTTAATGAAATCGTAGCGATGAAAAATTGTCCTTAGTAGATTCGTGTGGGTCTTACCCACCTCACACACCGGTTTTTACTCAGGGGGAAAAATCCCCCGAATGTCTGGCATGCAATTGTCAATTATCAGTAAAGCATATTTTAACTGAATATGTAGATTTCTTGCATATCCGAAGAAAGCACTACGCCTGCAATTCCATGAAAAAAAAAATTATTTTCTAACGTGACCCACAGCGCGTCTTCTCCTTTCTGAACGAAGCTAAAAGCTACAACTTAATTTAAAAACTTTTATACACGTTTACAAAACTTTTTTCAGATACCGGTATATGCGAAACAACTTCTGAAAATTTTATCAGTAATAAAATGAATAGGGAACTATTTAATTCTATTTGTGAATCTAGAAGCTTTAGTACCAAACACCAACAGAGTACCAAATAGATCGTGAACGGCGCAAAGTGGCCTTCGCCGTGCCTTAAAATACAAACTCAAACTCACGCTAAGTCCCATATTTCCTCTCGACATTTCAGAATATAGATATGCAAGGTTGTGTACATTGTGCTTCACGTGGTATAGGAAGCCTTCGGTCATAAGTCTGGAGCGAGAGAATAAAAGCACAGATATATATATATATATATACATATATAATGATACTTACGTCCATAATGTATGTTCTCGTTGTTGTGAAGCCACCGTGTGTAAGGATTATCGGGATCGTAGTAGGAATGCTGGATAGCCGATATATCGCTGTCTCTATGAGACAAACCTCCAGGAATCGGCACATGGAGTCGGCTATGTCGCAGATCTAGTGACCCCTCTGGATGACTCTGAGGCATAGACCTGGGATGAGGTAGTCCCTGGGGTGGGGACATGCAGGCGGTACCTGTAGGTGAAACCACCGCTGCGGCTGCCTTGGATTCTGGAAGATCCAGAAGGTCTTTGACTGAAAATGGGTGTCCTCTTACAGATCCCATCTCATACTGTGGATTCATTCTTGGTGAAATCAAGTCCTTTGGATTCTGTCAGAGTCCTCGAAGATCGAAGAAACTGTGTCGGAAAAGACGTGTGCACTTTTCTGTCACAACCAACAAAGTTAAACTCAATGTGATATCCGCTGGTTACCCGCGAAATACACACCTAAAGTACTCGACACTGAGCGGGAGACCGAAGGCCAAAAGACTTTGCGTAAATTTCATAGTTTGTTTGTACAGTGTTACTCCAACGGGTGGCTCTAAATTACGTACTTGAAGGAAATGTTTAATGGTGTTTAGTACCTTTGCCCTCGTGGAGTCAAAGCATACTTGCATTAAAACACATTAGGAAAACGCTTCGAAGTCTCCACAAAAACAGTACTTATTATTATGTCGGTGTTAAAAATACTTGTTTAGTTTAACCAATTCCCCCACCAATTGTTTGTGTCAGAAATATTTTGAGCTAGATATCTTACCAAATTTCAACTACTCGCTCTTAAACGAAGTGTCAGCAAGAATGTCTTTACACAGTTTCTTGATTATGGTTTTCTCGGCCACAAGCGTGTCGTGAAGAAACAACAACGCTAGAGACAAAATTGCGTCCACAGTCTTATTGATGCAATCAAATCAGTTAGCTGAACCAGATAACTGTCCCGAATATAAAATAATACCACATCAGAATGTTTTGCTTAATTTCAGAAAGCACAGAATGTACCTCGTATGTCAAATCAAATTTCCAATAACTTTGTGACTCTTTGAATTTCCTTCACAAGATTATCAACCACAAAAAGCAGAACTGTTGAACTTGATAAATGAGAAATTCAAGTTGAACTGCTTCAGTCCACTCTAAATTGAAGGCCCACACACGTGTGAAATATCTAACACCACGCGAGTCGCTCCTCCAATGTAAGAGCGAGACAGTAAGACCTAAGATTCACTTTGGGCGACACTAAGAAATCTCTTCCACGCTGGCTTATCAATGGCTTTTGTCAACTGATAAAAACTGGATTCTAATTCACGAAATCTGTCGCACTGGTCTTGACGGCCTGGCTAAAAAAGGCAGTCCCACTTAGTATGCCTCGGTCTTTGGGAAGCCAGACCGAAAAGCTGGGAAGCTCTGAGAAAAAGGGTGGAGTGATTGAAAGACAGACACGGTAAAAGGTGAAAAGAGGGGAAAGGAAGAGAAAAGGGTGGAGGGCGCATTCTGCTGTTGAGATCACTGAAAGAACATCCTCCTCCCGTCTTTCATTGACCCGGTGCTGTCACCGTCAAATGGGAGCCGCTTCTCCCAGGAGTTGTGTGGCTTCCAGCCCTCGTTGCCATTGGTCGCCCCCGTCACAGCCACGCAGATCTCGCGCTCTGACTTGCTGCCTTTCTAAGACCCAGCTTGATTGACACAGCAGCTTTCAGGAGACACTTCGCTATTTTGGCCCCCTCTAACGCTTCTACTGGGACGCGGGTATTATAGGCAACAGAAGCGGCTGGCTGGCATCACACCGAACCATTTACTAACATTTAAACATTAAAATATGGGTCGAATATCTTCCACGGACAAGCTATGACGATGCTGGAATGAGAACATTCTCGTTAGCAAAATGATTGTAATAAATCTATGCCCCTGTGTATCTTAGATAAGTACATATATCTATAAATTCTTGGTGATTGTTTACACAATCAGCGAGATATATTATTCAAAATGTACCTGAGGGGGGTCAGAACATTTACTGGGTCTGATTATAGACATATATTGCTCAATATATCTTCCCGGTCTAATGAATGTCTAATCATACGTCAGTCACTTGCGGTCTTTTTCTTTCCATATTCAGATATTAACTTGTATTTGAGAACCCGAGTCCATTCCACTGTTGAAAACAATCAACACATCACGACTCACCCATAATGAGTTCTTGAGACTCTGTAGATCTTAATAACATGTCACAAAGCTCAGTGCTGTATGGTATCAAATGTAATACCCAGGTTTGCGTGAGATAATCATAGACCGACAGCGTGCGAGATTGCCATCCTTACCATGCCATCTCATGACATAAACAGCACCCTAGTTTTGCCTCTATGGAACTTTCAAACTGTTTTATTCTATTTACCAAACTATAACGCAGTACTCAAGCCACAGCGGTTTATCATAGAACAATATTTGGTTTGTTTCAAACATCTCTTTACCATACAAGTTACAAAAGTCTTCACCCGAAGCTATAATTATCACGAATTAACCTTCTTGGAAAGGTATAGGAAGCGGCTTGAAATTTGGAAAACAGTGCGTTTGGAGTAATGGACAGCTCCACCTTTTTTTTAGTCAAATTGTATTATTTCAATATACTTAAAGCAAGAGGACTTTGTTTCCTTCAGTGATTAATGTTAATTTCAAATAAGGATATTATTTTTCTCTTTCCTTTGATTTCATCTGTCAGCCGAAGGTTAGCTGGAATAAGTCTGGACACAGAACAATGTTGTTATCAGTGTAAGGAATGGCCCATTGTATCGCAAATCGCTCACCCACCTGTGTATAAAAATGTCAAAAGAGAAATAAACGAGTTACTGAGTGCTCATTGGATGTCTTTGGTAACATCGTATTTCTTTGGACACCAAAATCATTTTAAACAGTAGACGTACTATTTTCAACAAAATAAATAAATTAATTAATAATGATGTTAATTACATGTAAATCTATAAGAATTTCCTTGAAAAACGGCGTGGTGTTTTTGTCTTTCAAATTAACAAAGACCAGTTAACATTAGCCAGTCGTTAAACTTACATAATAATTTCCCCAAATTTCAGTCCCCCGCAAGGACTCGAAAAATAGAGATCTGGAAAAAGAAAATAGGAACAAAATTAATGGAGAAATTATATTAACACCACGAGAAAACCATTATAGTTATAAAAGCACTGTGTTTATTTACTCACCACTATACTGTAAACACCTGTATGGTGTAAATTTGTTTTATCCCGTTGTCTTTAAATGATTAATTTTAGCTCAAATCTTTTCGGATATAATGTCGATTGACACATTAACCCTCTGCTAAGTGAAAAGAACTAAACGGTTATTAACAAAATCCACAAAATTTTGACAGAGGTGGCCGACTGATATCGGATCTTGTTTTCATCCCTTCAAATTATCTTCCGGGTGGGAAATTCCCTTCAAGTGTATTTCCGTACCCGTATTAACCCATCCTGAACAGAAAACAGAAACTTAATTTGAAATTTGAACCAAAATAATTATTATCTATAACTGGAGTAGGCCGATAAATGTGTTTAGCGAAAAAGACTGTGAAACTACTCATCGAAAAACTATGTAAATTGGTTGAAATATGTGAATTAGCTTGCCGGTTTACACGGGCATAATTATTTATAATTATGAGAAGACACCGAACCATCACATTTTGATACCTTTACACTACATTTTCTTCAGTTTGATTCGGGGAAACTACATCACAACAGGCTACCATTTTAAGCAAAAATTAAAAACTTGGATTCCTGTTCTTTTTCTTCCATTTTTTCCGTCCCTTCGTGGACCGAGTATTTTGCTTGTGTGTTTAAATGAAATATAGATCTACTTGTCAACAGCCCAAAGACGATGCTATATTTCTCTTCCATTGTAGTGTAGCTGTCCAATACAAAACAAAATAATAATATGCCATGTTTATTTACAAATGACAGAAAGGGCTCATTAAAATTTGACTGGTTTTTTTTTTTTTTTTTGGTTGAAGTTTGCACTTAACAAGAAGACTGTTATCCACATTGTCCTTTTATGTTGCTATGTTAAAAATTGTTATGGATTAAGACCGCACGAGCTAAAGACAGTATTTTCTGTTCAAATCCCATTTTTTATGACCAAAAAGAAAGTATTAGTTATACAAAATTATAATCCATATAGAAAGACAGAACACATTTAATTTCATTCTGTAAAACGATGTTAAAAAGTGAATACCTGTGACCCAGATTCGCTTAAAAGGTCTCATTCCATAACATGGCGGTACCTTCTGACATCAGTGAGAGTCGGTAAAGGCTCTTTTCTTCGAGTTTGAGGAATCGGGATGATGCCAACATTTTCCCTTGCGTATCATTTACCTAATCTCGTTTCGTTTTATCTTCATCATCAATTTTGGTCATTCATTGACACCTACATGACCGTTATCTGTTAGTGCCATAAGAAAGCAACTACGTGAATATAATAAGAACCGTGTACAGATTTTTTTTTTTTTTTGGTGAGTCTCCCGAAAGGTTGTCTTGCCTTGAAAACCTCATCCAACAGGCGGTGCAAGAGACACAATACATTATTACGATAGAGCTTTGTTTGTTTGTAGTTTTTTTCTTCAACAATAACAAAAAGGATTCTCCATTGTACACCGATACACATTTCAAGTTTATCAGTTGGACTCTCCACCAATAAACTGTGCATGGCGACGTGTGGTTATAGACCTTAGCGAGTCGAACATGTGCCTAACGCTCATCCTCAAAATGGACGGAGCAAATTGGTACCATGCTTTATTGAGAATCCACTGCCGCTGAAACTTTGGATATTAGAAGTTTAACATAAATTAAAAATAACCTTACATAAAAAGACGAAATGGATAAATAAATAAATATTTAGATAAGTAAATAACAACACAAATGAAGCAAACGCAATAGAAATGAAGACACAAATAAATATAAATAAAATGACATTTTGTACAAAAACAGATACACACAAATACATAAAATGCACTTGAGTAGGGTAAAAGCAACACAAAACCAGACTTTCACAAAAGCATACCAGATTTTTGTGATAGTAATAATAATAACAATAATTTGGGCGAAATTACCAGATTCTTCACAAACTCACTTAATACAGAAGTAATCCGAAACATTCTCAAACGTGATAATGTAAGTGGTACAGTGTAACAAAGAATAAAATTAATCTTTCTTGATTTTTTTTATTTTGAAGTTGTCTGTTCTATGTTGTTCCTATCAAGAACTAAGTATGAGGGATTTCTAACCCGAGACGTCTAATCCACCCCATTCCCGCCCCTCTTTCCTCCTTGATCTTCCTTAACGACGATCACCGTCAAAAAGGTCAACTAGGGCCGTTATGACGAAAGTCAGATTGAGCAGCAATACCATGGTTATCCCATCAATGAAAAGAAATTTCAGATCTGAGCCGGTATGCTACGGCAACTGTAGAAAAAAATATTGCCTCTTTGACACAATATTGTTTACAGTGGAACTGAAGTATTTGGGTTATTTTTAAAAGTGTTTTAGAAAACTTGTTTTTGTTTTTTTCAGGCATAAAGCTCTGCCCTACTGACGAGCCAATGAGCAATTTACAGATTAATGGATAGTCGGAATTTCCAAAAGTGATGATTATGGAACATGTAACATAATCGCGACCTTAGTTCTTTTTTTGGGGGGGGGGGGGGGGAGAGAGAGACCTTAGTTCTTGTTTCTTCCAACTCCACTTTTTGTGAACAACTGAGAAATTCGACGTAAAACGTTTGCCACTTTAGTATTGTGATAAGGAGTTAGAACAAATTGGAACTGTGAAACAGCTTGAAAGTGTCACAAGGGATTTTAAACAAGTGTCAAAACGTGCATTTGTCATACCTCTTCTACATACTAAAAGATGTCCGTTTTTTTTTTTTCAGAAAATGGAGATGGAACAAACGAGCCAACAATAACTAAGGTCGCGTAACGTAATAACAAGTATAATAACCAGGATAAAAACAAGTCACAGTTTCTGTTTTGTTATTTGTCATGCCCCGTTGTTGTTGTTGTTGTTGTTTTTTGAGTTGGAAGGATGAGATGGCAAACTAGTTCAGGGTGTCTGTCAGACCAATCTGGAAGAGCTGGGGGGAAGAGGGCGGTGTATGAGAATAGCACTCGTATGATAACAGCCAGCATTATGATAATCCCAGAGCTGAAGTGCAGACCGCTTCAGTACCGATGGTTGTAGAGAGGTGTTTGGAGTGATCTCTACTCCATGATAAGATTCCTACTCCAACCGCTGAAACCCAGGAACGATTTCCTGTGTGCCCGACAACGCTCAGCAGAGGTGCCCACCGACTTGTTCAGATGTCAGTGTTAAGGATGAAACTCGAATATCTGGCTGCTGCTGTCAGGTTAAAGTGGGGTTCAAAGGTGTTTAAAATGAATCTGACCCCAGAAGGTCAAGAAACCATTACAACTATCGTGAAGTTACTTGAGATAGAATTATTTTGGGAAAGTAAAGGGGATTTGAAGAATGGGAGCTCTAGTATTAACCTTTGCAGTTAATTTCATTTGCTCAAAACAAAGTGATAAACAACGGCCAAAGATTACTCTTGACTTAAACAACCATATTGTGACAGCAGTTCCTAAAATGATGATGGGTGACCCGGCCCGTGCCAGGCTGGTAACAGACCAGGCCAGGCCAGGTGGGAAATGTACACTTTCTCTCAAAGTGCTCATTAACTTTTTTTTTTGTTTTAATCTTGTATGAATCATCTTTAAAATATCAATATTTTGTGCTAAATTGACACTCTTTACAACGTCAAAGCCCACCTCTCCCTCCCCCCCCCCCCCAATGCCTCAACCTCGGGAGTGGGGAGGAGGTCTCCTCTAAATCGTAGGCCCATTCCATCTGGCCCACTTAGCCGCCCCCACCTCCACCCCCTCCCTTTCTAGCCTAGGGGTGACAATGAAAATAGTCTTTAGAGCCACTTCCCAAGTTAGCATCCAAATATGAAAGCGAAATGATTATGAAACTTTTTAGGCACTGTTAATCTTCGAATGGATGCTGACCGGATCATTTGATATCATCATGTTAAAAGCATCTCTTCTTTGAAACAGGAGACAGGACGCTTTCCAAGAATGGCTTTTATGGTGTGTCTATGGATGCTCATTCATGTGGCATCTGTACTAGAACATCTTGATCAGGTACTAGCGTTCTGGCAGTCAGGCTTGGATCTTTTGGTTCACGTCAACTTTGAGTTTCGGATTTCTTTGGCGAAAGGCATGAGCTTGAAGCAATGACAACAACAACAGCAACAGCAAACAACAACAACAACAATAACAACAACAACATAAACAACACTGAGATGATCACCGCTCTCTTTTGTATTGTATTCTCACACTGAGTCATGGTGTGTGCATAAAACAATAACAAAAATAACAACAGCAGCTGCAGCAGCAAGAACAACAACAATAAACAACAACAACAACAACATAAATTACACCGAGACGGTAACAGCCCTCTCCCTTATTGTATTATCACACTGAGTCATAGTGTGGGCTTGGTCACAGCTCTGCCATATCACGGGAAAACACCGTATTTTTACGCCAATTTAGGACGAATTTTATTTTCTAACATCGTTTTACATAATGAAATGTGCTCTGTCTATACATTTGGGCTATAATTTTGTACGCCGAATTGTTTTCTTTTTGTCATAACAAAATAAAAATTGCATAAAGAATAAAACGAGCCGCCGCGCGAAATGTTTTTTGTTCATTATCATTTTATTTCTCCAATAAATTTTGGACCTCGGCATATACAGTCTTTGTCCAGTGAACAGAACTATCACACCATGATTATCTTTTTGCAGTGATTGTCACGGGAAAGTCATCATTGTCCCACTTCAGGTTTCACCAAACCTGAGATAACTCTACAGCCACACCTCCTCTTCAGATGACACGGTGTCTTTAATACTTCTTCCCCCTTTGCTTTTCACCCTCACCGTAAATCGGGAACAACAGCTCTGATAACGAAGGGGATAACATTAACGACAGTGACGTCACTAGAAATAGTAATGACAATTAGTACAATAATAATAACATACAACTGAAGATACATTTACACAAAAATACTGATTTTCCCGATGCCGTTGATTTTGGAAGATGTTACTGGTGATATCCTTCTCCTCCACCTCGTCTTAAAGAAAACATTATTATTATTATTATAAGATTGTGCATTATTTGTATCTCTCCCCCAACCCCCCCCCCCCCCATGTTTCTGTCACGATAAGATAATATAGCAAACAGAAAGATCCTGAAAATCGTTTTTGCCCGCCGCAATTGGCCTGATCAAGACACTTTAATTAGATGTGTGCCATATTTCACTAGGCTTCCTTACCACGTCACTTCATGTATGCCTGCTGTTCAGTTTATTGAGTTGTGGTATATGTTTATGTAATGATGCATAAGATGTAGGTGCCTCTAACTGCTCTGTGGAAGATAATTTTCCCTCATAGTTAATAAAGTGATTCTTACTTCAGCTTGTCATATAATTGCTGTGATAGATGTATGATTTTATGCTTTTCACCTCTAGCTGTTTGTTGTTTCCCATTTTGAATAGATAGGTTGCTGAATGAGCAGAAACGAGAATGGTTTCCCAAGGAGAACATAATACACGGTTGTTTGATATGCTGAACAAACTACCTAACTTGCTTTGAAGTGTTCATTATGTGACTGTTTTGAAAACTAAATCCGCATTCGCTCCCGAGTATGAGAACGGCACTTGAACCTTTTTGCGTACGTGAAGAGGATCTTTTGTCCCATAATCTCCCTGTTGTTAAAAACAATCAAATATTTTTTTTTTACTCTGTAACATTTTGCTGTTTGTGATACTTCATATACCAGAAGCTATCAGCGTAAGAAAGCATGGAGGAGGGGGGTGGGATCATACCAAGCCGGGAACGCCACAGCCAGTTGCTGCCAGTAAAATCTACGCTCAAGAAATAATGGCAGAGCTGACCGTGTCTGATCGGGTTTAGTCTGATAGGGTCTTTGCCGGATTTACTAAGAAAATATAGAAAATTATGATGTGGACTTTTTGTCTGCCAGCAGATGACTATGCCGTTCCGGGCTTAGTATAATACCTCCCTTAATCTGGGTTCGGCCTAGTTTTCGGGTAATGTCTAATTTTTTCGTATTCCTTCACTCCCGTAGGATATTTCAACAATCCCCTTCCCTCACACATACTTTTTTGCTTTTGTTTTACCTCAATACATATATAAAGATCAGAGGTGATCATGGAAATTTGCATCTTAACTGTTCTCAGATCTATTGAGGTCGTAGTGCTCTTTTCTCCGGACGCGCTTGTCATCGCCTGCCTTCATCTGTTTCTTTTCTTATGTCTTGAAATGTTGGTGCAGGGTGCTTGTAAACCTAGAGGCAGCAATCGGCACGGCCTTCTCAAGACTCGGCATCTACATCAACAGCCTTCATGTCTCCCTTCCACCACGTCTCTAAAACGCTCCTGGGGTCGGCCAGTGATTTTTGCCTCACTATAATCTTGCAATTAGCTTAACTATGATCCATAACCATCTGTAGTTATTCACCTAATCCATTGTCGTAGGTATTTGTCAAAACTAACCCCAGAAAGCATTGTCTGCAAAACGTTACATTTCTCTGCAACATTATAAAGACATTGTTTCGTTGAGGTCCTTGTTCGTCGTAAATATTCTTGCTAATGATAAGTCTCGTTTATTGGAGCTTCATTATCAAGCACTAATTAGTGAAATGGCATGCCTAAAGTTGACGAAAATTGACGAACTTAGCAATGGGAGTTACAGTTCGACAGAGGGTTTTAAGTGACCACCTCTACGGGATACAACTCCGGCTTTCGGCGTTATCACTGTTAAGTAACGGTGCGTAGTTCATCACTAATTGAGGGTGTTAGAATTAGAACGGGTCCACGCGCTAGTTGCACTTAGATCATTTCTAATTCTAAATCCGACCTCAAATTGAGGGGTTCAGAATTAGAAGGCATCTAAGTGCAGCTGGCACTTAGACGCCTTCTAATTCTAACCAATTCAATTGCTCCATGGCCTACAGAATCGATACATGAAGTTACATCACGACATTTTGTTTTTCAGCCCATTTGATCATGGCCCAGTTGACGACTTCTCATAAGTACACTGAAAATTTACTAGTCTTTTAGTTTTGGAGCCTATTGATAAGAAAGAGGTTTACTCGTATTTTTATATGATAGATAAAACTATAACCTGTAAAGTTTGACGACCAGAGAAGGATAAACATTTCACAACTGAAGCTCCGTCTCTTAGTTCTCTCGCACCTTGACAGTTTTCTGTCCCGGCTAACAGCTATTGGCATGTGTGCCAACAGGCCTGTCAGCTCCATCCGTTTGTCAGATCTGTCACTAAATTGACAAATATGGCGCGGGCGCGTGCAGGTCCGGGCCACCCGATTGGCTTCGAAGAGATAGCGGGGGGAGAAAACCGGAGTTGACTTGGTCTGTTATCTTCCCCTGATTGATAAGAAACTGTGCCGCGGCTGTCGTAGCATTCTGGAGTGACCAAGTTGATTTTTGCTTCAGAAGACCGGATGAATATTAAGAATTTAAACTCAAAGAAACTCGAAATGAGGGCCAATACATTATTTCCACCTAGTTATACCTTTCTGTTTCAATTGTATGTGTCAGTGACTATTATATATAGGTTCGGTTTGTCTGTATGTTCCGAATATTTCTAAAGCAAAATCAGCATGACCATGTCTTAGCTTAACTTAGTCTAACCAAGTTTTCTTCTCGGAAACCAAATATGGGAATCATTGAAAAATAAAAGAAGTGAAATTTCTGAACTAATGACGTTCCAACATTGTAGTATCTACAAGAAGAGCGTCATATTAACATGAAACATATTAAGGCTAGTAGCACACTGTGTCAAGTCTATTTTGTGTCGGTTTGGACACAGCTTTGAACTTCCTTTGAATCAACTGGCGAGATCGGCCTGTTTCGGTCTGCCCAGGAGATCACGTTTTACCTCAAAGACCACGCACATCTCACACTTGACACAGTCCACTTACTAGTTTTAAACGTCCTTTACAATTATGCTGTTTATTTTTGTATTGCCCATGATGAAGTTTGGACTATCATGAACAGGGTCCTCGGCCTCTCTGCATTAAAAAATAATAATAATAATAAACACAGGCATCAACTCTTGTCATAAAATCAGGTAAAATAGAAACTCTGAAAGAATAGTAGCTTGGACAGTGTAACAGGGTGACAGGTTGGCAAGGTATAAATAGCGTGGGAAGATAGTTGACGGCGGGGAGACAGAGTTATTGTATGCCAGAGGGGGAAAGTAGGGAATGTTTACTTGACCGCCGTACTTGACGATCAGATCACCTGGGAATTGCTTGGGGACTAGAGATGCTTCAATAGTATTTGACGTGGAGTCGACGGGGGTGGCTATTGGGATAACTAATGTACACTCGGTGAGCGTCTTGGGACGCTACCTGACTGGGTATAAATCCCCGAACGCTCCTTCCAACTTCAGACCGCTGAGAGCACTCACCAGCTTCGTGCCGAAGAGGAGACCACCACTGCAACTGTAACTTCGTACTAGTCTTGTGAGTGGGGAGGGTCAGGGAACCCGCAAACATCCTTTGTCAGAGCGTGGTATCTTTGGTATCTTGTCGGCATTTGAGCTGTTGCTGAGTGGTAAGTTAATTGTACGATGCATGTGTATTTTACTTAATGTTCATAAATGTAGAACCTAAATCTAGTGGGTTTACTTTGGTATAACTACTGCCTCTGAGAGAGTCACGGAAACGCCGTTACATATATGTTACGAAACCTTATAGGATGGGGTCTGTTAGAGAGAGCGTTATTCTTCGTGGGGAACGTGTAAATATCATTAAAACTGTATTGATCGTTTATTCTATTGCCTATATGGGAGCCTATGGAGTATGGGAGCTGTAGCCTGACTGATAACAGTGTCAGCGGTTAAAAGTATTAATGATGAATATCCGTCATGGAGTAAGTATGGAAGTCATGCCTTCCAGCAGTAGATTAGGAAGTTGCGATTGTTTTTCTACAGAGGAGGAAGAACAACACCTTCTTGGCTTCTCAACTTCTTGTCCTTTGATTAACGACATCGTGGCTTCTTGGTTTCCCGACCTATTGGTACCTGCCGATACCTGTTGATCTAACTGCGCAGTCAAGCCAGAGTAGAGAGGAAGAACCAGTGCCCAGATAGCGCCATACACCCCTAAAGGAGAGGTTTCCTTATGCTGAATGCACCCATGTGTTTTATAAAATGTGCTAGGAATTGAATATTACGTAGCCTTTTAATTATCATGTACTGATTTGCATCAACTTCATTCCATCGAAATTCACATGAAATTGTATGACCTATGTTCCTATTATTATTGAATGAATTAATAATTATTGTATATATATAAGCAATACAGATATCGTTCGTTATAACTTATAGAAGAGAGATAGTCGATTATTTAGTGTGTTTGTGCCGTGCCCATCACGGCTGGTGTCAGAAGAAAGTTAGTGAGAGAAAGTGGAAACATCACAGACAGAAATGCCTTCAGTGTAGAGACCATCAATCCATTAGTACAGGTTTATCTGAGGCAATGGAACTTTCAGCTTGATGTATGTCTTTACCAATCTAGAATTGGATCTTTAAAAAGTAGGCCTCAATATATATAATGCTGTATCGTAGGTTGCAAATGCATTTCTTTAAGAACAGACTAATTTCAGATTGATCGATGCCAATAAAGCTCTGTTTTTATTTGATGGAAGAGATAAGATATCTATAATGTCTCTGATAACATCAAGTATTCAACACAAAGAGTTCCTGTCGACATTCATTTGGACATTATAAAAATTGTTGTGTGTTATTTCTACAGAAATGTGACTCAAACAAAGCCAGACTACAGTATTATAATACTGGATTGATATTTGACATTTCTAATAATCATTAAATTATCAATGTGGTGCAAATTTTAAATTTCATCACAGCTCGTTATGAAATGGTTCAGATATTTCTCATGAACTGGAACTGGTTTCGAGACAAACTTTGGTCATGGCTATTTTGTTGTGAGCAGAAAATCATGAAATATTTGGAAATGTAGCCTACATTTTTGGGTGCTTTACAAACTGGCCAAGTTATGAAGGGATTTTCATAAGATGTTGCAGTTTGGAAGTGATTCAAAGCATCTGTTGTTATCTGTGTGAGGCGATGTAAACACATGGTTCGGGATGGTTCAACCCGACCAGACAGCGACAACGACAGATTGCCATCGTTGGTCAGCCTGAAGACATCAGTATTAGAGACCTCTCTGGTTTCACCTCCGGGAAACCGTCGCCGCAATTTGCCTGCGTTAACTGGCGACTGACTGATGTCTCATCACCACAAGGTACACAGTGCCTGACTCGGTCTCAAACAAGACTTTATCAGCTTGTGGTCCCCGGGCTTGATCCGAGCCACACGGAAATCTGTTAGCGATACTGAGCAAACATAATCCTTATTCACGCCGGGAGGGAAGCCGGATTGAGGACTGGGTGACGTTTTCTTCATCGATTGGCCCAGAGAAACGGAACCCGACTGTCTGAACCTTTTAATTTTTGACGTTGGAAGACGTCTTGAATGCATTAATTTGGCCCAGTGCGTTAAGCTAGTTGACTGAAGGGCAGCGTAAATTGTTCCACTCACGAAAAGTGTTTGTCCGGTTGAGCAATTAAAGGTCGCGCTGAGGAGTAATAATAGAAATGCAGTGATCGTTTGTGGCCGTGTTTTTTTGTCTTAATTTAGTTTGTTTTGTCGTTGTTTTTCTTTAGCTTTACCTTTATCAAACTGTTTGCAATTAAATAATGCAATCAAAGACATGGCGCGCAATTTGATTATCGACTATTTATTCAAGAAAACCGCTTCTTTTTCTGTGCTTTCTTGTTTTTCTTCTTCTGTTTTCATATAATTATGATCATAATCTAACTCACATTATTTAAATCCTCGGTATGGCTGGTTTTGTCCACAGCTGGAGCTTTTGTCACCTCATTTCAGATATAGATAAAATCTCTCCTATGACCTTGAAAATGTGAGACCCAATTCCCAAAATGTGAGGAAAGATCTCTCTAGTAAAATACAATCAATTTCGTGAAATGTTCAATGCGATTGGAAGAAATTAGAACTCGGAAATGTATTTTTTTTTAAAAACAACGTAAAATGAGTACAACTCTGCTTTTTTTTTTTCTAATCAGTCTCAGCCAGATGACGGAAATCTATGATCACTCAAATGCCATTAATCTGTTTTTGTTTGATTTGTCTGTAAGTCTGTGTGTGTGTGTGTGTGTGAGAGAGAGAGAGAGAGAGAGAGAAAGAGAGAGAGAGAGAGAGAGAGAGAGAGACTGAGACAGAGAGACAGAGAGACAGAGAGACAGAGACAGACAGAGAGAGAGAGAGAGAGAGAGAGAGAGAGACCGCGCATAAAAGTAATTTCTGTACAGTACCGTAATTGAAAGACAAAACAGGAAATGACTCAGCCACCGTCCACAATCGCTGGGCACTGAAGTGCAATTGGAAAACAATAGACCAAAAACGTTGACTTGCAATGCGGACATTTTAATGACCTGTCTTCATTGGACAATGGTATCCCACTCTCCGCACAATTCATCAACGACTAGTGGCCAATGACAAGCACAAACGTTTGCATTCCATCCAATCGGTTAGAGGCCAGCCCAGTTAATTGAAGAATTAGTATTCCAGCGGTGCCCATCGGAAGTTAAAGGGAAGGTCCTCAGAGTTATGCTTGGCCAAAGTTGCTGGTACCCTTTTTGGTAGATGTTTGAGCAGCTGCTTTAGAATTTCGCCCGTGTAAAGTAATAGTTATGTATGATTGTAAATACTGAACACTGGCCCAAGGCTGGTGGCGCATTGAGCCAAGTCTGTTTTGTGCGCGATTTTAGTGTGAGATGTGAACTATGAAGTTAAGCAAGGTCTGAGTTTGGGTTTGAGCAAGCATATCGACACGATAGTGGCCATGGGCCTAGTAAGAAGCAAGACGATAGACAGAATGACAGCAGGTCGAGGCCCTACCAAAAGTTAAACTTGACTCTACGCACTAGTGAGACTGAAACAAATCTGGCAAACTAGTTGCTGGGCGTTAAACTGTCTTGAGTCAGCAGGAGGAAAGAGAGACTTCTCGCCATGAATCAGAACAGACGCAAGACTGACTTGACTCATTGGACAATCAGCCTAACAGTATTGTCGCTGGCAGCTCTGTTAAAGTTATCAATGGTTACACTGGTCATATGGTTCGTTTTTTGAGTGAAACTGACATAAGAAGAAGGGTAACAGAAATGCCGATAGACCCAACACTCAAACAAAAGGCGAAAGATATTTTTATGAATGCAAGTGGAATGATTAAGGACAAAGCATCTATGTGTGTAAGCATGTCAGGAAAACAGTGGAAGTCCACAAAAAAATCAGCTTGAAATCGTGGAGAAAATGTTCCAATTTCTACTGCAATTCTAGTCTGTGCATTGAATCCAGTAGGAGCTCCAAACTTTTCTATGCAGCTGTTGATTGTTTTACAGTTTCATTTTACTTGTGCTGGTTCCTTTTCTGTAGTCTTGTTCAGTTTCTGTTGCATTTTCTCACATTATTTCTTCGCAATTTATCTTCCCGCGACGTTTTTCTTCTTACTATACGCTTGTACGCTTTTGCATCTTTTGTATTAATTTCCATTGAGAAAGGGCATGTGCTGTTCTTTAAATGTTATATTTTGTTTGGCATTTCCACATTGTCTTTTCTTTTCTTCCGTGTGGCAAATTTTTTCTTGCTTTTGTCAAAACATCACCGGCTCAGACTGGTATGACGGAGGGTCTGTTTGCCCCGGGTAGCCATTCTAGACGAGTTGGGAGGCGTGAGTTTTTGTGCTTTGGTAGACACAAGGCCATGGCAGACAGCGAGTCAAGTGCAGGCCTATTTAAACGTCATTGGGCTCTACGTAATCAGCGTTTGAAATGTTTGCTCGTTTTTCCTCAGCGGAAATAAAACCCACCAGACTTTTATGCTTACTCGTGATCCCCACAGTGATATAGAGTTTGGAGATAGACACAGCGCCGTGTCCGAACCCACCCCTATATTGCTAGAAACTATGCGACTAAAGTCCTGTAGGAATCACAGATTACAACGATGGATCCAAAGGATCCGAGATTTTTTATTTTTTTTTAACAGTGCACCTTAGTTTGTTCTTCCCAAATAGATCCGTGAACAGTGATACTTAATCGCAGGCAGAAATATGAAATCTTTCTCTCATTATCTCAAGAGTTTGGTCAAAATGTGCCAGATTAAGGCAGTACGAGGTAAAAGGCAATTTCCTGTGTTATCAAACATACATGAAGATTTGATACTGTATTGATTTCAAGAAAGTCGTTGGCTACTCTTAGAAATACCGGAAAAGAAAAACTACTCAAAATATTCGATTATAGTTCGATTAAAACTCAAGAAATTCCGAGGAAACTTAAAAATGTGGCCTTCGAAATGTGAAAGAAGACTCAACACAACTTTTATTCCATACATAATACTGTGATAGTTCTTCTGACATTCCGAGCAGGGTAGCATGTTCTGGCTGTCTACTATCCTTCTTCTGGACTCTCGTACTTGCGTGCAGCTCGGTCTCCAGAACATGTCTTCGATGTGGGCAGACATTTTTGAGGCATCATTCCGTAGGACCGGAGTGAACTCGCAGGGACACTGCTTAAACAATGCCTAGTGAAAGGGCGCCACTCCTAGCTGAGAGTTTGACAAATGATACGGACTCCTCCAACCGCCAACAAGCCTGGACCGAATTGGGCACTGTTTTTGCGGTAAAACAAACGCCCGTGAAGAATGATCGGACATATGAAACACTGATCCAAGTCACTGAATATTTTTTCATGAAAGCTGGATCACTTGTTTGCAGTCAAATTTCAAACATCAGCTGTCTATCAGGGTTATAATCCACAAGTTTTGTTATCTCAGCGATGTTTGCCTGCCCTGCAGATGCTAGGCTAGAATTGAAGAGCTCACGGGGTTCTCTCGCAACTGGTTGGGCGGGAAACGCCATGGCCCTCTTCGTAGGAAAAACTAGAGACGACCAACTCAAGCTGATCTTTCTTTACAAGAAAAGTATTTTAATTAAGTTCAAGTGGAATATTCTTTGACTAATGATAAATTGTTCTCTCTAGTTTAGCCGCATCTTTTTGTTGTGGTAATAAGGGATAAGCGAGACTGTTTGGCACACAATATTCCAAACTTTTTTTGTTTACACATCTTGAGCAGGCTTTTTTTGTCGTGCAGGCCTGCACTATTTCTTTAATATGAAACGTAAGGGGAAATAGAGATGTCACTTCGTGCCACAGTCTTCTGACACTGACAGCAAACTTGTGTCCAAATATTCCTGTGTTTACAGTACGACGTTCACTGTATTTGCTATGACAGATGCTGTCTGATCAGAGTTCCATCGAAATCATCTCTCACTCTCTCTGTCGCTGTCTGTCTGTCTGTTTGTCTTTCTGTCTGTCTGTCTCTCTCTCTCTCTCTCTAGTCTGTCTTTCTCTCTCCTCTCTCCCTTCTCTCTCCTCTTTCTCTCCTCTCTCTCCCCCCGTCTGTCTGTCTGTCTGTCTGTCTCTCTCTCTCACTGTCACTTGGGATCATTATTCCTTTAGTCCCCTTTTCATCCAACCTGGCCGAGTGTCCTTTTCGTTGGGTATTTATGCGTAGATTTAGGACTAAATCTGCGTTAGCTATTTTAGAGTTGCCAGGTTCTAATATTTCATAACCTACAGAACTAAACAAACGCTCCAAAACTGGTTAATATATTTTTTTTATCGAACTGTGGAATTTCAGGTAAAAAACAAAAACAATTATGAAAATGAATTTAAAAAATTACAGAACAGCTACTCATGGGATCTTTAACAAGACCGCATATTAGAGAGAGAGACAGACAGACGGACAGAGAGAGAGAAAGAAAGAAAGAAAGAGAGAGAGGTTTAGCCCATGCAATATCGGATCCCTCATCTAGTTGAAATAATTAACCAAAGAAAAAAGAAAGAAAGAAAAGGCGCGAGCATTAATTCATTATGTTGCAGTTTCGACTCTTTCCTTGTTCAACCCTACAGGCTGAATGGCGGGTTTAAAAATAATAAAATTAATTTTCTTGAGAGTTAATTAATCCAACCCAGTCATATTTGTTCCAAAATTTTAATGTTTGAGGGCACCCCATAGATGTTCTGTTTTGTTTTGTTGTTGTTGTTGTTGTTATTAAATACTCTATCGCGTATACCTAGGTGTTCGGCATCTAGACATATCGAGCAGTTACAATACTTGAACGACTGACCCAGTAAAATGTTCACAAAGGAGATGTCAATGGTATTGTTTGCTTCATGATGCATTGTTACCGCCGCCCAGCCTCCTGGCATTTTAAACTTCATGTTATTCACCATGATTAACCCCGGCCTGGCTCTTCATGCGTTAATGTTTGTCGTGAGAAGGTTAAACCTTTCTCCCAGTTTATCCAAACTTCCATCTTCCTTGTTGACCCATGTTTGTACCAGAGAGTGGGATGTTTAACCCATGGCCGATGTAGCCCCGTGCTTTGCTGGTTGCCTGGGTTCAGATAGTGGGAAAATTGATTTTCACCAATGGATATTGGTTCTTTTTAGCTTTTGGTGTTGTTGTTTTTTTTCTTTTGGAGGGTAGGTAGGATAAAGAAAAAAAAGTCAGAATTTATATATCAGTTTTTCATTTTCCTGATTTTAATTGCCTATAGTAGGCCTAATAATTATGAAATAATCTCAGAAAGATTTTTTTTAAAAATGAAATAATATTAATGATCTTGCTATCCATTAGTGCCATATTTAATTTCTGAAATATATTTATCAATCAGCTTTTGGTAGGGTAAAGATGTAACTAATACTAATACACTGGAAATACAATGCAATTTAATTTTTTTTTAAAAGGCCAATATTTCAAGTTTATGCGATTCTTCCCAAGGGTGTTTGAAAAAAAAATTAAAACTGTTACGTCTTATGAGCAGCCTTCTGACCATTACAATCACCTTTCAATAGAAATACTTTAGAAGATTTTGGCTATAGGCTAGTGGCACTGTTAGTCAAGTCTGTTTTGACCCAGTGCCGAGCTTGGGCATTTCAGCCATCTCACACGCACAACGTTCAAAATCAAATAATTAACAAGAACGAAACCAGCGCTCATGTAAATGGCAAAGTGGCGGAATCTTATGCTAATTTAAAACAAACTTAAAAATTTAATAAACAGCAAAGGAAGAAAACTGCCATTGGGCAGTTCCAACTGAACTGTGAATTATTTTATTACTAGTATTATTATTATTATTATCTATCAAGCACACAGACACACACACACAAAGACAGACACACAACACATAAACACACATTTTGCAACCATCGTACGAAAGAAATGAATGTGCACAAAATGTTCATTTATCTCGACATTTGCATCACATACAAATAAGAAGAATACTTGTTGAAATTAAATCTAACAGAGCAACAAACTGAACAAAATAGTTCAAAATATAAAATAGAATATGCTACCTCGTAGAGAATGCAACCATTAACCATGCTCGTAATATATTAAAACATAACGGTCTAATTTTATCAGCCGTGAGAGACAGACAGGCTGAAACAATTGCAAATTTACAGTTGCGCAAGCATTCAGCGCACAGATACTTTTGGTCACAGGAAACAAAAACCCCGCACAACATAGTATTAAGATTTTTTGCCCATATTGAGTACTATAATTTATTAGGGGGAACATTTGCTTAATCCT
The DNA here is from genome assembly GCA_963931925.1 of Onchidella celtica. Classification (NCBI taxonomy): domain Eukaryota; kingdom Metazoa; phylum Mollusca; class Gastropoda; order Systellommatophora; family Onchidiidae; genus Onchidella; species Onchidella celtica. The sequence goes on from OZ007569.1 coordinate 28,268,195, forward strand.
GCCATTTACCATCTGTTTGTTCAGTATCTACGTCCTTATTTACATTTTATCTTAAATTGTTTTTGTAATTAATTCCAATCTAAAAAACAGAACAAACAAACAAAATTAAATTAAAAGGCAACAACGTTTCCTTGTCTTCGGTCCAACCCCTGTTTTCCCCACCCCCTTTTCCAAAGTTGTTGTTTTTTTTTATTATCCCGTTCAAACTCCCCCCCCCCCCCCTTCTCCTCCCCCCCCCCCCCCAAGAAAAAAAACTTATTTTAAGGAGTGTTTCATCTCAACACCTTGTGTTGTTTAATTTAGCCACTGATAACGGGGATTGGGAGCTGCAATATTTGGCACTTTTCGTCCGTTCAGGCAACAAAACAATCACTAAGCATTCTCTGCGAGGTGTGGCGTTTCTGGGGTCTACTGGCCTTTGTATACTTGTGGATTTGCTTTTAAAACCATCGAGCACAGTTGACACTTGTGACATAGTTGTAAAGTACTTGATTGGAATGTTCAGGTAATTCAATGTATTTTAGTTTGTTCGTTCTCTATGTGTGTGGATCTGTCTGTCTGTCTTTCTGTCTGTCTGTCTTTCCATGGCTGCCTGCCTGCCTGACTGACTGACTGACTGTCTGTCTGCCCGACTGTCCACCTATCCATTCATTTGTCCATCCATCATTCTGTCTATCTAGCTGTCTTCTGTCTGTCTGTCCGCCTATCTTTGTCTGGGTGCCTGCCTGCCTGACTGACTGCTCATCCATCTATCCACCCATCCATCCTGTCACAAATCCCAGACTGGGAGATGTAATAAGTATGACAGGACAACAATCACGAACAAACAAGTTAACACTTAACAGAACAATCCATCAGACTCACACATTTATTAAACATAATTATACATATAATAGCGCAATTACATACATTATATTATTGAAATGACTGCCGTACAACGGCCTTATTCTCACACACACTCTCCCTCGGATCCACAATCCGGTAGTTACTCCTAAAGGCACTTCGGCCTCAGCCCCTCCCCTCAGGGTCTTAATAGCACATTAATAATTTACTGGCACCGCAGTCTCTCAATATCACCTTCCTATTGTCATACACCTTAGCACTCCCCTAGCACCTCAGCAGGGCAATAACACATTATTATTTCCATAGCCATCAACATGGCAACAACATAGTATCAGTTCACTAGCCTATCAACATGGCAACAATATAGTATCTCAGTCACTCTCATATCTACGTCCCTGTCCGTGGCCTGACTGCCACGACTTTATGTGCCTCTACTGTCCTGCACTGACAGCCTCCCTTCTGGCCTATGTGTGGCCTCCGGCCCTATGCTGGCCTATCCCCTGTGCTCATCGAGGTGGCTCTTCGGCCCGTCCCCGACACCAGTCATAACTGGAAAGACTCTCACTAGTCTTCTCGACTGCTTCCCTTTATGTCCGCCCGATGGGCTCTTATTCACAGGTCCGATCCGTAGGACCTTCTAACTTGCAGTGATAGTAATCCAGCGCTTTCGCCTCATTCAGACTTCCACACCACTCATACACGCACGCTTTTCCCACTTGTCTGCATGAGTTATTTTTACTCTTCCCCTTTCACGTCTTTTCCTATCCGTCTGTCGTGAGCTCTTCTTATTCTACACCCGCTCTGTAGCAATCCCCTTAATTGCACTCACTCCACTCGTGACACATCCATCCATCCATCTATCCATCCATCCATCTATCCATCTATCCATCTATCCATCCATCTATCCATCTATCTATCTACCAATCAATCTGTCTATCTATTGTCTGTCTGCCTGCCAGTCTGTCTATCTGACTATCTGTGTGCCTGCCAGTCTGTCTGTTTGTCTATCTGCCTACCCACCAATCTTTCTGTTTGCCTACCTGTCTGTAAGCCTGCTTGTCTGTCTATGTATGCACTAATTATCAGCTCGTGTATTCACCGTTAAAACCAACTTCTTCACTTTGCTGTAAAGAAAAAAGAAGGAAAGAAAAAATACAGTGTATGACAAATATGTATAAACTAAAGACATTGAACAATCAATAGTCCTGACTTTATCGCTTAGGGTCAGGTGCCAAGCAATGATTAAAGATTGCGGTAAATTGCATAAACTGTTGTACCAAAACACAAACAGCTCAAGTTTTCAACAGTTTGTCCTCAAGAATGAAATAAATGGCCAAAAACAAGCCCACCCTTCTTTCCCACAAGAAAAAAAATAACAGTGAAAGTTTGACAACAATACAGGTCTACGTGTAAAAAGTGGTTCTCATTCAAAGTCCCAGGGGCCACATTCCTCCCTTTTGCTTTCCCAGGTTTTGTCAGTTCCTCTTGCACTATGAATTGTCATCTAATATTTTTTTTTTTACCATTATGCAATTGCAGTGGTAATTATTGAAATAATTTAGACATTGTTGTGTATGCTGCGTTTAGATTTGAAATTCTACCCCTGGTCAAGACTGCTGCACTTTGATTTGAAAATTCCTCCGTCGGTCAAAATTGCTCATGCTGCAAGTTAGATTTGAAATGCCTCCCCTGACCAGAATTGCTGCTCTCAGATTTGAAATGCCTCCCCTGACCAGAATTGCTGCTCTTAGACTTGAAATTCCTCCTCTGGGACCCAAGTGCGTCCCTTTTGAGGATCATTGGTTTAAACCCAGTCATTTGTCATTTCACATCCATGATATGATATACAATTTATGTCCTTACGTTTTGTGGTATAAATCACACTCTTTCCACGGAGACTTCAATGGCGAGGAAATCCCCACGATGGGGAAAACCCACGGTTGCTATGCAAAAAACCACGTACCCGTGTCTTTGTTTGAACGACAGAACGACCCAAATTACGAGCAATTTGTTGTCTAGCTCTTTGGCTCTAAACGCTTAGATAGGTGTGAAGACGGAAGATTCGCTGTCGATCGTGAAAAACCTTATCTCAAACAACTAATCTTTCATTGTTGCTAGCATCGCAACCGCCCCAGCTAAGTAACCAAGGAACACGTGTTTCAGAGAAGATATGTGTAGGGCATGATAGGTTAGGAAAAAATCTACCCTCTATCGGAGCAATGTTAAGTGAAATAATATCAATGCATTTTTGGGAACACAATATATCCTGCGGAATATTGGAAATTTGATGACTCTATGGGAATTGTATCAATATGTTTTGTGCTTTTATATAAAATCGTCTGCAAATAAACGCAAAAAAATCTTAATTCAGTTGTTGTTGTTTTTTTTGTTGTTGTTGTTTTTGACTGTCATTTTTACGTTGAATGGCCAAAGAATTGTTTTATGGGATTTTGTTCTTTTCCTTTGCACATTAGCTGGAATCTATCCAGTTTTACCAGGTCTTCCTTTTACTAGTTCTGTGGACTCCACTATTCGTCTTGTTGCCTTATTCAGTACCATTTCCAACGTTGAACAGACTCCTGGAGTCTGCTGCTAAATTGTGACTCTCAGAAAATCAAAATTCACTTCACTAGCAGAGATTCACACTTTTTTTTTTAATTCACACGGCTACTTGTAATGCTTGCACTGGCCGGTTGGAAATTTATGTAAACAGTTTAAATTTTGTAAATTCTATGCCTGTGTGCGTTGCGCGCAAGAAGTACCACCTCTCTGACATTGTTTTGAATTACTGAGTTACTACGTTAGAGCAACAAAGCTCTGGCGATGCCGTTGGGCTACAGGTTTGTGACTTTGTCAGCACAACATTTTAGATTCAATACAATGAAACATTTCTGAAAACGTTGGACTAGTTTTGTTTAGAAATAGAACACACATAGATTTGTACTATCCTACATTAACTATAATAACAGATTTCTTGATAGTTTCAAGTCAGTCTATCTTCTGTATAACAGTCCTGTATTACCGTACAATAATAGATTTCAAGTCAGTGCCTGGCTTTGTGTTATATAGTCCTATTTTAGCGTACATTGACAGATTTCTGGATAGTTTCAAGTCGGTGTCTTTCTTCTGTGTAAGGAAACTTCCCACGATGAATGGATGAGACGCTGATAGCCAGCCACCCATTATCCGGCTAAGCTAATAAAGCGATAATATGTCCAGCCTGTCCCGTTAAGTATGACAGCGAGGGGTAAACAAGAACTTTATCTTGTGTCGCTTTGTCAATTACGGTTTATGAAGACATTTTTCAAATAAGTGAAATGTACGTTGTATACGGGGAGTCTTGAAAGCAAGTTGGGATTTGAGTAACTGGAGAAAAAGCCTTCGTTAACTTTGTCCTATTTTAATGCTGATGCTGGTCGATGATGATGATGGTGTTGGTGTTGTTGATAAGGTTGTCTGTATTCTTGCATTCTTACTACGACGATGATGATGGTGATGATGCTGAAGATGATGATGATGTCAATGCCGCTGATAATGAGATGATGATGAGGGGGAGAAGGGGGTGATGGTGTGATGCCTAACAGTGATGATGATGTTGATGATTATTATAATGGTCATAATGATAGGGAGAGAAAAAAAGAGGAAGAAGAGGTAAATGATGGTGAGGAGGAGGAGGATCAAGGAGGAGGTTCATGACGACCATGATGATGGTGTTGGTGATGATGATGATAATTCCTCACCCTAAAGACCCATCCATAATCTAAACCCTAAAACACAACTCCAGCCCTGTTCTCAGTTTATTACTTTCCGATAAACGTCCACTGAATTACTACACCGGACAAAGACCACAATCCGGGCAGCGAATGAATCACTTTATTTCGTTGCAACAAGGCTGGTGCTCATGCTTCACTTGGAAAGAAAAGAAATTTAGTTCAACATGTGGCGACCTTAACGCTCCTCGTGTCTATTTCTGAGAAACTGGAGATCTGTTAGTATGTAGAAGAGGTATAACAAATGCACACTTTGGCACTTGTTTAAAATGCGTTGTTGCTCTTATCAAGCTGTTTCGCAGTTCTGATTTATTTCAACTCCTTGTCATAATACTAAAGCGGCAAAAGTTTAACGTCGAATTTCTCGGTAGTGCAGAAAGTGGAGTTGGAACAAACAAGAACTAAGGTCGGTATATGAACTAGATTATTATGATATCCCACGGGAATAAGAAAATAATTATATTATATTATATTTTTTTCCCTTGTAAACACATTTAGTTACAGAGAGGAACGGGTTGTAATACACCTCTTTCTATTCTTATCCCCCCCCCCTCCTTCTTGATATATTACAAGCACTTTTTTTTTCAAGATTAAAAAAAAACAACCAACAACAACAACAAAACTCTTAATTTTGATCTAAACAAGAATCTAAAGCGGCATGTCTGACCTTTAAGGTCATAATGGCTGACCTGCCAGTTCCAAACGGTGATTTTCGACCAAACATACTAATCCTGCCTGGATTAACCGGCATATCTCGCGCACTCTATGTTGCATAGTGCTTAACCCGATCCAAGAGTTCGTCTTGCTTTATTGTCATAATGTTCAAGAGTGTCGTTGACTCCATGTTATGACAGGTTATGTGGAAATGTAATGTTAGTTGGAGAAGGTCAAACTTTGATGAAGAGATTCGATCACGCATGTTAGTTTGCCTGATAGTTCTTTTTGTGTCTTTGAAATCACCAGGTTTTTCACTGTAGAGAGAGGCCTATCTATCTATCTGACTATCGATCGGTCCGTCCGCCCGTCCGTCTGTCTGTCTGTCTGTCTGCCTGCCTGCCTGCCTGCCTACCTACTTACCCACCTGTCTATCTATCTATCTATCTATCTATCTATCTATCTATCTATCTATCTATCTATCTATCTATCTATCTGTCTGTCTCTGTCTGTCTGTCTGTCTGTCTGTCTGTCTGTCTGTCTGTCTGTCTGTCTCTCTATCTATCTATCTATCTATCTACAAAACTTATTGCACTATACAGAGACGTCTATCTATCTATCTATCTATCTATCTATCTATCTATCTATCTATCTATCTATCTATCTATCTATCTATCTATCTATCTATCTATCCGTCTGTCTGTCTGTCTGCCTGCCTATGTGCCTGTCTGTCTATCTGTCTGTCTGTCTATGTCTGTCTGTCAGTCTGTGTGTCTGTCTGTCTGTCTGCCTGTGTGTCTATTTGTATGTCTATGTTCCTGCCTACCATCTGCTTGTGTGTTTATTTGTCCTGCATGGCTGCTAGTTCCTATTGTGTTAAACAAAGCTTCCAAAAAAAACAGTTGCCCAACATTTTATTATTTCACTTTCCATAATCCTCATCATGTGTGAAGCAAAGATCATTCCTAAAGGGTAATATAAAACTAGGAAACAGGTATTTCAGCCAGAATAAACATGAAATTCATTTAAACGAACAGTCATAAAGATTTCGAGAGCTCTCGTCAGTTCTGATACAAAAAAAAAAAGTGCGTTTATTCAATTCAATTCAAAGCTTTTTAATTTTGGGCTTATTGAAAACGAAGTATTTAAATCTGCACGTCTGTGAATGGTAATGGGTGAGTAATAAAATCAATAATATGCCACTGGTCGACTTCCATTGATAAGGATTTTTCCTTTGTGCCGCAAATTCCTTTTGTCTTTATTTTATATTGGTATGAAATCCATTCATATGAACCGGGGTTAAATGGTTTGACCAGTAGTGCAAAAAATGGAGCGGTACAAAAGCAGAGCAGAATGCAAAGACAATTTACAACTGCATGGCAAGGTTCAGTGCCAAAACGAGGTTCCTGTCCAGTGAACGCACACTATGTGGTAATTTGTTCATAACAGTTTGAGTTTGAATTTGATTTGGGTTTGTCGGTACCATTACGGCCACTTTGCGCCTGCCACGGTCTAGTATTTTATGTATGTTTGGTATACAGGGCTTCGTCATTGTAGATTTCACAAACAGAATTAAATAGTTCCGTATAAACTCGAGTACAGTGATAAAATTCTTTAAAGTTGTTTTGAATAGATATGAAAGTCGTTTTGTTAATGGTATAAAAGTGACATGTCGCCGAAACACTCACGCGTACTGCCAGTTCACTTATATGCACATTTTGCCGATTATTCCTCGGTCCGCGCCTGTTTGTATGCTCTTAATTATACAGCCTCTCTGGCCCCCAACCATATTTCACTTCCGTTGTAAATTTAATCCGTCCAAGAATTTTTATTTGTAATAAATTTATTTTTTTAAATCTTTATTGGTACGGGTAATCAAGAAACGTATTTATAAGGCTCCCAGTCCACACGGAGGAGATAAAGAGTAGCAAAAACAATATGTTTTAATGAGACGAATCACAATACATTAAATGTTGTCGTGGGATTTCTGTTCTCCAGCTCAAACGCATTAAGACTGATCAATAACACTTGATACCAACAGGTACAAATACATAAGTAAACCGCTGTACCCACGAGACTCAGTATCATCAAGCCTTTCAAATAAAAACTTGAGTTAAACTTATAGATCAGCTCACAAATGACAGCAAAAAAAAAAAAAAAGGCCAGAACTAATTTGAAGATTTCAGCGCAGACCTGTCGTTAAGGAAGCTTGTGATTTGCAGATTGCTTGTAAGTAATTTAGGCTTTATTTGAATGGCCCTTGTCAGTGTGACAGTTTATCGGCCACGTGGGTTTACTATAAAATATCAGGCCAGTCTGGCAACTTGGGGAAAGATAGGATAATCCTTCGTTAATGATTGGCTCAATCCCTAAAAGAAATAGAAAAAACCTGGTCAAATTGTGGGGAATTCCATTCAATATCGTCTCGATTTTTTTTTGGGGGGGGGGGGAGTGGAAATAAAGGCGAGGGGTGGGGATATCTTCTAGGGTTGGGTTGGGTAAAAAGAAGGCTAAAGTGTGTCCATGAGGAGAAAGAGGTAGCGAAAAAAAAAACAAAAACCCGAAATTTGGAATTATTTAGAAGAACAAAGCTTATCTTGACACACAACTTTAAAAGCAATTACTTTTCGATGAACATAACTTTGTTTAGTCTTATCCTCCAGTCAAGGTAACTGGTAACTTATCCTCCAGTCTAGTAACGCACTGCGTCAAGTCTGCTTTGCGTCGATTTTGACTCAAACATGAATTTCCTTTGAATCAGTCAGCGAGACAGACTTATTTCAGTCCCACAGTTCACAGGTCATACCAAAACTGAGTCAGACCAGAGAGTATGTTATGTATAGAGACGTTTCACTATTCGTCGATTTGCACTGCGAGACACGTGAGGCTCCGCGAAACCATTGTTAACATGGACAGGAAATTAGGTCGCTGCGGTAAACAATACCCGTTTAGGCATTTCCACGGATGGGATGTAAGAGCTTACAAACGGCTCTAAATAGTTTCAATCAGCCCCAAAATATGAACAAACTACAGTAAACAGATAATTATGCACACTATCTTTGGTGAAGGAGGTCTCTGTCAATTCTTATTTACCGCAGCGACCTCGTTTCGCGATTTGGCGGAAAATGAGGTATCTCTATAAATACATGCTCTCTGGTCAAACCAGATGTGACTCGGTGTGCCGCTTGCCCTAGTGTAGCAGTAAAAGCCCCCCCCCCCCTTGCACCAGTTCATTTGCGACCGATTTGTTCATTTTGATTACGAGAAGGGCAAAGAGCCTGTATCATATTCATTCAAAATATAGGATTGATTCTTTCATTTAAAAATACCATGATGCAACTTCAAACTTTATAGATTTTTAGCGTGTGGTTCGATCTTCTGTTGAATTTTTCAGGTTTGTTGTATTCATCTGATTGATCTAATTGGGCTTCATTAATTTTGAACAAGACAAAATGAAGCTTTGTATAATTGTGTTTTACAGTATTGCCTCTGGACCAACTACCGTAAATGTTGCTCAGTTTGACTTTAAATTCTCATATGCCTAATCATTAATGTATTGATAATTTCATTGATATATATATAGGTTTTTTGGCGGATCTAAAGGTTGAGTGGGTTTGAATGCTGTAATTTGAAGATCATAGACAGAAGTATACAAATCTTTTCCTTCGCACTCTCTCTCGCTCTCTCTCTCTCTCTCTCTCTTTCTCTCTCTCTCTCTCTCTCTCTCTCTCTCTCTCTCTGTCTCTCTCTCTCATATTCTCTCTGTCTCTGTCTCTCCCTCTCTCTCTCCCTGTCGCTGTGTGTGTGTGTCTCTCTCTCTCTCTCTCCCTGTCGCTGTGTGTGTGTGTGTGTCTCTCTCTCTCTCCCTCTCTCCCCCTCTCTCTCTGCTTTATTTCTCTGTCTTTGTCTCTCATTCTCTCTCTCTCTCTCTGTCTCTCTTTCTTTCTTTCTCTCTTTCCCTTTCTCTCTCGTTCGTTGATTCGCCCTCCCTCCTCTCTGTCTGTTTCTCTGTCGTTTTTTCTTTTTTCTCTCTCTGTCTCCGTCTCTCTCCCTTTCCTTCTCTCTCTCTCTCTCTCTCTTCCTTTCTTTCTGTCTGTCTCTCTCTTTCTCTCTCTCTCTCTCACTTTTTCTTTCTCTCTCTCTCACTCACAATTTCACTCCGCTCGTCCACACAAAGCATGTGAAGGAGAGAAGGACAATTCTCTTTTTATTTTCATTTCTTTAATTAACCTTCTCCCTCATCGCTCTTTTTCTGTTGCTCTCGCACACGCAAATACGTAAAAAAAAAAAAACCACAACACAAGGGATTAGATCGTACACACAAATCTGAAGAGGCACCGTCTCATACCAGCTTAAAACATGGGATTTCCCCCCCTCAGCATTCCGCTTTCGTCTCTGGAGATAACAAGTAGCGGTTTCAAGACTAAATCCAATTTAAACAAATCAAAAACCTGAATGAAAAAGGTTCGAAATAATCTAGTAATTCGGGGGGAGGGGGGGGGCACCTATATTGAAAACGATTACTACACGGTGTTTTCTGATAGTGTAGAAGAAAAAAAAAACAACAATGAGCAAAACGTAACAGAGAGATTAGTAGAACACGTGCAGGCAGAGGTGATCGAACGCGACTGAAATGTCTACGGTCTGGAGCACAATAATTATAATTTCATGTTCTATTAGGCCCATGGCGCATTGAATCAAATCTCTTTTTTTTTTTTTACAATTACTAGAAATATTTCCAAAATAGATGTCGCACACGCCAAGGCACTATGCACTCGTTTCTTCGTGAGGAAATTGCATCAGATTGAAAGCATTCAACTAGTCTTCTATGCATGAAACTTAAATAAACACAACAGGCCCACAAGAAGGAGACGGCTAGATTAACACTTAAGAAAACTAATTTTATAAATTTTTGAAACTGTGACTGACTCAGGCTGCAGCGCTGAGTTAAAACAAACATCAAAATTTCACCGCAATGAATACTCCTACCACTTTTTTGTTTCTTGTTTTTTTTAATGAGATTTTTGTCTTCAACTGCCTTTAATTAATTGCCATAACTTGCCTTAATCCTTCATCCGTATTATGTTTCAAAGGATACCCAAACCACTGCATAAAAAAGCAGATAGTTTGATAAATCCTTGTTGAAATTGCAAAGGGCATGCATTACAACCAACAAATTTGGCTTAATGTGAAAAGCGGCGTAATCCGTCTTCGGGTCTTTTCCTAGCAAATACCAATATCAAAGTAAGCCAGGGCGGCTTTGAAATAAATCCGCTCCCCGGCGAGCCCTGTAAATGAGGATTTGATAGGCACATTTCTGTCTGTAGACCATAAAAATAAAAAACAGCAAAGACCCAAGTGACGTTTCCTTATTAATTAATACTAAAATCTCCCGCCCTAAGTCCCTCTCCCCAATCTTTGTTTTAGGTTGGAAAAAAAAAAAAGGAGTGTGATAACTCGCGTGGGATTACGTTTATAGCAATATCAATGTTGCAATTTCATTGGTATCTCGCAGCAACAGCTGTCGCAACATTGTACCAGTATAATTATATTATTGTAAGTCTTGCTTCTTTCAATTCTGCACTGTGTATGGGAGATATCATACTAAACCCGGTCAGACACAGTCAGGTGCTGGCAGACTAAAAGTGCGCTCCACAATTTTTTATATTTTCATCAAGAAAATATGCAACATGACAGACATCGCAATTTTTTCAGTTTTGACCATATGTACTCAAATGCGGGTGTAAAGAAATTCATAATTACCCATCTTAAATGACAGTCACCATCCCCTGTTTCATCAAATTTTCAGATCATCCAAGAACAACAGAATAATACACATCAAAGCGAACAGGGAAACCTACAGCGATGGGCCTTAGCAAGACAATATAGATAAATGTGTGTCATATTTCACTAAGGTTCCTTATCATGTCGCTTCATGTAATACGCTTGTCGTTGAAACGACTTTAGTGAGTTATGATATGTTTATGTAATGATGCGTAAGATATGTGTATCATGTATGTGCTCTTAAAAAGTTTGTGAAAGAGAATTCCCCTTATGAGATAATAAAGTGATTCTTTCTTATCTTATCTTAATAATCTGAAATTCATGAGTCTTTATGTCACACAAATGTGAAAATGGAGAGCACAAAAAAACTGCAACGTTTCTATAACATTTTATTGTCAAAAAAGAAGCTGCACAGAAATATTGTCGGAATACCAATGATAACACTCATTCTTATTCCTGATTTTAAACTACATCACAGTTCGTACCTTATTCATTAACAACTTAAAATAAATTGTTTTACTCAAAGCAGTTAATAGCGCAGTAGCCAAGTACGACTTGCAATAGCTAAGTGGCCGTTCTTTCGATTTTTTATTTTTTTCATAAGTTTATTTTGATTGAATACTAGCATTGTTGTTGTTGTTGTTTTAAAGAATGTCTTTGGTGACCTACAGCTTGCTCTTCTTTTGTCCCTTTTCATTTCCAATTCCATACATAGTCATTTTATAAGAACGCTTTTTCATTATTAATTTGTTTTTAACGGTTGATTTGGCAACACAAGTCCCCCCCCCCCCCAACCCACTCCCTTTTTTTCCCCCTTTTTCCCCCACATTTAATCTTGGAAAACATTTTCCATTTTTGTGCTTTACTTCTGCGTTCAAGCCAGATTTTTTTTTTTTTCAGTCATGCTAACCTCGTGTTTTACAGTAGGATTCTCTTTCTTCAGACTGTCTAAAAATAGAATTATTAAGGGAAAAAAAAAAAGATGGATAATAAAGGACAGACAGACAGACAAGTGATGTAACTTCAGTTTGTCTCGCAAAGATATCAGACGATGGGGAAACATAATATTCTGCCAGTCTTCAGACTAGCTCGAGAGGCGAAAAGCAACTTATCGAGTTTAGGAAACTGGGAATTTCCCAGATAACGAAATCAGATTTCCTTCCTCTTTAATCCCGTGGCTTATGCGATCGGTGAATACTCGGCCAACAATATTACGGGTACTAAAGTACCTTATTACTGAATACGTTTTAAGCGTACACTGGGATGGGGTGGGGGGATGACCCGTGGGAGTGCACGTACGCATTTCAGTAATGGTAACAAATTAAAGAGTTTGGTTTTATTTACTTTTTGCAACAAATTAAGTTGTAATTGCTAGATTATATAAAACTCATATGTCTTCAAATGGAACAGTCAAAAAGCTCACAGGAAAAAAAAAAAGCCAATTTTAAGTGTTTAAACATCAAGGCCTAATCATTGACATCCACCATTCCAATGGCCGTCCGCTCTTACAAAGGTGTGGGTGGGTGAGAGGATTGGTGCCATTGGTGTTAAGAGCGAACAGAGGAGGGTGGAGGGGGAGAGTTATAAAAGCCAAAATCAAGCGTACTTAACTTATGGATGACCCCTTTTCATAAAATTTCGTCCCGACGTTTACACGGGGACTGGCGCCAGTGTACAGCTTCCTAAACGATATATCGCCCGTGGCTATCCATAGAGTATAGAACCTCTCCACGGCGCACCACAATGCACCATAGGCACCAAATTGCATTGCCGATATGCAGTTTATTTAACTAAATTAAAAACTATTTTTTTCATGCCGTGCTCACCGATGCGTTCATAATAAAGTAATCCAAGAGACTCCATCGTTTATTTAGGTAATTTTTTTTTTTAATTTGTTTTATATCCTGTCTTATAAATCTCGTAATGGTGGGGGAATTTTTGGTCTATTTAAATCTTGCTATGTCTGAGTTCAGTATTCAAATTGATGTCTGACACGAAACAAGCAAGAATGCAAGAAAAGAGGAAAGAGAGAAAAAAAAAACAGGAAAGGAAGGAAGAAAGCTGGCTCGCTGCGACAACGTCCATCAAAGCATGGGTTACTTTTCGTTTTGTTTCATTGTATTTTGTTTTTAGATTGGCCAGAGATAAGAAGGGAACAGCGGATGCTGGCTTAAATACAAAGGAGCTGACTGCATATAGATCAGTTGTAACGTCTCCTTTTGTCCTATCATTCACCTATATTCTGTCTATTGTCTTGCTTTTTGCTTGCACAATGTGGCCGTTCCCATGTCGACGTGTTATTTTCAAACTCAGACTTTAACTCAGTGGAAAGCTTATTCAAACCCAGTTATTGAAATTATTAAAGATTCATCAATTTTGAAAACAGTGATAATATGAATAAATAAATAAATAATAATAATTAATTAAAGATCAGCCTGCAAAGTGTGTGACAGAACAGTACGAAGAACACAAAAGCTCGGTGCGGAGTCATAAGTCAAGAACACTGTTATTGCACAAGAGCCCGTCAGACCGTGCCCAATGTTTGAAGTTGTCAGTACAAGTATCAGAGACTACAAAGGAAATTAATCAGTTCCCTTTGGGGGAAGGACCTCTTAGTGTAATTTATAACTCTGAATGATTCTGGCTCGGATAAAGCACGAAATCGAATCGGGGGGGGGGGGGGGGGGGGCAAGCCTGTTTTTCTGTCCTTTTTTTCCTCCAGTCTCCTTGTGGGTTTTTTTTTGTTGGTTTTTTTTATGGGGGCCATCCAAAAAGTATATATGCTCGGAGGGGTGGAGGGAGCCCTTGGGTATATGAAAAGTGTGTATGTGAAGAGGAGGAAGAAAGAGATTCTGGAGAGCGTACGTATGACTTTTCAGTTATGGTCATATTATTAAAAAGTCCTCTTTTATTTACCTTTTGGGGGCAATTTAAAGCTGCCAGTATTGGATTATATTATTAAAAGATCATGTTTCTAATGAAGCAGTCAAATAGTTCCAGCAAAAATACCTCTTAAAGTCTTGGAACCTCAAGGCTTTATCATCGCCTTTGTAATGGTCGTCCAGTGGGGGGGAGGGGGGGGGGGAAGAAGGGTTCGAGGCCAAGCTTATAATTATGGTAAAGGGGGAAGGGTGGGGGGAATTGCCCAAATCGAGAGTACGTACTTTTTTTTTTCCCCTTTGGGTTTTATTGTATCCTTTCTGTACTATTTCTAACGCGATGGCTTGCTAAACACAACCTTTTCTTTTTGGTACTTTTTGCCTTTGCTTCAAGCCCTGCTGCGACCCTCATAGATTTTCTGTGGGTTTTGTAATATTTCCTGCTTTATGGACTAACCCTTAAGATTTAACAGTCATGTCAATTTGACAATATTATGCTTTGCTCTTCATAGTTTCATTGACATTACATGCCAGGTATAGTTTGCTGACAACAATACTGATTAAGAGATAGCATGCATTACGGTCACATTCGAAGTAATGCAGGACTACATTATCCAATCTGGATCTACTACAGTGACGGCTGGCTAGTTTCACCGTGTGTTGACAAAGCAAGTTATGAAAGTCAGCGCGTTCCTCTGATGAAAGTGCTTTGAAAAAGAGTCATATTTCACACACTCCCCAACCCCACCCCACCTCATGTGGGCAGAACGATCAGTTAAACATAGTAAAAGGGGGGGGGGGGTGATCTTCATTTTGATTGCCTGTAACCTCTCCCACTCCGCAAGATAAGTCTTTGTAATTTACACCAACCTCCCACATTTATAAATTCATCTTATTACCTTCTCCCAGTTTCAACTCTTAATTATGTTTCTTTAAAACTTATTTATTATTCTGTTTCCTCAATTAATAACTTCTCAGCCATGCTTACTGGGTATGATAAGAATACACAGATATAACAAAGTTGATCTACCACCAATATGTAAAGAGGAGTCAGGAACGAAATTTCCGATCATGCTTTTCGATTTTACTCGACGAAATTGTGTCTCGTTTTTTTCGACTTAAAAAAAGAAAATAAGAACTAGAGATTTTCATCAGAATGGATGTGACCACATGTAATTAAGGCAGTACACAAAATTTCATAATTTCTGGTCACGAAGTTTTCAGTGCTTACATAGCTTCGTCCTCTAGCTTCATTACTGTATGATGATGTCAAAGTTAGCAAACATTTTTTGTATAATTATGGCCTCATGATTTTCTAAGGCTGGCTATTCCATTTCCGATTGGAAATGAGATTCAAATGTAGCGTACAGCAGAATGAAAAGTCTTTTTGGCAAAGTCAAAAAAGGAGAAAAGGAAGAGAGATGATGAATGCTACAGTTCTTACTTTCCGAACTGTTGGAGAAATATGAACCATATCAATGTCATCGCCTTGATGTATCTAAAGGAACATTTTTTGTTTGTCCTTTGCCCATTGACCATTTTTTCGCGTCTAGATTTATTTCGCAAGCACTTTATAATGAACATTCCGTTTCCCTCATTTCATTACCGAGTTCAGAAACGGACGATTTGCCAACTTATTGCGCTTTTCCTGTAAAAAATATATTAATATCACACACACACAAAAAAAAAAAAAGGAAAAAGGGTGTGTCTCCTAGAATGGTCGTTTTGCCGTCCCAGTCCTTCACCAAATACTCAGGTTAATGTTTTTATTCAAAACAAACTCAATTTCTGCAGGACAATTCACCTATTTATCTTCCTTGTTGATTTTTTACTCGGTACATCAAATAAAGATTCCACCATCTTAACAGTTCGACGAAGAAGTGGCAAACGCTCTAGCGAATACCTTAAACACTCAATCATAATCATATTTCCTCTACCCTCATCTGCTTAAGTAAACATACTGTCGTGTACCTGGTCCAGCCAAAACTGTACAACCCGTGCAAAACGCCTTGGGCCCTCACATTTTCACCTTTTTTTCTTGTTTATACAGAGTAAATGCATGGGCTGCCTCCAAACCACAGTGGACAGTGGCCAGACATTTTTTTCTTATTCGGGATGTTATCTGCCCTAAAAAAAAAAAAAAAAGGGCCTCCCTACGAAGTATTGTCAAAACAAATTATCTTAAGATAAGGCGTTTTACTGTATATATGTAGTTTTTGTGAAGTTTACAATGGTCATTTCTTCTCATTTCAGCCTCAGTTTTTAGCAATGTGCATTGCCAGATGGTCATTAGTTTGTTCTTGATTTCTTTTCTTTTGTTTTTTGCCTGAAGAAAGTCCCCGATGACCGAAAATCGTATTCATGTTCTCCGTCTTCAGTTCTTTCGTTGTAATTCTTTGTAGTGTTTCATTTATTTATTGGGGGGGGGGGGGGCATTCGTACCTCGTTCCAGCCCTATGGCGACCAGACAGTTTTCCAGTGATTTCTTTGAGATTTTTTGGTCAATCTTCTTAGTTTGGCTGTTCTTCAGTATTTGGTAGAGAGTGTGGGAGAACGGTTGGGTCAGTAAGAATTCAGAAGAAAAAGAAAATGAGAAAGAAAAATGTTGACTTCTATATCAGTTTCGTTACCTTTGCAAGTTTATTTTCACAGGGATACCAGAACCACCCTTTCTTTTAGGGTGTGGGGGGGGGGGGCATTAGTGAGGGAGCCATTGAGTTAAATCCAATGCATCAAGTAGTTATGCTGAGATAACACGGTTTCGTCCTGAGAGATGGACGTGCTGGTGACAAATATGAAACAGTGAGCAATACTGGCCAGTCTCACCTGTGCAGAGTTCACATTGCCTACAACACTGTCGCTGGTAAATGCATCCAAACGGCCAGGTATTTAAACAGCTCTGAGTAAACAGCCGGCCGGAGGGACAATATCTTCATACACTGTTGACGTTAACCGCGCTCTTTATCACCAGTTTGGAGATCCACGGGCCATTACTTCCCACTTGACAACACGCTGCCCTTACCTCCCCTTATTATACCCCCTTGTTATTCTCAGCACAGCGCGAAAGAAAAAGTTTTTAAAATTTCGCTCCTTTTCCTTTTCATTTCGTGCTGTGTCCAGGGGGCGAAAGTGTCCATTGTGTTGCCAGAAACAGCTTTGGGATCAATGAGCATGCGGTGTGCATGGAAAAATGTTGAATGGGGACTTGAGGGAAGGAGAGAAAGCGGTCTCCGATAGGGGAGTGGCCACCCAAATACCACCCTTGTCCCTCGTGCATCACTCAGAAATCCATCGATTTTGCCTGCTCCAAAACTGGCCTCCGTGGCGTGGCTTTCAGATTCAGTGTCCATTTGGACCCACTCCTGTTATTACTCTCCCTCCAGCGTTGTCGCTGCTCAAAGTACATTAAGCTATATACTACTCAAATCCCCATTCTGTTTATCTGTCTGCCTGTGCCCTCACAAAAAAAAAACAAAAAAACGTGGCCATCTCTGTACCTATACTAACCAAACCTTTCGGAATCAGGTTTCATTCTGTCTGAAGTGGTACCTTAAAATTACTAACCGATATACTTAGTCCGGAAGTAGGCTACTTTTTTGGGAACCTTGTTTGATTCACAATTTTGAAGCGAGTGTTCACTTTTGCATCCGCTTGACAGGTTACTGACAAAAATGAGTTCCTGTGCAAAATACTAACATGTGTTCAACTTTATGGCGTGGATGTATTGTTCGCTGTGTGTTCCATATGGGAAACACAACTGCACTGGTATTTTGAATGATGACCATTCTCTCAGAGGGTGACCCAGCGAGTCAGAAGTTTGTCTGGTACTTTTTTCGCCTGAAATCCTCAAAATGTTCACTCACGAATACAAAACACAACCCGGCCTTAGCTCTTTTTCGTTCCAACTCCATTTTCTGCACAACTGAGAAATTCGACAATAAACGTTTGATCTTTAGTAATTATGATAAGGAGTTAAAGTAAATCAGAACTGTGAAACAGCTTGATAAGTGACACAACACGTTTCAAACAAGTGTCGAAGTGTGCATTTGTTATACCTCTAGTTCTTCTACATACCAAAAGATCTCCAGTTGGTTTTTTTTGTTGTTTTTTTCAGAAAATGGGGGTAGAGCAAACAAGTTCTACGGTCCATACAAGTATTGTATTTCCGGTCTGCGAAGTAAGAGACTTCAGGTGACACAATGGACATCTCCGTTCTACAAGCGTAAGCTTGGACAAGTTGTACCTTTGAGTAAACGACCAAAACTAAAGCATTGTCTCATAAAAATTAGTTAGGAATCACTGATCCCGTGGTTGAGATCCATAAGGTGAACATAATAATTGAGATCCATAAGGTGAACATATAATGTAAACCCTGAGGCTACGACAAATCTCGGAAGTGTAACCGTATTAGTTACGATGAATGGAAGGATAATCGGATTGAGGATATTGACCCCTGTTGCTGCCAGTGAAAAACTACTGAACCCACCCAATTTAATTCGAGTGTGCTGATGGTATTTTAACTATAAATTTGATATTTGGGGGTCGCATTGACTTTAAAACCCCAACAATTTATACATATCTGGAAAACAGAGTAATTGGCGACAGTGGCACAGGTTTGAAAATTTAGTACATTTAATAGGCTGATAGCAGCGGTGGAGATAAGTAAAGCTGTATCACAAACAATTAAGTAGCAATTATTGTTAGAAAAATCAACATTTACAAAATACATACTGCTCATATAGAGGAGAAATACTGCATTTTGGATGAGATAATGAAAGTAAGTTAAGCTGAAGGAATTGAATTATTTAATGAATGGTCCAATTTTAGTGTTTCTCTGAAATTCTGTGGTACGGTGGCTTAACGCGAAAAACTCTCATTAGGAATGTTTTCGGGTCTTGAAAGAGAGATGTACATCCCAATTTATCATCCTCTTCCCAGAGTACTGACAGCCCAGTCGTGAAATCACAACCATCTCCAGGAATGTGTTCTGTGCCAGCTCGACTTGACACGGGATAATCTAAATTGTGCCCTTACTGACCCTGCATGGCGCTTAAATCTGACATTTTAAGGTCTTTATTATGATAGGCATGTGTGAAGTGGACTTAACCGTCATTATTGTGGTAGCTGTGGTTGTTTCACTGGTCTCATTATTACCATTATTGTTCTTGCTGTTGCCCAGATTCGGTACAAACTTGCCATAATGTTTAATTTTTCCAGCCAAACTTGAAAATCTTGCGTTGAGATTTCTTGACAAAACACTTCTTACACCGTATCAGACATTGGCACTTCAAATGAAATCATTCATCTGTAGAAACTGCCAAAGAGTGGGTCCTGCGTGAGACCTGAAAGCCACAAAAGACGCTACGCTAGTATCACAGACGAAGCTCTAGAGGCCAAATCCAATTTTCCCGTGGCGATTTCTTGGGCTAACAATAAAAACAAATGATACAGTACGAGGCAGGGACAAAACAATACACGACAGATGAATGCAGGGCGTAATTTACTGATGATGTATCGATTTTACACGTGTAATGACAGTAACACGCTGAAAGTGTCATGGGATGGGATAAAATGTGTCATCGTCTTTCATTTATTCACGAATTCAAGGACCATCGTCGGCACCCACTTTCTTTCGCCATTTATGGCTTTTATAATTCTATTCTAACTTGGATGGCAGCATTAGGCAAGAGACGTTTTTAAAACACTTCAGCGTGCAAAAGCATGGCCATTTATCCACAGCATCATTACCAAAATCAACAATAGCCATAAAGAATAAAGCCCTACGATATTCCATAAGATGAAGATCCTACTAAATTTATAGCCAATGTTTGAACATCAGTGCATGGCGATTGTAAATAACGATCTAATGGAAGTGCACTAACGCGTCATGTCATCAAAGTACAGTGTAAATACAGAAATGCGCGATGTATCACTACAAAATGAAAGATAGCAAAGTGGGTGGATCATGTTGTAGTTGTTCCTCAAAGTAAGAAAAATTGTAAAAGACAGTTATTTTCCGAATTCTACAAGTAGGTTTGTACAAAGAGTTCGATCTATCCGTTCTATTGAGATCATGATAACTAGAATATTCAGGAGCGCGGTGATTTGTTTATTTTTACTATCTTACGATTTGTCTCGATTATTATTTACTAGATGACCTACCGGGAATTGCCCGGAATAAACAACCATGTGCCCTCTCTCTCTCTCTCTTCATATAATAATGGAGCTTGGGGCAACTTTGTTCCCGCAAAAGCTTTTTTACTACGCAACGTAGAGAAATGAAACTTGGCACATGTATGTAAACTTTATTAAGCCTGTACGTGTCGAGCTCATTTTTTCCCGAAACTCTTTACTTTTCCCAGAAATTCAGTTATAATTATCAGTTATCAATTCATGATTGCGAATACGGCGTGATAATGTACTTCCGTCAACTTCGTCATTTCCGCCTCTTACCGGAAATGTAAACTAGAGTTCACGATCCAGCCACGCCAAGAAAACTTTGATAGTGATACCGAGTATAGTGTTATACAGATGAGGTGAGTGCCATTCATTAATACCAAGAAAACTGTGCGTAAATATTTAGATCATTTTTTACGAACACATGAGCCCATGAAAAATGCTCGGTGCGCACTACTGTGCACTGTAATACTGTTCACAATATCTATCTATTGATCGCCGATTTTATGTGGATGACCTAATGTGTCTCGACATCAATGTCTTTGTGCTGATTCCTTTCGGTCTGGAGTGGTGAGCTTTGTTTTTTACCATTCGAAGAATGGGGCAGTTACTAGTTCATATAATAAAAGTAATAAACTACAGTCTTGCTTCATAACTCATGCGCACCAGAACACTACGCACCAAACTGAACGTTTGATACGGTTACTTTTTATGACATGCACGGTACTATTATAATTCACGAAATATCATAAAAACCACAGAAAAACGGTACTATTATAATACGAAACAAACATGCAAAAATACAGATGTTACATAGTATTCAACATTGTTATTTATTAAAAATACATGCTTGAAGTAAATGACTTTTAATTATAGTCATCATCTTCCTTATCTCAACTGCCACCTTCCTGCCAAATTTAAGGCTTGAAGAGTGTATAGTTTGGTCAGTTAGTCATGCCAAAGGTTGCAAGTTACTGATGTATTTAAATCTCTTTTAATGTCTTGCCATTTGTCTGATTTTACCCCCCTTCTCCGTTTGTCTTTGTGTGCTTCTTTTACTGTCCTACATGTGCTATCATCCCGAGACTGTCTCGCCCTGCTTAACGTCTTTGTCAAATTGGACTTTTACAGAAGGCTTTGCTAGATTTAGAAGGCTGCATAATCCTGCTTTATATAATGCTAGAAGACGTACCGGGCATTGCCCAGAATAAACACTCATGTGATTCCCCCCCCCCCTCTCTAGTATAATAAAAGTAATAAACTACAGTCTTGCTTCAGAACTCACGCGCACCACAACATTATGCACCTAACTGAACACTTGATACGGTTACTTTTTATGACATGCACGGTACTATATATATTACGAAACAAACATGCAAAAATACAGATGTTACATAGCAATAAACATTGTTATTTGTTAAAAATACATGCTTGAAGTAAACAACTTTTAATTATAGCCATCATCTTCCTTATCTCAATTGCCACCTTCCTGCCAAATTTAAGGCCTGAAGAGTGTATAGTTTGGTCAGTTAGTCATGCCAAAGGTTGCAAGTTACTGAAATATATAATAGATGTCAAGATTAGCAGCGTGCTAGGCTTGGCAATGCTTTCTGTATATGGCCCAGTGTTCTCTCATTTCTGATTCTGCCCCAACTCTCTCTTGAGGTCATTATTTTTGGAGAGTCTCTGCCCTTGGCATTTGCACCCATGCTCTTCTGTCTTATTCTCATTGGGTCACAAGTAAAAGATGATGAAGTTGTCTCGATCGCATGCACAAGCTCAGGGATTCAGCACTTTATTTCTCTTCTCTAGAATTAACCTCAGCGTAGTCAGTGTTATTCTAATATAGTTGTCCTTTACTACTTTTTACATGACCAATGGTGTTCTCAGTTTACACACAACAAATAGAAAAACACATTGTATTTTTTTAAAATATCCTCCTTTTTCGTAAATAACACCATCGACACCAATAACTTCATCATTATCATTATCTTCATGACCACTACAACGCTATCATATCACCATCAACTCACCATCATCATCATGATCAACAGCAGCAACAGCAGCAACAACGATAAAACATCATCATCACTAATATCATAACAATATTATTATCGTCATTATCATCATCACCAACATCAACATAATCATAATTGTTACCAACAACACCATTATCATCCTCATCACTAGCATCAACATCATCATCATCAACATCACCACTACCACCGCCATCATCATCATCGTCATCAACATCAGTATATAACATATAACATCAGTATCATCATCATCTTTATCAACATCAGTATCTTCATCACCACCACATCATTATCCTTTTCTTTACCCCACAGTCACAGTCATAAGACCATCATCACCACAACGTCAACACCATCATCATATCATCATCTTCATCACCACCCCTAACACAGCGTTATCACACCACTGTCAAACAGGAAAGGAAATAAACCCTGACCAGAACAAAAGATCTCAAACTCCAGTGAATTAAATCCAACCAATACTGGACGTTTTACGCAGTGGAAACACGAACGTTTGAAGGTTTTTATTGCACAATGGTATTCCTCTACAATACTTCCATTATTATCTTGGCGCTCCGTGCGAAATGGAACTATTTCTTTGATAAGTCTTAAAGCGAAACTGTAACATTTACTGCTAGTTTAATATTGAAACCTTTTTTACTTCAGTTTATTGCAAAAGAAAGTCTTAAAATACAACGCTTAGGAGGATAGTGGATTTTGAAGTTACATTTTCAGTTGTGAAAAGGACTGGTTATAACTTACAATGAAGCAAAAGGTTTCTATCTTAACAAAGAAACACGTCCGATTTCGTTCTCAATTTGTCCCGTTTTCGCACACGGCAAAATATTAAAGGTGAGGGTGTTTTTTGTGAATCCGTGGAGAGTGTCACACATAATGTTCGCCAAGTGTTGTCCAATACCCGCACAACACAGAATCAACACAAAATCCCTGTAAAGCACAATGGAAAACGAGGGCGCTCGCGTCATCTATTGTCACGTCTGCCGTGTAAATACTCACACCCAAGGCTTGTTCAATTTTTGTGGTAAAGAGTTTTTGAGTAAGCTTTTAATCGAGTTTAACAGCGCACACTCAGTGCTCTTAATTAAACAAACGACAGTTTGTTTTTCCTGTCCTCTGTTTGCCTGCGACTTTGGATCTGCGTGTTATAAATTTGACTTTCTGGAGCGGCTGTTGAATTTCCCCATCTGTATCCCCAATCTTTTTTTCCAGCTTTAGAGCCACAACGCCTATATTCGTTTAATGGGAATACCATCGTGCATTTAGCACCATTTGACAGATATCACTGCTGAAGCCTTCATATAAATATTATATAATCATTGTAAATCAAGTGCTCTAAGATTTATGCAAGAAAAAGTACAGTGTTTCTCATTGTCTGCATTAAACCGAGCCCTATTAACGGTACTTTTATAACCTTTGGGCAGAGTCTGCTAATGTTATGATCAGCATAGTTCTAATCTGCCGTGTATAGAGACAATGTCAAAAGAGACCCCAGTAATCTGAGCAAGGAAATTGATTGTACATAATCCAGCATTTCCCAAACTTTCGGAACAATGCGTCTTTCTAACTGGGGTACAATTTCATGGAGCTAAGTGACAAAACTCACAATGGAGAATTCCGGAATAGTTACAAAATATGTGCCCAAAGATTTCTAATGAATAATATTCCAGCCGTAAGCTCACGGTTTCTCAATTTCTCTGAAATGGTTTGTGTTCGTCGCAACTTCTTGAAACATTACCGAATCCTAGATCAAAGCTTATGGAACGGTGGGAGGAGTTTGTTCGACTTGGGAAAATGTATTTTATGTATGGGGGAATTTGCTAAATTAAATTTGTAAGATACATTTTTTTTTTTCGTAGAGGTCAGGAAGACAAAACCTAAACTGTCTAAGGACGCGACTGCTTACATTATATCTCTCGGTTAGATGGAAAAAAAATGTGGTACTCTACTGAGGTGATCAGTGGAACTAAAGAGAGAAAGAAAGAAAGAAATAACACACTCAGATGCTGTTGGAATACGGACAATATTACAAAGTATTTTTGCAAGTAAATATTGCAAAATATCCTGGATATTATTTTGTTTTAGTAAGATTTGTTTTTTTCTTTATGAAAAACTGCTGGAAGAGAATGAAGAATGAGAAGCTAATGGATTGAGGGATGATAATGTATTGGTGTGGATGTGTGATGGTAGAGGATGACGAACCATGATTGTCCGGAACCGGCGCGGGGTAACAAGCAAAATTGTATAACTGTTCGGTATGTCGTCAATCATTGTGTTCAAACAGCGACGACCTGTTTGCACTTGCTGAGTACAACAAAAGAAGCCCCTCTTTGGGCGTGAGTCTTGGATCAAGGGCCCAGAGCGAGCTAGCAGCGAGTTTGACTATGGGTGAACGCGTGCCGAAGCCGTTAATTGCTCACGCAATTAGGGTCATAATCGCTTGATCCGCGGGGTCGGCAACCCTGTGTTCATTGCACATGCATTTTCTGACTATTTGCTTTGGAAAGGCAGTGCAATCACTGGGGCTTTTGGGTACTTCAGGTTTTTCGGCTTAGGCCTGACCTGTTACGTTGTCATGCAGCACGTTATATTATTGACTCAGTCTGAAGTAGTGCTGTTTTTGTTTCATTTTGTTTTTCCACCCTCCTTTTTTGTTTACTTTTAAGCAGTTATTCAGATTTGGTTTTTTTACATTTCTTTTCGCTTTTTTATCAGCTGTCATGTTGTATTGCCGTGTTGAAAACGCCAAAAAGACGTCACTGTCTCGTGCAGGAGATTCAGCTTTGTCATTATCAAAGTCATCCGAGTGCAGACCAAAATAAAAATTTAAAAATTGTCAAAAACTAGATCTATACATATATATGTACTTTTGAAGATGCACGAAACATACGACGGTCAGAAATAATTTATTATACTGAGTCCTGTCAGACACACTCAGATGCTGGTTGACAAGAAGTGCATACCACAATTTCCTATATTTTCTGGATAAATCCGGGAAGGCCCTATCATACTAAGCCTCGTCAAATACAGTCAGCTTCTTTCTTTGGCGTACATTTTGCTGGCAGCAACTGACTGTCCTGGCCGGGCTTGGTATGATACCCTCCTTAAACAGAAAACAAAAAGCTGTCGGAAAAGTTTTGATCACCGGGATTTATCAAGGTGGAAACCATTGGCAGAAACGGCATTGTAGAGCCTTGAATACAGAAAAAAATATATGGACAACGAATAGTTGGAAAAGGACAAAATGGTGGGGATATTTGGAAACATTCATAGAGATTGAAAACAGGAAGCTCGAAGGAATAAAAAGAATCTGGGAAGATAGGAAGAAAGGAGGAAAGAGGGAGGAAGAATATGAAAATATCAAAGATCAGTGTCAAATGAAAAGAGGGGAATGAAAGATAAAAAGAGGAAAGGAGGAAGGACAGAACAGGGAGAATAGTTGGAGGAATAGAAGGGGTCAAAACGGTTCGTCAGAAAGAAGATAGGACGATGGAGGGAAAGGTGATGGTACAATAAAAGAGTGGAGTAAAATAGGAAAGCGCAACAACGGATGGACGGAAAGTTATAGAACAAACTGGGGGAAGGGGTGGGGGGAGGGGGGAATAAAGAAATGAAGGACATGAGAAATGAATGAGGAAAATTTAGATGAACAATGAGCCTTTTAATCAATCGGCACGCGAAGTTACAAAAAGGCAAACATAATGGGGAGAAGCATTAAGCAGAAAATTACACAGAAGAGTGAAGAAAGTGTAACTTAAGACATAATGGAAGGAAATAGAGTTGTAATGGCCCTTCCAGGCACAGAACGATATGGAGAGGTACAGCATGATGCTGAAGAGAAATAGAAGAGAAAGCGCGTGTAAGGCCTGATCTGGTAACCCGCTAAAGGATTACGTGTGAGCACATTATATATACAAACATACAGAGAGAGAGGGAGGGAGGGGAGAGAGAGAGAAAGAGAGAGGGACCGAGACAAAGACAGAGAGGGAGAGGAGAGAGAGAGAGAGAGAGAGAGAGAGAAAGAGAGAGAGAGAGAGAGAGAGAGAGAGAGTGACAAAGAGAGAGGGAGAGGGACGGTTGTGGGTTCACAGCAGGCTTTGGTGCAGTATTAAAATGTGTCCCTACCACTCCTGCTTCCTCTCCCCTCCCCAACATGAAGGAATGAATTCACAAAAGAAAGAAAGCAAGAGAGAGAAAAGAAAGAAAGAAGGAGCCGTTCCACTTCCGACCCCCCCCCCCCTTCCCAACATGAAAGAATGAACTCGTGAAAGAAAGACAGAAAGAAAGAAAGAGGTGGACTTTCCAGATTGTGAAATCTAAAAAGAGACGGCCACACGGCGAAGGTCGAATGCAATAGAAAACAGAGAGCAGATGGACATGTCTGGTACTCTGTGGTAAATCACCTCATTAACGGAGATAACGCTCCCATGCAACCAGCCTGAATCAAACTCCACGGGACAATTTCTACTAAAGCCCACCCCTTTCCTCCCCTCCCCTCCTTCTTTAAATCAACCTTAGGCCAAAAATCCACATACCCGACACCGTCACGATACCGAAACGAAATACCGTGTATTCGTGTCATTTCGTGTTAATGAAGGCTGGTGACGTATCGAGTTAAGTCTGTTTTGCCTGCCTCGGTTTTTAGTATGAGATGTATGGGTTTAAACGTGACCTCTCGCACTGGCGAGACTGAAATGAGTCTGTCATGGTAGTTCTATTGCGTCAAAATTGCTGGTGAAGAGAGAGAGAGATCTCAGACACTGCTTTAAAACAGACGCTAAATAGACTTAACTTTGTGCTGGCTCAGGCTAACAGATTCATGACATAAGATTAATTTGCCTTGGCGCGATTTGTTTCATCGCCATGCCGTTTCGCTTTCGACTCGATGTCGGCCATAAGAATTTTCAGTATATCTCAAACGTTTGCCGTCAAAGGCATAAACCCCTTGAGCACCTGAACAGCATTTGCAATGATCTCGATCAGTTCTGGTGCCAAGTCTCCAACGCATCCACATTAATTTGTGCAATGGCGCATGTCGCAGTCTTGTACAATCGGTTTTACTGTTCTATTCACGTACACTGGATGAAAACAGAACATTTATGGATATAGGCCAGATTTTTTTTTTTTCAGAGACAGTAACTGAATTTGCAAGGTAAATCTCTATATTCTGACTTGCAGTCTTTCAAATCTCTATGGGTAATTATCTCTTAGATATGATGATAGTTCGTGGGGATTTTGGAAGTTGGTTTGAGAGCCCACAACGTAGATCATTAAACAGACTTAGCAACAGACGGACGAATTTGCAGGCTCACACATGGGAGAAGAAAGGATTGGACAAACAATTGGATGGTAATGGTTTGCCTAAAGACAGATAAACAAATAAACAGACAGACAAATAGAGAGATAGACAGAATTTTTATTTCCATGGTGTATACTGTGTAACAATAAATTATGACAACAATGTACCACCATGGAAGTAATTGCTATGAATAACAATCGAAGTAAGATAGATAGACAGACAGACAAACAGGAAGACAGACAGACAGACAGATAGGTAGGTAGGGAAGCAGGTGGGTAGACAGAAAGACAGGCAGAACGACAAACAGAAAGACAGAAAGAAAGATGGACGCATTCAGCTTTTTAATAAAATTACATGCATTTTAAGACTAAACCTGAGCAAAATGTTCGTGTTTAAGCATTCAGTACAGAGCATTTTTTTTCACAAAGCAGGGCCTTTATGTGTAAAACCAACATATCCCCGTCTTCTCAGCACGCTGTCGCCACTTCAGGCTAAATTTTATTTCTCAAATTAAAATAAGAACGAAATCAATAGAAAAAGAAATACATAGCGAAAAGAAATAGCTACGTTCTCATTATATAAACTCAAACGGTTGAAGAAAGAAGTTTTTTTTTTCAGAGCATTCTTTACACAGAATTTGCCCTCTCATTCTCTAAGCTTTTATTTTTATGCGCTGAGCGTACAGTTTGTAAGAAGTGCGCCTCCCATCACTTGGGGCAGTCTGTCTGACACCCGTGTCCTACAAAAAAGAGCTGTATTGAAACGTTTAGCGATGTATTCAGCGGCCACCTTAAAGGTCAACAAGTACTTCGACTCCATATTTTCCTGGTTTCCTTGTGTTGAAGAGTGTAAACGTCGTCATCAAGTGATGTCGGTGTATAATTATTCATTCGGTTTTTCTTCTTCTTCTTTTCTTATTTTGTAATGGACAGGGGGTGGAGCAGCGATACATAGTCGTGAAGAGAAGCAATCGTGTCAATTTGCTTGTTCAGATGAATGGGGTTAGAAAGATGCCTGCATCCATCCACAAGCTCCCGCGAAGCCTGAATCATCGGACTGGCAATCACAGCACAAACACCACAAACAGCACTTGTAATTATCATTATTTGCGGTTATGAACACTGTGGTTTACGCTGTCCCTATTTCACACGCTTAGCTAGTCTTCTTAAACATTTCACAACCGATCAGGTGAAACTATGACGATTAGCTTAAATTATTTTGTTTAGTATTCACACCTTTTAATCACCCGGTTTCCCCCGCATTCAGCCTGAAATAACAAATGCCCTGCTCCATATCCCAAGGCGAGATAGGTTCAGAAATTCCCACTCCCATTCACAACAGCTCATATACTAAATCAAAGACGTAACCAGCTGAAGAGTCTCTTCGGGGCATTTTGTAAACTTGTTCCGCTGAAGAGTAACTTGGGTGTTTTGAGCTCCTTTTCCCTCTTTTAACTGTCAAGTAGTTAGCACTTCATAGGCAAGGGGGCTAAGGCTTTGGCAAGACGTCTTTGAATTGTGGAACTATGTGCAGCTTATAATTTACACGGCATACTTCACCAGTGTTGTGCGGCAAAGCAAACATATTATGAATACAATGGCATTCACAGCTCTGAAAAAGAAGAAGACACGCGGGAAAAATCCACTCGGTTTGTGGAGAAATTTGTCGAGGGGTTGAAATTTTCACAGACAAGAAGGGTGTCAAAGGGAAAAGAAACATATGTCATTCAACACCATTAATTGCTGAAATGGCTACCGGGGTTATCCTTGTTATTTCTCTTCATGCAGATGGCCGTAGTTTTAGTTCGTTTTCAACACGCGTTTCTCTTCAACCAGTCAGACAACTGGAGTGTTGTACAGCGAGGAAAAGGCAGCAGGGCAACAGTGTCCTATAGTGTCAAAACTTGGTCTGGTAATAGAACATCTGGAATCCAGAAGTGCCTGTGATTGCCGCATATTAGGGCACTCGACCGTTTGTATATTTATTTGTTCACTT
Source organism: Onchidella celtica (assembly GCA_963931925.1). Taxonomy (NCBI): domain Eukaryota; kingdom Metazoa; phylum Mollusca; class Gastropoda; order Systellommatophora; family Onchidiidae; genus Onchidella; species Onchidella celtica. The sequence goes on from OZ007569.1 coordinate 28,297,647, forward strand.
TTGAAATGGTGTTTGTTGTTGTTGTTGTTGTTGTTTTTCATTCTTTTTGTACCCTCGAGGGCGTCACAAGAAAAAAGAGTTTTCGGTCTGCAGCCAGCTGAGAAGCCTGTCTTGGCGTAATGCCGTGGGTCGTCAGAGTTTCTTTGACGCCATTTGTCCCGTCCAAGTCTTCTTCGGTCTTCTTCAAGGATCAGGCCTTGTATCCAGAGAATCGCATGGTTGCTTCCAAAAAATTACTGTTGGGGCCACCGACTGTACTTTCTCCATTTTGGCAGTACAATTAAACAGTTCATTTCACCAAACAATGGCGCCCTATTCACATGACATTGGCCTTGTTATGAAATCGCACAAGAGTGCATTTGCACAACTGAAGGTAACAACTCTTCTTCGCTAAATATTTTTTTGAAGTCCTTCAATAGACTTTATTCTCTCTACCGAGCAAGTCTTGGGGGGGGGGGGGATGATCTATTTCAAACGTTTATTTACACTAGCTGAGTTGCCCGACCCTGCCCGGGATAAATCGATTTATTAGTTTCAGTTCTGGGTGATTATTATGGACCTGCTTCATTTTGCCTGTTCCTTTAGCTTTATTTTTATTTTTGTTTGTTTGTTTTTTGATACGTTTTACTGCTCTCCCTTTGCGCGTTGACATCCTGCGCATCCCGTCAGCATCCGTCAAATGGCTATGATTTGCGCACGGGTTAGTTTGTTTGTTAGTGAACACATCGCAGGAAGTGATAACGTCATGTGTAGGCGGAAGTGGGCTATTATTAGAAACATACATCACTATCTTATTGATCGTAAATTTCGGATCGAACGCTCTCGTGAAAAATATTTTTGTTTGTTTGTTTTTTGATACGTTTTACTGCTCTCCCTTTGCGCGTTGACATCCTGCGCATCCCGTCAGCATCCGTCAAATGGCAATGATTTGCGCACGGGTTAGTTTGTTTGTTAGTGAACACATCGCAGGAAGTGATAACGTCATGTGTAGGCGGAAGTGAGCTATTATTAGAAACATACATCACTATCTTATTGATCGTAAATTTCGGATCGAACGCTCTCGTGAATTTAGTCTTTAATTGTAATCGCATTTACCGAGTAACTCAGAAATAACAAACGGTTTTGTTTGTGTATAGCGATACGAACAATGTTCGCTATCCCATGATTCTTTGTGCCAAATTTCAGGTCGGTGCGTTGTGTAGTTTCCGAGTCCATAGGACTATTAGGGGTTTTGTTGTAGCTTTATTATATAGATAACTAAAAATATGTGTTTTAAGATAAGGAATACATTTCCAAAAATCAGTTGTAGTGTTTTACTCTCCGGTAAAATTAGGAGATGTCGGGAATACTCTCTGTACAAACAAATCACGTGTAAATTCTTAATCACAGGTGACCGGTGGATCCAAAAAAGTGGAAAATAAAAGTGAAAATAAAATCAGGCCCATCGCACTAACCTGTGCTAGCGAAAACGGTGCTTCATTCCTCGAAATGTTCGCAGTTTTGTGGCAAAAGACAGAACGTTGCCAAAAGCAAAATTTCACAGGAAAATCAGAAAGCATTTCTGATTGCACTTTATTCTGTATTCAATTTCCATTTTATAAGAAACGATTGGTCGTACAATCTATTAACCCAAACAGAGAGATAAAGCAGAGAGTGGTCTAGAGGCAAAGTGTTCGCCTAGGCATGCCGACGGTACCGTCTGTGAATCTCTTTTGGTTCAGGCATGTTGAAATTTTAGTATGTTTTTTTTTTTACATTTTCCTGTCCCTGATGCTATGATGGGTAGGATCGAGCACCTAGTCTCATTGGATAAGGACGAACAACTCGGAGGGCCCGTGTGCACGTTGCGCCCGTTAAAGATACCTTGGCAGTTGGAAATCGAGAAGAGCAGGCCTAACAGGAGGCTGTCGCAACGAAATTAAATAAAACGTTACCCCTATCACTCCCGCGCCCCCCCCCCCCAAAAAAAAACAACCCCGCCGACCAGCCATGCACTGTGGCGACGACGTGTCTGCCCCAGCTGTAACTGGGCTACAATGGCACAAAGGTAAATTTCCCAAATATTGTAATACATTTATGAGATACTGATGAAACCTGAATTTGACCTAGACTTGAATATATGGCTTTTTCCCCTTAAACGACAGATGACCTGTAGGGGTTGGATATTGGCATGGACGACTGTACAACAAAACCACAGAGAGCATGCGTCACTATTTGTTTACACTATTCCTGTCACTGTCAACTGTTGGTGCCGGTCGTTTAAAATCATATGCGAGTAATTAAGAGGCCATGCAGGAATCGGATTAGTCCTAGTGTTTCGACCACTTTCTTTAAACAGGAAAGAAAATCATTAATCTACTAATTCAACTCACCCATGACCAAAACCAGTGGTGAAAACCAGCACTTTTCAAAAATTACATTAGGCTCTTTTGTGTCCTTAGTCTTTATAAGAGCACCAGACCAAGACGGTTAAGTTTTACTGCTCACTTTTATCATTTAAATGTTCAATCTGGTATCCAGCTTAAGCCACTACTTTCCACCTAAACAACGGGTCATTGTTTTATTAATCCATTGTCAGCCATTTCAGACCAAATGGTTCGTAAGATTTCTACGCCATTGCTAAAGGGTGGTAGTAGCGTTTCTTTTATTTTTACCGGCCACTCACAAGCAACACAGAGAGAGAGAGACCTCTATTGACCGTTGGAGAAAGCCGAGTCGAAAGTAAGAATAGTTTTTGATGCAGTTATTCCTCTTGGCATTTCGCACCTCGGTCACCTCCCTTTGCTGCCTTTCAACTTTTTCATTCACTGGCGCATGTCAAGTTCCATCCAAATCTGTCCCAGGCTAATTGCTCGTGTCATGAAATTATACGCTTCGACAGCATCAACAGTACAACTCTCGCCTCCTCTGGGGAGGACACACAAAAATTATAGGAACATTCACGAGATCGTCCCCAAATCTTTCCTAAGTGGTCATATGCGGAATCTGGGCTGCTTTTTTCTTTTTTCACGTGCAACCGACGCCCTTGCTTACCTCCATACAAGAGCCCTTGGGAAGAAACGTGGGCACTTATGTTATAAAAAGACAATGCCTGTAGCGATCCTTTGGGCAAAAACCTGCCGGTTCTCGACGCCACGAGCCAGAGGCAGGGCTGACAACGTATTTATATCTTGAGAACAAGCTCACCACGCCCTGATAACTGGCGAATTGTTAAATGACAACAAAAGCGGAATAATTAATTCGCTAATGATCCAGACTGAGACATTTTATTGTGAATCAATAGACATTTCTATTCTACACCCAATGATCGTTTTGTTTCGTCCATGAAATACATTGTGTTTCCCTACGAGGAGGAATCAATAGACAAGGAAAGAGCACTCCTATCTGATGTTAGATGTACCCGGAAGTGTGTACCAGGACGCAGCTGGAGAGGTCGCGGGCCACGTGCGAAACGGAAGTTGCCCAGTAAGATTGCCAGTTTGTAGAAAGTGGAGGCACAAGCTCCCTGATGTCAACATCTTCAGACAGCAAAGATTAGTTTTAACCAAAAATGGATGAGTAATTAGGTAAACTACGTTATGTCAAGGGCAAGAAATTAATGCCACTTTTAAACAATCAACCGCGCTGGATGAGGCGGTGGCGTGGGTGGTTATCAGAAAGTTTGTCACATAATAACGCAAGTGATTAAAACTTATTTATACAGAAATGTCAGGAAGCTTGTGGTATGTCATCATTTTTGTGACACTTGGATTTTCTCATTCTCAATTATACGTTTTAAATGTAGCTCCTACTTGCATTTCTTCTGTTTAAAGTAATGATATAGTTATTACATTAAGCTGACGGGGCGTAAAGCCACGTACTGTTGTGTAGCACATCAAATCAGTCACGGCCGTTTAAGTGCCAATGCTTAAGTCACCCCCCCACACACACACAAACATACACACACACACACACACACACAATCAAATCACTATTTAATTTAATTTGCCTAATCCCCAAGAATCGGGGACATCACAGCTTCTCATCGCGGCCTATACTGTATGTTTTCCAATTCACATCTGAGATCATTATTTCTTTACGACACTGTGAAAAAGAACAGTAACATAGATAAGCAATAAATACACCTGTGATACCAAAACTTTATTGTGATACAATTCTTCAAGGCATTTATTTGTCTCCACAAAAAAGTCTAGAATTACAAAGGTAAAGAGAGTACAATTTTATGCTGCACCTACCGGACCATTTCACTCGCTCAGTGAAGCGAAACTTCCTCGTTGCGGTATACAATAATTGCTTCTTAAAATTCTTCGCGAGTATTTTCTTTCTTCTTGCGCGTTTCAGAAACTGACGCTAAAGACTGGACAATCCATAGTTCGCTCTGCCAACTACGTGTCTAAAAACACTTGGGTTGGACTTGGATTATGAAATAGTTCTCGAGAAGTACGGTATAATTTATAGAATGCTTTGAGATGACACTATCAAGGACTAAGATTCGCCGTGACACATGTTACTATATATTCGATCTACTTTGAAAACACTGGCATCCACAATTTTGAAGTAATTTCCATAGACCATTCCATGTATGCCTGTATGGCTCCACTGCATTTTTAAGAACTTGTATTCTGAGAAAAATATTCAAAAATATAAAAGGAAACTGATTTATGGAGCTCTAAAAGTGCAATCGAATTTTGATGTGCAGAGAGATAAAATGAAGTGAAAGCTTTGATAGTTTTCCGGCATAGTGCTCGTTGATGCTTCTAATACTGAGTATTAACTGGGGGAGATTTAACGTCTCAGAGATATTCATGTCAAGACACGCTCTACATACAGTTCTGAACTCGAGTGCACAGTGTCATTTAAGAAACGTATGAAATTCCCTCGAAAAATTCAACCTGTCTGAGATTTCTTCTCAAACAAACGAGGTGACACTTTCTCCATGAGCACTTTCAGCTCTGTGATGCTCACTGGGCTGTAGCACTTAACTTGCTTGAAGGGTAAAGAACACACGTTTCGCCCCGGCGGAAGCAAGTGTCATGATTCTTCACATGTGTCATTCTACAAGTTTTGTTTTCTAAAATATTTTTTTTTAAGGGCGACTTTTCTCTACAGGGACAAATGTGTGACACAATTCATATTTCATTCGTTTGCCGATGAAAAGGGAGCTCCATTTAAATTCTGCCACTCATAGTAGAATTTTGTTATTCAATTGCTCGTGATTTTTGACTTGCTTAACTAGTTTTGTAAGGAGAAAGGGAACAATACTCGTCTATCGGTCAGTCCGTCTCTTTCAAGCGACACTTTAAAATATACTTTACCAGATATTCAGTGCGAGAAAACTTCATTCTTCTCTAGATGGCACAATTTAACAATTCCAAAAGGTGCGGAAGCCCAGCACGGCAAAGTGTAAACGCATGAATAATTAGTGAGCGGACAGTAGACAGACATCAATTGGATAGCCGCGAGAAATGTTCCAGTAGAACAAAGCCAGCGAGACCCAGTCAAAAGAGTCTGGAAGTTAACAAAGCAGAAAGTGTAGCAAATACAGGCAATGGAACTGTAATCGCGTTTTACCTTTGCGCCAAATGTTTGATCACGGAGGAATAATGCTTTTGACACATTGTTAAGATAAACACCGGAACGATTGTGACAAGCCGGAATATGAAGTAAATGGCGGGGGTAAATCGACGTTTTCGATTGGGCGCCCGGCTTGAACAGATTGCAAATGGCGTCGCTTCCGGTGGACCCGGAGCTCGGAAGCGTGCCCGTTCGTATCATATTTTCACGACCGATAAATGGGCCCGTTATCAGCACTGCAAACAAAAGGGCTTACACGACTCTAATCTGTCAACACTGTGAGGGCCGGGGAGCGGGAGATTTTTCATAACAACTGTAGATCGATGCTTGCATTCATCATGCGTTTTGCTTTCAGACCGGGCGAGTTTGCAGAGATCTCGTTGCTACCGGAGAATTCTCGAGTGTTAATTAAGAATGCTTCACGTCCAGAGTGCAGTGGAGTAGAAATCTGAAGATCTTTTCTTTTAGCTCAGTCAGGACAGTACTCAGAACTTCGTTCGTTTTTGGAGAAGTCTGTCCTTCAATGGACATCAGGGCTAGCGAAGAGCACGTTTTGTTTAGAGAGACGGTGGGTCTATTCAAATGTTTTAACAGGCAGCTCTAAACCTACTTGTGCGAAACGTTTTTTAAATACTGTTTGCATTATTAAAAAACAGAAAATATGAGCCACTCGAGATGAAAATGCCATTCCAGGGCGTTTATGACATACCTGTGGGCTTTGGGGATAGTAAAGGCGTGCAACCGACAGTTATCTACCTTCGTAGGTGGGCCACAGTATATTTAACATGGTTACTATTAATATACTGTGTGTAGATAAATACTTGCAGGCTCAGTTGAAGTGAGTTAAAGGGCGCCAACAGCTAGAGGTACAAAGATTTTTAAAAATATCAGTGGGACTAGCATCATTTTAAATAAATTATTGATTTTTGCATAAAAACGCCATATAATGCAAAGGAAGTTTTGATGTCCGCTAACACAAGGCATAAAGTTGAAACTGGCATTATTTTGAAGAAAAAAAAATTATCTGCCAGTGCATAAAACCATTTAAAACGATATAAAGTTTAATGTCCTCAGATACAAGGCATAGTTTCGAGAATTTCCAACCCACTACCCAGAAATTTGCAAGATATGGACACCAGCTCTGAATCTTTCATTTGAACACATTGTTTCAAAAACACGGTAAATTTTAATGCATAAAGAGAGTGGAATAAAACAGCCTACAGATCTTTAAATCACCAGTGAAGCCCATATCAACCCCACAATGACCACTTTTAACGTTCAAAGGACTGTTGAAACCCATGATTTTCATGCAAGTGCCGGCATATAAATAAAAACAATTATAACAATCAGTATAGATAAATATATAATCGAGTTCCTAAAATAATACAATTCTGTGCTTTCCACTGTGGGTCGACTGTAGTTTAAGGCAAACCGTGAAAACTGAAAGTGGAGTTAAACATTGTACAAAAAAAAGTGAGGTTTGCTCATTAGCAAGAAGTGATTTTTTTCTCTTTTTAAACCTTACAGGTATTTGATATTTTTTTAAGGTTGGTGATATTGTGAAGTTTGGCCGCCATCTCAGTAAAAATACAACGGAAAAAGACATTGTAAATATTGGTCATTATGTGTTCTGATCCCAAGCCGTTTTCCAACTCTGTCTCTCTCTCTCTCCCTCTCTCCCTCTCTCTCTCTCTCTCTCTCTCTCTGTCTCTCTCTCCCTCCTTCCCTCCCTCCCTCCCTCCCTCTCTCTCTCTCTCTCTCTCTCCCGCAGTGTGTGTGTGTCTCTCTCTGCCTCTCTTTGTCTCTCACATACAAACATAAAGTCACGCGGTATTAATGCTCCCTTTGGAGACGTGGCTTCTCTGATAGTCCTTTCCGTCATTTAGGTCACTAAATTTGCATTTTATCATTCCCGACCGGAAGTGTGCAGGACGCCATTATATTAACAAGTGACACGTTAAAAACTGAAACGAAAAAAAAAAAACTGGATCGAAAATGACACGTTTGAAAAAAAAAATGCAAAGCAGAGTTAAATATGTTTGCTAATTCCCATAAGACCAACCATCTCACCAAGCAAAACGGTGTCCATTAGAGGGCAATCGCTCGCTGAGAGAGTCACAGAGAGGTTTTATTTTACCACTGTCTGTGTTTCGCCTCCGGATCGCTTAACATCTCTCCCTTTTTATTCTACTTTATTTCTGTTTGCTCGACTACAATAAATGTAAAAAGGATTTCAGCGCATTAGCGGTGTTTCCCTCCCAGTCTGATGGCGCCCCATTGTTTCAGAATACTGTTTTAAGCTAATCACTGGGCAAAAGCGATTTTCAACTCCCTTGCCATTGTAATAAACCCAGTAATTAATGGTTCATTTCAGTGTCTAATTATTGGCTCTGTCGTGCACCATTAACTATTTATCCCTTTCCAGTAAAGCAAGGGGATATTTCTCTCTCTCTCTCTCTCTCTCTCTCTCTCTCTCTCTGTCTCTCTCTGTCTGTCTGTCTCTCTCTGTGGCCTCTGTTTCTCCTTTTACTCCCAGCTCTCAGGCAGGGTTGTTTGAAAACTGTTGAAAATAAAGTAGACATTTTCCACACAAATGTGTCCAGCGGAAAAGCGTATTTAATTTTAATTCCCCAATCATTTGCTGGCCTTTAATCCTGATGACGGAGATTTATTGGCATTTGGACCTCGACCGGTTTTAGCGTTTTTTTCTTTTGTTCTTGTTTGTTTGTTTTGTTGGGTTTTTTTTTTACTTAAATCTATTCTTAACCAACTTCCATTATGCGGGGTAGGTGCGTACATTTGTGAAATTAGACGCCAGTGTTGAACACAGTATGGAAATCCTATTCTGTGGTGTGGCGAAATTAATTAATGATGTTGCAGATTATAAACATTGGAAGGAACCACGATGAAAGAGAATATAATGTTGTTGTTGTTTTTTTTAATTATGCAGAGTAAAGGTTTAAAGATATAAGGTTTTCCTGATTTTGGTACGTGCTCGTTTCCAAGAAAGTTGTGTTTTTGACAAATCCCAGTATCACACTTTTGAAAAATGTGCCTGTCTGGTCAAAGAATGGGCAATACCGGTAATTATTTATTTCAAAGTGCGTGTTTGTGTGCGTGCATGCGTGTGTGTTGGAGCACATGAATACGTGTTTTTTTTTTAACGATATGTAAATGTTGTTGTTGACAAATAATGTTTATATTTAGAAATGGTAGAAATATATTATTATTATTATAGTCGGCAATTGTTTGTTTCAAACAACAGAAGACCCAAGTGGGAGGCGGAATGGGAACACCCACACAAAACAACTCCCACTAGTCAAGCTGTGAAGAAAATAAAAATTTCTTTCGAACAGACACTTAACTCCAGACCTGTTATTATCCAGCTTTCTCCTAACTTAAAATATGACCATGTCGATGGAGCACCGGAATAAACGGTGGTTTATTCATGTGAAACTTATCGCCCGAAAGGATTTTGATTATTTTTTTCCCCACGTTTTCATACACTTATTATGAGTAAATAAACTTACACATATAAACAGTTTGAAATTTACAAAATACTATCGGAAATTATTTCGACGGCATAATGATTATGTTGGTTTCCGTATTATTCCATGGTCAATACTGTTAAATGAAAAATTCAGAAGGTATTTTTGAAATCACATTTCATGCCTTGATAAAAGTTTACAACATTTTCGACAATACTGTAAAATTCTTTTACATGCAGGTTTACTATTGTAGCCAAAACAAAATACACACACAAGAAAATGTCAAGAGCTCCGGTGTTTATGTGTCATTACAGTATGAATTCCTCCCGGAACTGTTCCCGTAGGCCTTAAGTGGTGTTAGTTTTAACCCTCTTATAACCACAAGAATGAAGTAGTCTTACAAAACTGTGTCCGGAACTAGTAAAATAAACTTTCCAAAATCGCGGTTTTACTTTGTCCAAGTTTCGGGTCAATGCAAGCACAAAATACCAAATGCCCAAGATTTAAACTTGCAGCTCAAAAGTTCTTGGCAGGGCACGACAATTTCTCCCCTACAGCAACAGGGTTAATAGAACCAAACCCGGGACAATATATTATTCTAATGCAGCTCCACGGCTGATTTCAATTCTTGAAACAACGACCATAACAGGAAATCGATTTTTGGCCAATGTTGTACGCATTACCTTTTACAGAATCGCAATTCGAGGCTTCACAATCAGACAGCTCGCGGTAAAGAAGAAACAACAAATACACCGTGGCCTAATGCTTGGTGGATTTCCAATAGCTTAATATGTTTATGACATCAAACCCGACTTCTTAAGCTTTATTTGTCACACGTCCAGACAGTTAAAATAAAAGAACAACAATTCAAGCTTTGAATGAAAGCTTATTTAAATAAACCGTAGAGTGATTTGTTCAAAATCGAGGAATCGTGTAGTTCATTCGTATTACCTTTTACCCTTTATAGTTAGTTTAATTTTCGATTTTCTTTGTAATTGTTGCTTGATTCTCTTGTCCTCATTTGAAGCTCTGAATTTATGACTAGTTTTTGTCTTCCCGTCGACCATTAAAGTATTGATGCAATTCTACCACACACATCTAAAACCCACCAGCCACCTTTGTATATAAAGACTTCAGTCAGTCGAACATTCCCGAACAGTTGCGAATAATCGTATATTTTCTACAGTCATCAGAGTTTGCATCGTTGCCTGATCAAGAAAGCAAGGAATTCAGTTCTTGAAGTCAGGAGTTTGCTTTCCATTCTGTCATAAAATCTATCTGAGTTCTTTCTGAATGGATGCCCTCAATGACGGGCAAGTACCTGTTCTGCGCATGTCAGGCACATCACACTGACAGGAAACGGCGCGCAGCTCACCGACTTCCGATGTTTTATACATGGCCAATGGCGCAGAATTCGCTCAGTCATAAGAACTCTCCAGAATCAAAAATGCGTTTGGCAGTCATCAGCCTTTGCACCCTCCTTTTTTCACTCTGTTTTGTCGTTGAGTCCATTGTTTCTGCTGCTTTAAAAATCAAACTCAGATTTTATGCCGAAAGGAAAATGCTCTTTATTTTTTCCCCTCTCAGTGTAATGGTTTTAAAGTATTTTTCTCCCTGAACGAGAGGAAATGAATGTAAAGACCAAATTAAGGCCATTGGTGAACAACCACACGGAAACTTGCTTGTCGAAGTAAAGAACCCGCGTCACAAAAGCTCCAGAAAATGCCTGTGAATCACGCTTAAATGGTTAGATTTTGATGTCAAGCTAGAAAAACGTGATGAGTGTTTCATCCGGGCATGTTGTGTGGCCAGCAACATAATGTGGCAATAGACAGTGGGCCTAATGGCAGTTCCGAATTTTCAAGAGACTTTTGTCTTTGCTCAAAGGACTTCGACTTTTGTCTATCTGTGGGCATTGTATAGGGTTTCGGTGAACTAAATGGGCATCCAGACTTGTTGTAAGCTGCCCTCGGGCATATTTGCGTACAGAGCAGGCATCCTCTGTTTGAAATCTCTTAATATAGAAAGTTGTACATCAACAGTATTTGCTTTTGTTGCTGTTGTTTTATTTCGTTGTGATGTTGTTGGCGCTGGTGCTATTATTTTGTGGTGCTGGTTCTGATTTTGCCAACTTTGCAGCCGGAGTTTCATAACACTGTCCAAGCGATTATGATGAATTACATGTACTTTTTACAAGTACAGTAGATGTCTTTCTGCTTATCTCAGACACTGCTGCTGCACAGAGGTACTGACAGATTTAAATACACACACATGGTATGAGGTGTGAATGAAGGAACTGTATGGCCTGTGTAAGCTTGGGCCTCATTGGTATTATATGAGCTACATTCGAGGTCTATTGGCCGCTTTCGGCATGTAAAATTAATTGAACCTTTGTTTGTCTGTATTTAATATTTGAAGTTAAATTGGCTCCCACAACGAGTGATAAGTTCACATCATAGTGATCCATTTTAATTACATAAAATATGGTTGTTTTTCTTAATCTATTAATCAAGGACAGTGCAAATACCGTGCCAGTTCAAGAAGTCCAAGGTTCAGGAGACAAATTAAAATTCAATATTTAAATCAAACGGATTATGGTCGCAGTAGTAAGGTTTTTTTTTTTTTTAGGCAGTTCAGTAGTTCATGCCGGCAAGTTTCAGTTAAGTTGGCATCGTTTGCACGCACACTGGTTATATAGCAATGTGGCCACGTGTTTCTATACGACAGTCGTGATTCGCTCATTGTTCGTAGATCAAGTCAATTTTCCATGATCCAGGATATCGCGTGCATCCATATTTCATTCACTTCACCGTTTCATCATTATTTTTTTTTTATTTCGAAAAGCATACGCTGACCTTCAGCTTTCCTTATTGTGTAGAAGCTGCCAAACATGCCACTGAGCAAACAAGAGAAGACACTAAAGGAAATCCGCGGGGAGGGGTCTGGGGGTGTATGCGCAGTTTTACTGCCACAGAACGAGCAATAACTGGTCCGTCCCTCACAAAACGAAACTGTAAGCGGGAAATACGAAGACAAATGTGCAAAAGCATGGCGAGAAAAGCTGCCTCCCTTTTGACTGTTGAGACCAGAATAGAGAAATAATAATAAAAATCAAATATAAAATGTTTCTTCAGTCCCTTTGCGGCGCAGCTTATCCTCCTGAAAGACCCGATTTTCTGACAGCCCAGGGAGTGTTGGATTCGCCACTTGAGATTGGCGAGCACCTCTTTCCACCCAGCGCCCGTCAATAGTCATGGCGTACATAAAGCAAACAAAGCTACACGGTGCTTTTTTGTGCGCCCATGCGCTTGGCTCGTCTAAGAGAGGTGGGAACTGTCCAACAAACGCCTTGTCTCCGTGCATTGTCCACATCATAAGCGGCACTCAAGAGCATCCTCCACATTCTTTTTCAGTCTAGAGGGACGCTGGGACAAAGCTGCCAGATTGTACCAAAACGACGGGGGAAAGGGGAGCCATAGAAACGTCTGGAGGCGGCTCAAAATCGCATCTTGTCTTCAAAGGTCCCACGAAGATGGCGCTTACTTCCCCTGGTTGCAAGCTATGATTGATACCTGTGTGGGCAATTTGTCCACGTTCCTTCTGAAATCCTGAGAAATTTACGGGAAAGTGGCAGATTTTTCAGACTATAAAAACCAACGTTCACGACACAAATTGAATCCTGATTGGCCGGAAAAACATCAACAAGACTTTTCTATTTTCAAACATAGAGAAAAAGAAAATGACACGGCTCCGTTTTGAATACAGACATATGGAAAGTGTTGTTCGTTCGAATCCTAACAAAATGTAACATTGTAACTTTGTGTGGGCTTTGATTCAACATACAACTGGCCCTTTAAGAACACCGAGTTGTTCGATGAATTATAGAATGTTCAAGTTTGAAAACGGTTATGAGCAAAGACCATGCCTAACATGACATTTGATAGCAAGGGGAAGAAACACATGGTAGAATTTTGCTATTGAGTGATCTCCCTGGTACTCAGACATTCAGCGAGGTGCGAAATGATGATTTGTTAAGATGTGTATCAACTACAACTAGTGGACGAAATTAAGTTTAAGGGAACTTTTGGTCAGAATATCACATTTCCTGTGGGCATCAAAATAATTGATATTTTGCATGCATAATTTTGTCTGCTGTGTAGCATACCCGGATTTATAAGAAAAAATAGTAAATTTCTGTAAGGTCCCTGCAGGGCGTGGAACAAACAACTTCTTTTCTCTCTCTCTCTCTCTCTCTCTCTCTCTCTCTCTCTCTCTCTCTCTCTCTCTCTCTCTCTCTCTCTCTCTCTCTCTCTCTCTCTCTCTCTCTTTTTTTTTGTTTTTAGTCACATTTTAACCGGATTTAGATTCCTAGACTATAATATAATCCTATCTTACACACGGAAAGAGGGACTCCGGATTGCATGGAAAGGTTGCGATACAAAGTTTAAATGTCAGAAAAATGGACCGACATACCAGACATGGCAGATCCGTGGGTGATTCAGAGCACCTTGCTCTGGGGTATAAACGATAAGTAGCCTTGTGACTGCAGATGACACTTTTTTTTTTTTCATTTTTTTTTTTAGCAATAAAAGTAGACATTTTCAATTCTGTGTCAATATCCGCTTTATCGTTGTTTCACTTTATTGTCAAATATTTTTATGAAATAGAATCAATAACTAGTGCACTTTCGTTTCCGCTCTATGGTTAAAAAAAAAACAACTAAGACTATGACAAAAATCCACGTATTTCTTCTCCTCATATTCTTTTCAATGTAATAAGGCACACGAATTCTCGATGACCGTGGGCCATTTTAAATAAATTGTAAAATCTATCCATGCACTGAATAAAATACCGTAAAATTTAACATTTCGATTTTTTTTTAAAGTTATCGTTTCGAGCTCTGATGTAGTACAAACTGTCTGATGAATTTGTAGCCGTTATGCCCATAACTCATTAGGCTTTCATATTAATATGTTTCCCCACGTGTAAGGTTTGACAGCTATATCAAACTTACAATTGCATGAAACACTACCGCATGGCTTTATTTATTTATTTATTTATTTATTTATTTATTTATTTATTTATTTATTTATTCATTTATTTATTTATTTTGTTTGTTTCTTTGCAGTGGAGAACAGACTTTTTTTCTGATGTAATTTCTTGCCTACGCTATTACAGTCTTATGATTCAAGTCCATCCTGTCTTTTTGTAATGCGGATGGTTTTATAATATGTTGTTGTTGCCCTAATTTTTTTTTAAAAATAACTTTTAGATTAAGAATAGCCTGTTGATATTATTTTTTAATCACTATCATAATGTTCTTAAGGAAATCATGTCCACTGTTAATCTTTTCACTGTCAAGCAAAATTTGGCATTAATAAGGCTTTGAAAAACTTAACATAATAATAATGTGTGTAGTCTGTCTTATTGTGAAATGTGTACATTGGGTTTGAGTAGGGGAAGGGGAGGGGGGAGGGGGGGGGGCGAAGGAAGAAAATTTGGAGCCTTAAGGGGCCATTGTCTGAAAAAAGTTGAGAACCACTTTTTAACATCATTTCTTTACAGAACGAAATTGGTTATGTATTTCTATCATGTTTATAATTTCTTGCATATGTATAATAGTTTCTGTTGGTCCCCGAATGTGTGGCATGCAGTTGCCAACTATCAATAAAGTATTATTGTAACTGAATGTGTGGACTTCGTGCATATCCAAAGAAGGCACTGTGTCTCCGGATCCATGAAAGATCCCTCTAGGTGTAAACAATATGACTGTTTTGTGTTTTCTTTATCTTTTTTAACTAAAAAAAAATCGGATAACATTATTTTTATACTTTGTTTATTTCAGATTTGCTACTATCATCTAAATTTTATGTTTGTTCGTTTATTTGTAAGTGTTTCTAATCATTGGTGGACGTTCGTTGTCAGACAGTTTCACCAAACCATATTATTATCATTTTGCAAGTTGGACTAAACTGGATCTTGTGAATTCTATTTGTTCATAATAGTGATCTGTATGCTGCATTTTGGCTGCATCCATCAGCCCAGCATCATTTCACCTCGATCCATTAAAAAAGCTTTAAAATATAAAATTGCTTTTTAAAGAATAATTCTATTTTGAAGATTTTTCTATTTAACATTGCGAATTAGGAATCAAACCATGGACTAGTAATATTAATTTGTTCTTTTATTATTTTCATCGGTTTTTCTGCTTCATACCGTCGCACACGTAAATACTCCTAAGTGTCATGTGAATCAATCTAAAGAATGCACTGTGACAAAAAAAAATGGTCTGAAGAATTTGGCCGGCCTCTCTCTCCCTCTCTCTCTCTCTCTCTTTCCCTCTCTCCCTCTCTCCCACTTTTCTCCTCCCCATCCCTCTTCTCTCTTTCAATCCCCCTATTTCGTTGTCTCTCTCTCTCTCTCTCTCTCTCTCTCTCTCTCTTTCCTCCCTCTCTTCCCTTCTCTCTTCGCCTCCCCATTTTCCTCCCTCCTCGTCTCCCCTTCTGTCTTTCTCTCCCCCACCCCCGCCTTCTCTCTCTCTTCTCCCTTTCCCTCTCTGTCTTTGCTTACTGTGGTAGAATATGTGTGCGGCATTATTCCCCGCCCCACAGCTATTTTGCTGATTTAGTATAAAGAATGAACTATGGGTAACAGCATGAAGAATGAGGCTTGTTATTCTTCTTTGTTGCATTTACTAATTCATCACTATTTTTCTCCACGAGTGCCACGGGTCCACTCAAGTTGGCAACGGAGGTTTTGACACTTGAAGAGTGAAAAACTGGAGTGAAACAAACTAATTTCTACAGTTCTTGGTGATTAATGTAAGGCACGACAATGGCAGCCCATAGCTGGACCTCGCCTAATGTCCGAAAATACTTGAGTGCCCCTCATCATGACCCTAGTCCGACCTTATAGCGCAACCTTTGCTCTTTGACACCTCCTGAGGTCGCGGTACCATACCTCCCTAGCGGCGGACAAAGGGGGCAACCGCTGGACACTGTTGTCTGGAAGCCCTGGCCAGTGTTTGGGGACATGAGGTGCCATATTTGTTTTCTTTTAAAGATGTTTACCACCCGGCATGTTGGAGAAATTGTTCATTTGCACCCCCATGTTTACAAGAATAATTAAAGCGTGTCAGGTCTGTTTATGTGGGAAATTATTGTGATTTGTGGCCAAATATGCCGAGTCTGTGATTTGCTCCTTTGGGAGTGAAGTTTTTATACAGAGATTTGTCAATTTTTGTGTTCGTTTTTAAATTCATATCATTCTTATATCTTATGCATTTTTTTTTTTAGAGTATTCTCATGGTTCCATTTTCTTTAACTTCTATGCAAGGCTCTGGTTTTTCTTGCACTGTCAACTTCCCACATTTGATGCAGCTTTTCTCTCTTGCATTTGTCACGCAAAGCCCCTTTTACCCCCCCCCCCTTTTTTTTTCTTGCCTTGGCGCTCAAAATGATGTTCTTATAATCTTCATGTTTTGGTGCATGTCGATGAGTTTTGTATTTGTGTGTTTACATCACATGTTTTTTGGTGTCTAAAGTTAGGCCATTTGAGACAATGGCTATTTAGTTAAAGACATAATGATGGTTGTATTCATCGGCTAATACAGTTCTCTTGTAATCTGGCGCACACTGAGGTTAAAGAAGAGTAGTGGACTCTCGTATTTTTAAAAGGTCACATCGTCATGAAAGTGGGAGATTCATATGCCTTGACAATAATATAACTCGGGAAACAGGGTGCTGTGTTAGGCGCGTGTGTAAAAGTTGTGAAAACAATGAATAAAGACACTACTGACCTTCCACCGTTTTGTCCTCGGACGTCGTTTGTCTAATGGAATCAGCAGCAGTTAAAAACGTTTGTAATTACATTGTATCTTATTTATGGGAATTTTTTCTTGAAATTTCAGGTATTCCCCAATAAACTTCAATGCCCATCTTCCCATAGTTTTTAAATTTTTGAAATATGCACATGCGTGCTCGACAACACACACATGCATTTTTACTATTTTACTATTCCTACCCGTACGTCATGGTGTCTCACAGCGCAGAGGATTTTATTGTAGGATTTTATTCTCGCTCGTACTCTTAGTCTCAGATACACACTACACTCCCTAAAGAGGATTTTATTGTTATATCATTATTTGTACGTCCTGGGATCTGACAGTCATCATACTTTTGAAGAAGGTATCCTAATAAATTGTTCTGAAGGAGTGTGGTGTCAATAACATATCAGACGTATGCCAAGCCTAGTTGTTAGCGACGTGTCCAGAGCCTTCCAAAAGAGTTGATTTCAATTTTTGTTGTAACTATTCTTTTGTATGTTTGTTTGTTTGCTTCTTTATTTGTTTGCTTATTCATGTCTTCGTTTCCCCTGAAAATTCAAAATTGTGTTTAAGGCCTAGGACCCACTGTGCTTTATCTAGAGTTGAGATAACTTCATGAAACGATATACGACTGCACCCACTATTCGAAACGGTTGGAAAATCACACGTTAAACTTCACGACAAAAGGAGGGGCGTACCTGATTTATTGTCCCGGCGTGCAACCTTAGTTCTTGTTTGCTCTATCTCCGTTTTCTGAAAAACTGGAGACCTTTTAATATGTAGAAGAAGTATAACAAATGCACACGTTAACACTGTGTTATCAAGCTGTTTCACAATTCCGATTTATTCTAAATCCTTATCATAATTCTAAAGCCACAAAGGTTTGATGTCGAATTCCTCAGCTAAAAAAAAAAACAAAAGTCCTGAGGGCCTGACCAAAATTTTTTTGACTTTATGGGGACAAGGTGGTCGAGAGGCAAGGTGCTCGCCTCTCATGCCAAGGGTCCCGGGTTCAAAACCCGGGCTGTGCAGGCATGTTGGAAATTGGGATTTTTCTCATATTTTCGTGTCCCTGCAGCTGTCTTTTAATCGTGTGATAACAAAATTCTGAAGATTTTTATCCAGGGGAAACAACTAAAGAATTACATGAGTTCAACTGAGAATTTGTAAGATTGTGTCCCCTTATGACGTGTTAATTTTTCTCAGACAGCGTTGTCACGTACATTGATATCAATGTATTCATAATTAATTGTATTACATCAAATAACATTTTGATAATTATACCTACTTATGATATAAGATTTTATCATTTTAAATTATTTACAAATTTTAAAACATTTAATGTACTAAGTATGGAATTTATCGTATTCAGTCTTCTTAAATAGGAAAATTATTTTCCATGCCTAGCTCATTTATTGCCCAAATGGCTGACCTAAGGCATGGGATATTGTAAAAATTAGCGACATTTAAAGATAAATGTGACCTTTAGTGAAGACTTTTTATCGATGAGAAGCAACGACAAGTGTTTGTAGTTTGTAGGCTACTGATGACTTGCATCTGGTTGTGAGCGATTGGGGGAAAGGATGTCTCCTCGAATGTTTAAGATTCATACTTCATTCAGTAAAGTATATTAAAGGTTAGAGAAATTGAGAAGTGACTCATGGCAACTTTATTTTCATCTGCTGATACCTCACTTTGCAGAGAACTTAAGTAAACTTGGCTACCCTGAATAGGCCTTGTAACCTAATTATTAAAAGGTGCACCCGACCTGGCAGAATCAAAGACAGAAGATACTGATAATATCTAGTATCTTTGGTGGGACGTCTTCCTGACGTTGCATTGAATCATATTATTATGCATGTGTCCGCTGATTAAAATGCTCCTCTGTACATACATTTCTCCAGCTTTTTTTTTTTTTTTTGCCCGTTGTGCGTTATTTCCCAATAAACATTATAAAATATTGTGTGGAATGGGATGAGGTGAGCAGACTGACCGATTTGTTGGTTCAAAAAGCACGCAGGAGTTGGCCAACATTACAGGCATAACCAGCTAGGGTCCCCGCGTCAATGGGGCGCATATTTGAATAGGATTTCAGTTGAGTTGATAGGATTACAAGGGGGAGGGGGGAGGGTGAGGTCAAGCATTTGAGATAGCATGTACAAGAAGGGAGGGGTAGGGGAATTGTGCCTGTGAAATCGCAAAATCGAGCATACGTACTTAATGGATGGCCCCTTAATTAAGCGATCGACCAACCTGATGAATTTATACACATAGCAACATTCAACCAACACCAAGTTTCAGTCATGTCACATCATTCAGTGACAAACACGAAGCACCAGTGTAATGGTGTAACGAAGGAAAGCATGTTTCAAACCAATATGATTTTAAAAAAACAAACAAAACAACAACAACAACAAAAATGTATAGAAAGCGTGGCATGGTTGTCCAATTTGCAATGATAGTTTATTCTATTTGAAACACTCTCTGTTCTGCAGACAATAGCACAGATCAGGGGAGAGTAGACCCCACTCCTGGGAGAGAGTCCATATGCTTCACTGCATTGTTTTCACTGGTGCACTTCTCCACTGACCTGTCATTGGAAGTCAAGAAAACAATATTTTGAAAAGCTTCTTGTTTGTATGATTCGACAGGCTAATTACATGTATGTGGTGGATGAAATATTATAACGACCACCAAAAAAACAAAAAACTGGGGGCTCGCAGCAAGGCTATATACAAAGTCAAACTCTGGCAAAAGGAAAAAGTTGTTTGTAGCTAGCTAAGCCTCGCATAAGAAATAATACCAAAACGATACAATGAAATGCAAACTAAAAAGAGAAAACAGAAAATGGCCGATATTTCGGCAACAGCTTTATCAAGGAAAAAACAACAACTACAGAAAAAAAAAGGGAAAATTGAACAGATAAAACAGACGAACAATAAAAGATTTGAATGTGGTGGATGAGCAAATTAAGCTTTGATAAAAAACAAAATAGGCATGAGAATATTTCTACCGCGATAACTGGTACTTTCGATTTCAAATCTCGTGTTGAGGTACGGGATTTTTAGCAATTACCCCGGTGAAATGTCAATAGCAAGACCCCCCTATAGGCGTTTGAGTTCTTCAGATCCTATAAAAGCAAGTCGCCTTCGTCTGTGGTGCGGGTTCTTGAAACCCGCCGCATCCGTAGTCTCTTATGATTCACGCTAGACTACTGTCAAAATGAGCACTGCCAGTCAAGTGGTAAGTGCGTTAAAATGTATGAAATGCGTAATTTTCACCATGACCACGTTTTCATGTAATATGGCTCAAAATTACCAAATCAGGCTGTATGGCATGACGTCACGGCCATGTTTTGCTGCTTTCATTGCTCTTTCATGCGGCTAAACTAGGCATATGAGGCCAGTAGATTTATACAAGAACATAAGACTAGATCTACCTGTGCTACTGTAGTGGCGGCATGGCAGCGAGTCGCCAATGCCATGCTCTCATTTATTACGCAGATAGGACCTAGACAAATATTAATATTGACAGAAAATAACACATATTATTGTAAAAATTTAATAAAATTTAAGACGCATATTAGTCTAGATCTAGTCTAGATTCTAGAGATCTGATGACTGATGTACGCTACAAAAGCAGTTATTTCCCAGATCATAATTCTAAGGACCATTTAGCGATAGATCTGGTTTAGATTTATTTAAAGCTAGATCTACTCTAGATCCAGATCTTGTCAATGTCAGTCCTTATAATTTCATTTCAGTGTAGAATCTAATTTATTTTTTAAATGGCAAAGCAGGGAGCATAATGCTATCTGTCAAGGCTTTTCAGCACTTTATGATAATGTATTGAAAAGTTTTTCTCGGCGCTACAGCCAAAATAGCACTTTCAAAAATTATCTTACTATAAATGGAGCTAGATATAGAGGGTGAACATGCAATCACCTAAAACCTCGTGATAACGCGATAAAAAATTATGAATCTTGGTGTACTGTCTCGTTTTCATTGCGGACAAAAAACAGTCTTTAATATTATTGACTCATTTTCACTCTCTTCAAGATGGGTGGTCTTACTATCTCCCTGGCATCGGGTACTGGCAAAATTAAAGGCCTTAAAAGCAATATTTAAATCATATTTAGAAACTGATTTGGTATTTAATATTTTCACTGAATGTAGAAAAATGGTTGAACTTCAAGTATCGACGAAAATAAAAAAATCGGAAATTTGTGTTTCATTATAGTTTCAATTTTTAGTTTTATCTCCATGTGGTTCAGTGCGACTTCCGTTGAGGTTAGTGGGCCTCGCTCACATTTAGTCTCATTAGAGATAGCACCGGTATCCACTTTTGAGACAGGGTGCCTTGAATTAAAGGAGTATGCCAATTTCAACAGAAAACACTAAGTAGGCCTAATTAATAATGCATGCCACCTTTGGAAAATTATTAAAAGAAACAGGAAGCCTATACGGTGTATTCATGAAGTATCCTATTATGCATACATGAGAACACATTCAATGCAATCTTCTGTTGGTGGTTTTGAAGCCATGTTGGGTCTGAAGAAGAATTATAAGTTTCATCATAGGAAAAACTCCTTATGGATTCAAACTTGGGAGACACGTTGAATAATAATATGATGGAGAAGAGGGCTTATTTCAAGGGTTTTTATGATTTTATGTGGATTTTACATTATTACCACAGGGTAGCAGTAGTAGATAATAATGCTTAGATTTAGAATATTGATGCTAGGGGCGTTTAGTCTAGTTACAAAGCCCAATACATGTAGAGAAAATACTGAGTTGTGATCGTTGTTCAGCAGTAGCTTAAAAATATCAAATACTACATACCCATCACAACAGGCTAATACTTAAATACCTGTAAGAGACAAAGACCTGAAAAGTAGCATTTTAGATATGTGGGGGAATCATGGAATGGTAGTGTGTTAACTCTGTAGTATGAGCACCAAATAGTTTTCCTGAGTGGAAACAGTGGACTGTCTTACCTCATATTAAATGAAATAATTAATCAAAATACAGTAGTCTCCGTCTAAGAACCCGGTCAACGGGAGACAGAAAAAGCAAGTTCTTAGGCGGACCGGGCACTTAGGCGGATACCAAATGATGCCACCTATATTTGACTACCTGTGTCCATGGCTTATCCCCCTTGATTGTTCGGACCTTGGTCGTGACCTCGTAATGAAAATTAAGCGTTGAACATTTTAAGAAAAAAAAATTTTTTTTTTTTTTTGGCGAATGGTCAAAGTTATGACTTATGGCTAGCAGAATGCTCTTTTCTTACAGTGACGATTGTGTAACGAATGGAATGATTCAGACTGAACAATCAAGTTGTGAATCACAGCCGTCGATTTTAGACAACACGAGGCCTAGTGATCCCCTGTGTAATAACCACATTGCACAATCAGCCCTAAGTACATGTGCCGTCCAAATCAAGCACGTGGTCAATTACGTATAAAATTCTTTCCCTCGAGTTAGACAACAATAGATGTTAGGTGATGACTATGCTAACCTAATTTAGTCTAGGAGAGGTCTGCTTGCACACGAAAAAGATGTAACTGGACTCCATCCTTTGTACTGTTCGCCTCCCCCTACCTTCCCTCCACCGTTCTCTTTCACTGTACTGTGTGGCTTTGTTCTATCCCGTCTACTTGAAAGAGAATTTTGCGTTTAATAATCATCATCATTGCCTTTCTCACCCTGGATCAGGGTATAGGCCACCAACAAACACTTTCCATCCCTCTCTATCATGGGCCAGCCTCTTTACATTATTCCAAGTCTTTCCGCTTCGTTGCACATCATTTTCTCTGGCTCTTCTCCACGTTCCGCGCGGCCTTCCTCTTGATCTCTTGCCCTGGGGATTCCAATCCAATACCTTCTTCGTGATGCTGTTTCCTGGCCTCCTGAGAGTGTGGCCGATCCATCTCCATCGCCTCCTACCAATTTCCTCTCTGACTGGGCTGTCTTGTTCTTTTCCATACAATTTCATTGCTGACCTTGTCTGTCCATCTGATCTTAAGTAGCTTCCTCAAACATCTGTTGATGAAAACTTGGATTCTCTTTATGCAGGCCTGAGACGCATTCCAAGTCTCACATCCATACAACAGGACTGACTTCACGTTCGAGTTGAATATCCTCAGCTTTGTTTTTAGAGATATATCCTTGGTTCTCCAAATCTTGCTTAAGGACGTGAAAGCTGCCTGTGCCTTTCCAATTCGTGCTTTGACTTCTGCCTCTGTTCCTCCCTTATTGTCAATGATACTACCAAGATAGCAGAAGGACTCTACATCTTCCAGTGGTTGATCTCCTACTCTGACTTGTGCGCTTGGGAGTGCAACAATTTTTAGGACCTTCGACTTCGCAGGATGTATCCTCAATCCAATAGATTCTGAAATTTTGTTTAGAGCTGTAGTCTTTGCTTGCATCTGGTCGTGTGTGTGCGACAATAGTGCCAAGTCATCTGCAAAATCTAGATCGTCCAGCTGTGTCCATGGGGTCCATTGTATGCCATTTCTTCCTCCACTGGTGGTTTCTTTCATAAGCCAATCAATCACCAGGACAAACAGAAATGGGGACAGCAAACAACCCTGCCTAACACCAGTCTTGATATCAAAGCTGTCAGTAAGCTCGCCATCGTGTACGACTCTGCAACTTGTCCCGTCGTACATGCTCTTGATAAGGTTCACCATCTTCTCTGGGATTCCATAATGTCTCAATATTCTCCACAGTGTTTCTCTATCGATGCTATCAAAGGCCTTCTCGTAGTCAAGGAAGTTCACTATCAGTTGGGAGTTCCACTCTAGCGACTGCTCTACTATGATTCTCAGCGTGGCGATCTGGTCGGTGGTTGATCGGTTACTCCTGAAACCAGCTTGCTCCTCACGAAGTTTTGGGTCTGTTGCATTCTGTATTCGCTTGAGAAGAATCCGATTGAAAACCTTTCCTGGGATGGAGAGAAGTGTGATTCCTCTGTAGTTACTACAATTGCTGAGGTCCCCTTTTTTTGGAAGCTTCACGAGGTGTCCTTCCTTCCAGTCCTTTGGAAACTTGCCTCCGATCCAAATCCTCGAGAATAGTGAGTGCAGACCCTCTGCAGCCCCAGCAGCATCTGCCTTCAGCGCCTCGGGTGGGATCTGATCTGGTCCAGCTGCCTTGCCTCGATTTAACTGCTTTATGGCATCATTAATCTCTGCTTTAGTCGGAGGGTCGCAACTGATCGGTAAATCATTTCTTGCGGGTAGAATGTCAGGTGGGTTGCTTGGTGGAGGTCTGTTCAAGAGGCTGTTAAAATGTTCTATCCATCTTTTTGCCTGAGCTTCCTTTCCAAAAATAGCCTTCCTGTTGTAATCCTTGACAGGAACTTCAGGTTTTCCATATTTTCCAGCAAGAGTCTTTGTAGTCTGGTAGAGGATCCTCACGTGTCCTCCTGTTGCTGCCTTCTCTGCTTTCTCTGCTAACATTCCTATGAACTCCTCTTTGTCTTTTTTAATTGATTTTTTGACCTCTTTAGCTGTTGCCCGGTACTCTTCCTGGTTACCAACTCTTGAGCTTCTTGTACGACTTGCATTTACCTGTTCTTTTAGGTCTCTTCTTATCCTTATCAAGTCCAGTGATTTTTGACTGATCCATTCCTTGTGTTCCACTTTCTTTTCCCCAAGAACATCCTGACATGTCGATGTAAATACTCCTTTTACCTTAGCCCAGTGAGTCTCCAAATCTACTGTCTCTTCAAGGTCAACAAGGGGTTTGAATCTATTCCTCAGCGTCAGCTGGAACTCTTCCTTCTTGTCTCCATCCAGAAGGCTCACTTGAAACTTTCTCCTCTTTGTTCCTGCTCTGGTACCTTGTTTCTTGAGGCGGAGTTTGAGTTTTGCCAGCAGCATGTGATGGTCAGATCCAACATCAGCTCCTCTCTGTACTATGACATCCTCCAGTGAGCGTCTGAAACGTCGGGTGATGCAGAAGTGGTCAATCTGGTTTTCAGTTACTCCATCCGGTGAAATCCAAGTGGCCTTATGGATCCTCCTGTGTGGGAATACTGAACCTCCAATCACATAGCTGTTAAATGCGCAGAAACTTGCAAACCGCTCTCCATTCTCATTCATTTGTCCCAAACCATTGCACCCCATAATGTCCTCATACCCTGTATTGTCCTGTCCTATCTTGGCATTGGCGTCTCCCATTATAATGTTCACATCTTTTCTTGGCAATGTGTCAACTATTTCCTGAAGCTGGTTGTAGAAATCGTCCTTGTCCTCATCGGTTGCTTCATTTGTTGGGGCGTATATCTGCACAATGTTCATGTTGATGTTCTTGTTCTTTGTAGTAAATGATGCCAATATAATTCTCCTTCCGTAGGGTTCCCATCCCCTCAGTGACCTCTGGGCGTGCTTGCTCAAGATGATCGCTACTCCTTCTGTATGCTTTTTGTCCTCCCTTCCAGAATACAAAATCTTTTCCCCAGAATTAAGTTGTTTCAGTCCGGACTGTATCCAGCGGGTCTTGCTAACTCCAAGTATGTGCAGTCTGTATCGCCTCATCTCCATTGTAACCTGGGCACTCTTTCCTGCTTCATACATGGAGCGGACATTCCACGACGCAATCCGGAGTGACTTGTTTGATGAAGGAGCAGTCAGGCCAGTGGAGTCCTTTCGGCTTTGTCCATTGTCCTTCATTGAATCTACAGGTGCAGATGCTCCCCCTTCTCCCAAGATAAAAGACTGATTTAAAGTATTTGCTTGTGTTTCTGTAACTGGTTTATTTTTACAGGGTGGGTAGTTGGCCCACCGCCAACTGGCTCTTCTCGGGAGACCAGGACCTTTGCACCTTTAGTCGCCTCTTACGACACGCAGTATCACGTCAGATGTATTCTTTGCTGTCCCTCTTCTGCAAGAGAGCCCCGCATCTGCACGGGCGGCGTTTAATAATATTAATAATTAATATGGACATTTTACGTAAAAGTGTGCTCGTCTCTCAGTCAAATGCCGGGTTCTTAGGCGGATTTTTCATTTCAGAGCATATTTTTCTTACGCATGTAAATTACAGTGAAAAAATTCGGTTTCGCAGCAACAGCGGGTTCTAAGGCGGCGAGTTCTTAGAGGGAGACTACTATAGTGCAAATTTATAAATAGGTAGTCCAAACTGCCCCGCTGAAGGGGTGAAATCCTGTTTTGGAATAATTTTAGGCCAGCGTTACAAGGCTACTACTGCTGTGAGTTTATGTAAACCAGCGTGTATCCTACATCAAAGTAAAGTTCAAGTCTTCCTCTGTCAAAATATAATATATTTTGAATTGTTTAATGTGTGTAGCCATGTGTTTTTATTGCTTGAACAAAACACAGTCTTGCCGTTTTCGCCCTGGGCCGCACATACCGATTTGACCCCCCTCATAACAAAGGATTGCGGAGCGTCGCGCCGATGAAGCGCAGGTTTGAAAATAACTCACACAGAAAGCCAGATGAGGTTTAATTCATTCAATGTACTTTTCATCCTGTTTTACGTTGAAATTCCTTTAAAAATCATTTGTTGAATAGTTTGTTGATCGAGAAACTGGTGGAAACTTTAATAGATGAGGATCAAAATTATATGCAAATGAACCTCCGCCTTTGTATTTTCAGGGTGTGCCAAAATTAGACTTAGGGCATGTTTCGGCGCAAAACGCCGACTGTTTTTATAAACCCACCTCTTGCTTAATTTCATCACCTTTTTCTGACACTCAGTGCTAAGTCAGTGGCGACGCGGTTGACCTAATTTTCAATTAAGAAAAAATAAAAACATTATTTTTGTCTCCCTTGTAAGAGTTCACACAAAATTGACGTCAGATGATGTTTGATGATTAAGAAAAGTAAAATGAGATGCTTGTACTATATTTGTACCCTTCGAAAAAAATTGAGCATAATGTACACCCCCTTGACTTGGAAACTGATAATTTTTAATGCTGTGACTCAATAAACAGTCATTTTATGGGCAGTCAAAGTTGGACTATTGTGCAATCTGCAAAAGGTAGCAAATTGGAGGTGTTTTTTCACTTTTGGAAATGCCATTTATAACTTTCAAACCCTTTAAGCCAGAATGACAAATTTGGTATCAAAATTCTTAGAAAAGCAAGTTCCATCAGATTAGACAATAACCGGTGAGTTGTGATGCAAAGTAAAAATCAGTTTGGACTACTATTATAAATGTGGAAAATTTCATGGCAGTATTTTTTGCTGTTGAAAGTTCTTTTCGTTTGTTTTTTTAATCATAATGGTATGTTACTCATTTTACTGTCCCATCGGAAGAAATGCATGGTAATTGTTGTCAGAGGGAGTTTGAGGTTAAAAAAAAAAAACAACCTGGAAAGTTAAAGTGATGTACAGACAACACAGTTTTAACTGCAAAACGGTGTCACCGTCAGCTTCTCACATATTAAGTCCCATGCATGACACTTGAATAATATCCATAGATACAAATTGCCAGCTGAAGTTCTTCTTCTGAGTGAAAATTTTGGCTGAGATTATCATGCATTTATTATGTTAAAAAAATGTGAATCAGAGCAGTAATGAGCAGCGTGAAGTAATGTGGTGGCATTCCTGTTTTATAATAAATTATTCAAGTGTATTTCATTCAAAATGGTACAAAATTACTGCACAATACTTTCAGGAGCCAGTTCCCACAAGCGACATTTCATTTTCATCCTACACCATATTTCCAAGGTTCATTGTTCTTGTTTACATGTTAACTAAACTAACACCACTGGATGTACCGGTATTTCTAAGCATACATGTGAAAAAAACTATTCTATATCTGAACATAATAGTTCGTCCATCAGGTATGATGATGACCTTAACAACACCAGAGAAATAAAGAACAGAAATTGTTGAGAATTTCAACA
Source organism: Onchidella celtica (assembly GCA_963931925.1). NCBI lineage: Eukaryota > Metazoa > Mollusca > Gastropoda > Systellommatophora > Onchidiidae > Onchidella > Onchidella celtica. The sequence goes on from OZ007569.1 coordinate 28,325,415, forward strand.
CATGGACAATAAAGAGAACTAAAGGACACAGAGGACAGAATAGAAAGACTGTTCTTTCATGACTTATGGCTTCTCATGTGACTGATGAACATATATGGTAATGAAATGAACAAATGTAAAAGAAAATTTTAATTTCTTTCACAGTCGAAGTTGTATCGCACCGTTGTGGAAGATGTCATTAATAATGTGAAGGATGCCTTTCTTGATGAAGGCGTTGATGAACAGGTGTTGCAAGAACTGAAGCAGGTAAGCATTTTCTTGTTTATGCATCACAGATTCTGTCTATTGTCTTATCTTTCATTCAGAAAATTCCTGCAACATGCATTGCTAAAAGAGTCCTTGATGTTACAGAATTCTGATGCAGGAATTCTTTTTTGCCCATCAAAGTCCTGTATTATTTACGCACTGTCACAGAAAGAAAGAAGGCGCAGCTAAGTGTCATTGTTGAATGCTGAAGTACAGCATTCAGCTTCAGATAATTTTAAACCGCCAATACATAGGTGAGTTGTCAGATAGATGACTGGGATTGATATATGCACATCATTTGGTAAACCCTAGCTCTGTCCTTTCTTTCAGCTTTGGGAGGGAAAGTTGTCAACATCCAAGGCTCTTGAACCTCCCCCTGCAGACCGGGAAACTGTTCTCCAGTCTCAGAATGTGGCCATGATGCTTCCACAGCCTATCCAGAGTAGTACGCAACAGGAGCAAGGTGATTACAGGCCTGTTTTCATATTCGTCTGTTGTTGATTGTTGATCTTCATGTGGTACCCACACCACTGGATAAATGCCCTTTTGTTCAGTTGAACAAAGCTGGCAGAATGGTTGTTCTGTTCTGTTTGTGTTGTGTTTTACAAAATATAATTTTGAAATAAAGTAATAATGTTATACTACAGGCCTATACGGGGGGGGGGGGGGGGGGGGGGGGGGGGGGGAGGGGGGCTGCAGCAGATTTGTAAAAGAATAATTCATGACATTGATATGCTACAAGCATTTCCAGCTATTGAAGTCCATTGCCATGGCATTGAAATTAGCCATGCACCAAAATTATATGGAGTGTTCAGTAATATTTTGAGTGCAATTTGTAATGTCAAATTTCATTTTGTTTTTCTCCCAGGTGCTGGGGCTCAGGGTGGTCAGATTCAAGCCACAACTCAGTACCAGGTATCATCCAAATTTTTTTATTTTTTTTTTGAGAGACAGAGATGTCTCTCTCTTTTTTTTAAAAACGTATTCTTATTTATGGATTGTGCATTCCATCATGTTGTGACGAATTTGTCAGAGGGAGGAAAAGGCTTGTGTTCCAAACTGCATTATCCACTTTATGTACCATGCTATTCTAGTTTACATTCAGTTAGTTATACTATATCAGTAGCATTTAGTTTAAAATTTGATTTTGTCTCTTCACAAGGCTTAGCTTTTTTTTTACTTTGATTAATTTGGAGGTAAAATATGGCAGCATGTGGGGAAGAAAATGCATATTATTGTACCTGGCACATACAGTTATTGGCTAAAATACATGGTTTTTGGCTAAAATGCTTTTTATTTACGTAACCAACTTTTGTTTAAACAGCTCACTCCTGCAGCAGCAACAGCCACATTGGCCCTGCCTTCCGGAATATTCCAACAGCAGTTGGCAGCTCTTGGAGCTGGGGGCCAAATTCAAAACATTACTGTTCAGCAAACAGGTAAGCTTGCAGGCACTCCCAAAATTAATCAAGCTGTGGTGAGTGCAAAAGAACAGAAGTTTGTCCAGATAATGGAGAATGGTATACAGTTAACCCTAGTCCTGCAGGAGGCCACTGTAGACGTCTCCTGCCTGCCACCTGAGAAGCATGCGAGGCCACTTTATTGCTCCTCATTTCGCAACCCTCGGTCTGCGCAAGGGCCACATTAGTGGCATGTCAGTGTGGTGTCTCTTGTTTGCTACTTGGTTGGTCCCACTGATCGTTTTCTTATGGCTTGTTACTCTTCATTTCACAATAGTTGGTCTGCACAAGGGCCACATTAGTGGCATGGCAGTGTGGTGTCTCTTGTTTGCTTACTTGGTTGGTCCCACTAATCGTTATCTTATGGCTTGTTGTTCGGGGTCTTAACCCTCGTCCTGCGTTGAGTGAACTTGTCCACGTAACGCCCCGTGCGGGGATAGCCAGCGGCCAGTCAGCCGATCGTTCGCGTGTTGCCGATAACCTCGGCGGTCGGGTCAATCGGGTCGTTGTGAGGACGTGTATCGCGTATACTTCAGGATGCAATAACAACAATAGTGGTGGATAAATCGTAAGGGACCCCTATGATATTTGGATAAAGTACTTGTGATGATATGCAGTGGGTTTTATTGTGAAATGGAAGGCCCCAAATCAAGAATTTTCTGCATTTACATGCCGTTTAGCACGTTTTATCATTTTCCCAAGACCTCTGCGCTTTTTCTGTCCCTATGTCAGGCCATTCAGGTGAACAAATTATTTTTTAAGCCATTCGCTTAATTTACTAACCACATGTATCGTGACATTGCCTTCTCCCTCCTCTACTATGTAAAGCGTTCACTTACTATAATGTTAGATTTAGCGAGAGATTTGATTTCCAGTTCTAGGTCGTAGAGCACATACATGTACTGAAAGGGGTTTAATCAAAGGAACACAGTATCTCTCTAATTACCACATCAAATAAAGACAACGACCAACAACAAAGTCGGTCATTTTCTCCCAGTTTTCCCTGATGAAAAACCTACTGACAGACGCCTTTGTGCAGCATGCCCTAACATTACATCGGAATTCATAATTACAGACGTAGAACGGCGTCTCAAATACGCACATGGCCCCTTTCTTCTCATTTCACATGTAGACGACAACCAGCATCAAAATTCAAAGTAAAAGTTTCCCCAAGACTTTCCCCAGTTCAAACTTCAGACCGTCAGTACTATTACACGAGTATGACGAATAGTTGCATCATATCGTAATAAACGTAATCGGACGATACCATTTTGTTAGATATAGTAGGGGTGACAGGATAGATAAACACGTGAAAATAGTGTGGAAAAAAAACGTGAAAAAAACAACAACAACGACAGCCTTGGCAACCGAATAACCAAAGCGCGAGGCGCACCGTTGCTATACAAAAATGTGGCCTCCCGCAGGACCCGCGGTTAAGCGTGTCGGACAAAATAACGGCCTCGCGTGTTGCACAGGGAGGCCAATATAGTGGCCTCCCGCAGGACTAGGGTTAAGACTGATTACAGGGTTGGAAAAAAATCAAAAAAATCGATTTTTTTGATTTAAATCAGATTTTTTTTATTTAAATCAGATTTTTTTGATTTTTAAAAAAATACATAATACATTCAATATTTTGTCGACAAAATATTTTCTATAATTTCATAACATAAGCATAAGGGTAATAAAAGGATATAGCTAAATGACTCCTAATAATCATTACAGTCATGTACATGGAATTAATAAAAGTTAAGTCTCTTCTGTCTCTTCACCTTTTTTACACATACTTTTGATGTGGATGTTGAATTTAATAGGGGAAATAAATGAGTAGAAAGTTTTCCTTTCTTATATATTATCAGAATTTTCTGGATCTGATCTGTATGCCTGGATTTCACTAACTGTTTTATAAAAATAAAGATGTTTATTTCAAATAAAATATAGGCCTTTTTCACTTACTTGACTGTCTTAATGTCTTACACAGGTACACAAAATTCAAATTCAGACTTATATTTTTGTTCAAGGTGTTATATTTGAATTGTGTCCTGCGACACATTCAAGTCTCCAACTGTTGTATGAATCAGCCAAAATCAGAAATTATTGAATGATGCATAATAATAATAATAATAGAGAAGCACTCCTACTTATCAGTGCCTTTAAGTCTAGTGCTTTTGAACAATAAAAACATCAAAAACAAGCAGTTTGAAAAAAAAAATCCTTAAAAAGTAAAAAAATCAAAAAGTGATTTAAATCACTGATTTTAATTTAAAAAATCAAAGTGATTTAAATCAAAAAAATTATTTGATTTAAATCATGCCAACCCTGACTGATTACAAAGCCGAACAGAGAAAATACTGAGATGTGTTCATTGTTCATTTAGAGCTTACTGTGTAAAGTACTATGGTCCCCTAACATTAACAATAGCCTTTCTTATGCTCATTTTACTGTTTATTTTCCTGTCACCCCTGCTGTATTTAACAAAATGATATCTTCCAATCATTCTTATTATGATGAAATATAGTAACTATTCCTCATACTCATGTAATAGTTCTGACAGGCCAGATGTTTGATGTGGGGCAAAATCTAAGGGAAACTTTTGACCTTGATGCTGCTTGTCGTGTGCCATACAAAAATGTTAAGAAGGGGGGGGGGGGGGACACCTGCATATTTGATAGGCCGTTCTATACATAAAGATTAATATTAATGCTGCATAAGGATGTCTGTTGGTAGGTTTGTCATCAGGGAAAACTGGGAGAAAATGACCGACTTTGTTGTTGTCTTTATTTGATGGGCTAATTAGAGAGATATTCTGTTGCTTTGAAGTATATGCGTATGTACTGTAGGAGCTGGACATCAAATCTCTTGCCAAAGTCATTAAGAAGGTTGTGCTTAGAAAACAAAAATGATGGAGGTTGAGCCTTAAAACAGCGGAGGAGGGAGACAGGGAATGTCATGATACTCATAGTTAATACAAGTTAAGCACCTGGCTTAAAAACAACTTGTTCACCTGTTCTAGTTATGGTCTAACTTAGGGACAAAGAAGAAGCACACACCTCTTGGGAAAATAGAATCACTTTTAGACTGCATCACTGGCACTTCTACATCACTCTTGCCATCCTCGTCAGTTTGTAAATGATTTGCACATCCAAACAAATGATTCTCAGAAGTGTAATAAGCACCATCTGACTTACAAACTTTTGGTTGCGGTACACAGTTCATGTTCTGAGTGTTAACCCATTCGCTACGAAAAGCTGAATATTCGGCTCGAGTGGACACCAATTTTCCGACACTAATAATATCTAAGTCAACTTTTTGAAATGTTGAATCCCATTCTGGTTCATTGATTTTCCTTTACTTTAACCCATACTCCGTGCGCTACCCGTAAAGCCCGCTGCACAGTCAATGACCCTACTCACGGAGAATCTTATCTGGGGTCACTGACCCGTGCCGCTATGCGATGACACAAACGCTGTCCACGTGGTTCGGTTTTTATTGATCGGTATGAAAACATTCGTTGCTATGCCTTATCACGCTTGATAATGAATTTACCAGCAAATTCTTAGTCTGTCAGTCTCTAACCAATGAGCTGACTTATGATTCCAAACTGACAGCTGTAGTTTTCGTGAGAACAAAGCATGATAACTAGCCACGCCCTCCCAAGCCCTACACAAATGGTTTCACCCTGATTGAGACACATACTAATAAACCAATGTGGGCATTTGGGGCAAAGATTATTTCAGAGCTTGTTTGTGATTGGTTCTTAGATACAGACAACTCCAGATGGTGGTCAGCTTGTGAGAAAATGAGATAATATTGCAAATTTGTTGAGCAACAGTTCGCATGTCGATGTTACATCTTTTGAAAGTGTGGGGAGAGCCTTTGAAAGCTTAGTTTTTGTGATTCCGACCAGTGGTTCACTGGTTAACATGTCCATGTCACAATGCGTTTGATTTAGAAGAGATACGGTGAACAATAACACGGTGGTTACGTCTCAAAAAGGTCAGTGACCTGATGTGTGAAAATACGGCTTGCGCATGGCGCGGTCAGCTTGACCTTCCCGACTTTTGTAGCCCGTGCGGCCTGAGCGCTTGCGAGTAAATACCGACAATTGCCGCCCTTCGCAGGGTGAGGGTTAGTTAATGTATTTATGGCTTGCATTTTTACAGAGTGAAAGACAAAACATTTGAACTATGTCTAAATTTCAAACTGGATAGTGTTGAGAGTTCCCATCCACACCCACATAAGTTACCGTAGCAAATGGGGTAATCAACTAGCCTTGTGTTTACTGAAACGTCCATCAAGAAGACTTACTCTTAACCCCTTCACTGCCGGCTGTGTAAACCCCCACATGCCGGGGGAGATTTTGGTTATTTTGCTCAAGGGAGATAACCATGCCTATAGCTCAGTTATTAGCAGAACTACAGCAATGCAATTTTACAAGATTCACATGGAGACATTTTACTACCATAAAATGCACAGAAACTGATCCCAAAGACGATGTGGGGGCATGGGGGTTGAATTAGAAGGAAAAGTTATGAAAATTGGTTAGTAACGAAAACTATGGGGAAAAAAAATCATGCCAGCATGCAATTGCAAGTATACAGTTAGTCTAAAAAACAACCAAGCATAAACTTACAACAATGTCAAATTCACTACCAAATAAATCATTATCACTGTCTTCATCATTCATCACCTCATGGAAAACCTCATCTGCTGTCAGTCTAGGACTGTGTTTAGGTGTTTTGGCAGCCATGGTCTGTTTCAAGCACAGCACATAAAAAAATTCAATAAATTCACTGTAAAATTAACAGATGAAAGGGGGCTGCCATTTCCATTGAAAACAAGCAATGGACATCACTGCAGTTATTTGCATGAGTTTTTACTTGTTTATATTCCATTGACAGTACTGCAAATACAGCACGTCTTAAGCCCGAGAATGGCTCGGGGTATAGGCGTACGGCAAGCATGCTGACCCCGAGAAATTCTCGGGGCAAGGCAGTGAAGGGGTTAAAGTGGTATCTTTGTAATATCCTTAATGTGTGACTGAAATGGACCTCTGACCAGATTCTGTAAAAGTGTCAGACATGTAAAGAATGTCTCCATGTTCAGGATATTTACCAAGATGCCATCAGCTGGTAATTAAAACTACTCTCTGCAATTTTCTCACCTTCATGTTTTTGCTCCTGTATTTGTTACAGGCACTGGTCAGTACATCACCTTGGCAGGGATTCCACCACAACAGATTCAGCAACTTCAGCAGCAACAACAACGACAACAACAACCACAGCTTGGCCAGCACATAGCCCCTCAGATGCTGCAGCAACAACAACAGCACCAAATCAGGATACCCCAACAACAGCACCAACAACAAATAAGAATAGCACAGCAGCAACAGACGTTGCAGCAGCAGCAACCCAAATTAATGCCAGCAGGTCAAGTCTTGCAGCAGAATCAAACTACAGTTCCATCTCAAGTAAATAAATCACAGGGGGTAAGTATTTGTTTTGTTGGTGAATTGATGTTATTGATTTCTCATTTTTGAGCATGTGCAGGGAAACGGAAATGTCTGCAAACCATTCAAGTAGTGCAAATAGAAAAAACGTTTTCATGTGTACGGAAATGCTTAAGGCTGTTAGTCTTGATACACCAGGGAAGACCCAAAGATCCAACTTTGCAAGAAATTATAATAAAAATTAATTAGTATTGCATCTTTGTATGGAAATCCTGGGTAGGTAATTAAAAAAACAAACAAACAAAGCAGCAAAACTACTGGATATAATATTTCAACATTTGGAGGCTATTGAGTTTAAGGTTGTAAGTTAGAAGCCCAGAAGCCCTTTAGAGCTAAATCTGAGACTTGAGTTCTGCATTATTTTGTAACATTGAGCCCCAAGGATTTCTCTCCCCTGAGCCAGGGGTTTTGTTGGGCATTTTCAAAAATGAGTAACTTTTTTTTTTTTTTTTTTACTTACCTAGCCAATATGTTGTATATTTAATGAACATACATTACAAAACAAACAAAAAAATTTTGAAAATAAAATTCAATGTTTTGTAAAGTTTTTGTATTTGTATTTGTATTTGTATTTGTATAACTCTTTAATCCCATTTGGGAAATTTTGCCTTTGTGCCATTGCAGCCCAGTTATAACTGGAGCAGGCACGTCGTCGCCACAGTGCAGTTTTTGATTCAGAAGTGGAGAAAGCTTAGCTAAATTTGGTGCTTATTAGAATTATATCACAGTTGTGGGGATACAGAAGAAAAGTGTCATGAAAAGTGAACATTGCAAAAGGTTTTTAGCTGTAATTTATTTTTTCAAACAGGGAATACATCAAAGTCTTATTCAGCTTGATGGCAATGGGGACACCAGTTCGTCAGAAGATGAGTTTGATGATGATGACAAGGAGGAGGAAGATAAAGAAGAGGAAAACGATGAGGAGGAACAGGGAGAAGAAGAGGTAACATGACTGAAAAAAATCATGTGTAGTTTCCAAGAAGATTTTACTTTGGCAGTAATTTTTCTTTATCTTTTATTTGTCATTAGTTGCTTTCCATTTGTCATAAAATGAGTGAAAACAGTATTGTGTGCTTGTTACTTGTAGAGAAGATAAAACAAAATCTTGGTTTTGAAAAGCTGAAGTTGTGGCAAAAAACATGGACATCTGTTAACTCAACCCACTGAATCCGGTTCACTGGTATATCGGCAATGAGCTACGCTGCATTGATCCCTATTTACCGTTACACTGGTGCTGAGTGCCCTACCATTTGTTTCCAGAGCTCAGGAGGTCAGGGATGTGGTAGAGAGAAACTCACGTGGTCAGAGTTCAAAGGGTTAGCACTCAGTTGCTTTGACATTTGAAGAGTTGCCACAGAATTTTGTACAGATCAGAAGATAATACGTCATATTATCATTTAATTCATGTTGAAACTTGAAAGTCTCTTGAAGTAATTGAACTTGGTCGTTTTAAAGAAATGTAATTTTATACCAGTACTAAAATTTAATTACATTTTTTTTAAATAATTTTTTCCATTTTCTTCATATTATATATATACACATGAAAAGGTTTGAGTCCATGTGAACAAAGGTTTTTTCATTTTTCTTGTAAATTTCTCTGAAATTGTTAGTCCAGGAGTCACTGGTATAAATTGTTGTAGAAAAGCTCAAAATGATGTTTTGAACTCTTGATTGGTGTTGTAAAATGTAAAACTTAATTCCATTGAATATATTTGTCTCATTGTGAATAGGATCCACTGAACACAGATGACGATGTGAGCGAAGATGATCCATCAGACCTGTTTGATACAGACAATGTAGTAGTTTGTCAGTATGACAAAGTAAGTGAACAATTCGTTTATCAGAGTAATTTCTCTGCTAAGAGCAACCAAATCATAAAGGTGATAGGGGAATTAACCCTTGGTGTCAATTCTAATTCATAATAAATAATCAAGAATGTCCACCTTTAAGAGTTAAAAGGGGGTCACCAAAATACTGTCATTTAAATTTAGTGCCGCTAGCACTAGCCACCCTATTGGCTGCATTTGCAACGCTGTGGATAATTCCAAAGAATCTTGTTTGGTGCAGTTGACACAATCTTGGATGCACAAATTTGAGACCTGTGAGGAGGATACAACAGAGTATGCTGGTGCAATATGAGATTTAGGTAGAAATCTCAAAGCAATTGTTGTAGTGTCGACCCCTCAGGGAATTGTCAATCCTATGTCTATCCCAGGAAAAAAAAATTAAATAGAAATGATGTACAAAAACTGGAGAAAAAAAACAAACCCTCACAAAATCTTACTTTTGAATTTTATTCAGGATGAATTGTGACTTAGATCTAGATATGGTAAGATAAAGATTAGCAGCTGTGTTAATTAAAATATTACTAGACTTGAATTAGATCTACATGATTGTAGTTTGTTAAGAAATCAGAGGAGGATTACCATACAATGCTCGATTTACTTTGCGTTGTTCAGGGTTTTGGAACTAACAGAGGGGCCATTTTATTCATTTTCTTTAAATTGTTGATGCACGTTTCAGACTAATTTCACTTGCAGGAAGAAGTTGTGGAATTTTTATTATTTTTGTGGCCTGTTCCATCACTGCTTTTGAGCTACGTTATGGTGGTTTTGTGAGGTTTATTTCTAGCTTGTTTGTTTGTTTGTTCATAAAAACATTTTTGTTCATTTCAGTAGGGTTTGGCTGTCTTTATTAGGGCACTTCTCAGTACATTTTCATTTTCAGTGGAACTAGGTCTTACCAACATTTTTCTTCTGTTTCAGATCAACAGAAACAAAAACAAATGGAAATTCCACTTAAAAGACGGCATTATGAATCTTAATGGTAGAGACTTTGTTTTCCAGAAAGCTACTGGTGATTCAGAGTGGTAGTATAAGGTTACATTGGCTTGTGTGTGTGTGTGTGTCAGCTAATGGAGTGTTTGACATCGCTTTGGCCAGGCTGAAAGAAGGCCATTTATGCTTGAAAGTGGTCAAAGAACGGCGAGCGATATTGATATCATTGGTGCCTGTCCATAACTATTTTTCCTGTGGTACGTTGAAACTTATTGTGAGAAAAGACACATTATGACTTTAAATTCATGCATCAAGGTTGGATGTATAATTTGACAGTTAAAAGCAGTTCAAGTATATGCATGCACCGTTGTGTAGCAATTAGTGTGGAAGAAAGAGTGATAATTAATCCTGTCTAGTCTCTGTGAACTGTTCTACATAAATTATTTGAACAGGCTGCCTTAGTGATAGAAGAAGAAAAGAAATTGTATCTCTTTTATTTAAAGGTGCCAAACTAAAAGTTTTTTGGATATGAAACAATATTTTTAACCCCCAACCTACAATGAAAATGACTTTGGGGAGGGGGCAGGCAAATCTCACTCCCCACCCTCATCCCCCGCAAAAAAAATATAAAAAAATGCCATTTTGTACCTGTGTGTCTGGTGTTGATACTGTAACCCAGTGTTTGTATTCTTCATTACCTCACACTATTGTTGGAACCACTGGGGGTTTATATATGAGAGAAAAACTAGTACGTGCTGCAAAATGTACACTGATGCTAGAAAATCAAAACTTCATCCAAGTGTTTAAAATTATTTGCATTGACGCAAAACTATTGAGTGGTTTGAAGGCTATCAGGGAATTTTGCAGTTGTTTATATCTCTGTAAATTAAAAATTTTTTTTTTAGTTCTTGTCCTTTTCTGTTTTTTTTTCTTAATTGCCTAATTGTCTCAAAAATGACAGTTCAATATTATGACAGTAGTGTCACATTCTACTCAAAATGTATTGAAGTTTGTATTTTCAGTTCTTTGTCAGTATTCATATTTTTACCTGGCACTGTAGATACCTGTCAAATACACACCCCCTTCAATCAAATTGCTTTGCATAAAGAAAGGTACCATTCACTTCACCTGTTGTTTCTCATTGATGAAATCAGCATTTAGAAATTTGATTCTGGAACCTTAGAACTTTGCACAAATGTAAGGTTTCATGTAAGGTTTACTGTTCACATCATGGCATTTGGAAGAGCTGGGTGCAATGAAAATAAACCGAACACCTTGAGAACCATTGGAGTTCACAAATAAACGTACTGAAGGAAGAGCTACAAACTTTCACAGCATTCTAGTGTTTTTTGACAGTTTCAAGGTAAAGAACAATTCTTTTCCAAGAATGCTGTGGCAGTCTTACGTCTGATGGGAATAGTGAAAAAGAATAATCACCCAATTGTTTAAAAAGATGCGTGCTGGGATTTTATTATCAAGTTGGCCGTAATTATGAAACTTATCAGTTTATCTGGAAAAGCTTTTTTGGATAGCTGCCGAAAGCTTTTTTTTTTTTTCCTTCTCTCCTTAACTCTTTGTGTGCCATGAATTTTTCCGCGTCTGCCAATGCAGGAAGAAAATAGTGGGGAAGATGAATGAAGACTAACTACAGCAACATCTATTAACTCACTGAACCCTGACCCAGCTCAGCCATGTTCATCTGTGGAAACTGGCCATTTTTCAGTGTTTTAAAAAAATTCACTGAAGCCATAAATATTAAGTTACAGTTTTGATATTTTACACACTTGTATTTCAATTTCTGCCCATTTATACGCTCTTTACAGAAAACTACTCTATTGTCAATACTTTTTTTGCTATGAATTTTCAAAGTACGTCACTTTTTCATGTTTTCGGTAAAGTCTGAAAAACAACACAGAGGACCAAAAATGTTGAAATAGCTTATTCAAAAATATTTCTTGTCTTGTTTAGTCACCAGTAATATGTGTGCAAAATTCAAATAAATTTTGGAAACAGAACCTTGAAATGTATGGACAAAATGATTAGATTCTAGATCTAGATATATACTTAGTCTTGTCCATCTTGTCTTCTACTACTTCCATCCGCCCTCTGTCCGTCGCTCCACAATTAGATCTGTATTGTTTACAGAGATGTTTATTTATCATATTCATACAACAATGACATCAGAACAATTAGAAAATATGTAAAATCCCACAAACAGCACTTGTAACAACTGGGAGATGACCCTGATTCATGCCTGCCCTGTAACACTCTCATGGATTAGGCATCAGTTTCAATTTTCAGCCCCACCTGGTTGGTCCTCATCATTGATTTCCCAAGTAGGATCATTAAATTCAACATCAGGGGCACTCAAGGCTGGTTCAAAGTCACTGTCTGCAGTTTGAATGGCTTCTTTGTTGCCAAACTGATCAAAATAAGCCAGGCTTGTAACTCGCCATTTTTCTCTCAATTCGCCAGGAAGTGCGAGAGCAGAGTGACGATGAATAAATCTCTTTTTTTCCACTAAAGATTTCCACATTTCGAAAATCTTTTGTATTTCCGGTAACGTAAATGGCTCTACTTTTGATTCGTACATTTATACATTCGCTAGCTTGTGAAGGATCATAAAAACTTCGCATTTCCAGCATCGTCTATCGTCGATGCCAGGGCTTGATGTCACTTACGGACATATCGCTATAGTCAATGTTAGGGTTCAGTGAGTTAATAGAGAGTCGACTTTCTTTCTTCCAGAAACAAAATAGTATAGCATTTTTGTGCACTGATGTATTGGTGATTGGCACAAACGTGACCAGCAGAAGAACCAATATATCAGTGACTGGCACACAAATAATTAAAGATGCAGACCTCCCAACTAGTCCAAACAGGATATGGGGAGACTTTATGAAAAAACTGGGGAGGTTACCATAATGTTTTAGAAACTCACAGCCAGGGTCATATTGATTGTGAATATTTAGTACCGATAACTTCAAAGGAAAATGGGGAGGGCGGGGCTGTATTATAAAAACAGGGAGACTTCTGGGAAAGTTGGGAGACTTGGGAGGTCTGAAGATGTTAGGTTTATTCTGCAACCCTTTTGATGCTTCTTCCTCCCATACATAATTTCAAGCATACAATTGAAGACACTCGATCACAATTACATCAAAATAAGAATTCCAAACACATTGTTCAAAGACTGCAAATGAAATTTGACCATTGTAAGACTGGCATTAGGGCACATTTAGTGTGATGATGGTATAAATTCTATTTTGCTATTACTGAAAGGATGTATTGTGATACGGAATAATGTTTTCAAATATTTTAACTTGATTATGCTCTACACAATGTGTCATGGTGTACCTCAACACGTATGTTAAAGAGTTTGTGTACTTCTTTCCAGCAGGAGCAGTTGTTCATTCAGGAACACACCATAATTCTGCATTTGGCATTGACAATTTTGATTACATTTTAATAGCTGACAGAATTTTCATCAATGTTTTATCTGATTTAATGTTGACATTGGCTAGTGGAGATTGAAAAGCCTTTTTTTTTTTTCAGAATCACATCAAACTATTGTGATTTGCAAAATTACAGTGGAACCTGCTGAGGCTGAAATTCAGGGGACCAACAATTGTATTTCATATTAACAGTATTCTGTAAAATCCCCATTTTTAATCTCTTAAAAGCTAGCTGTGTACGACATCACGCTAATTTTACTTTATTATCCCCTTGGTGCACCATTTCCAAAAACCGAACTCCATTCTTTCATGGTAGTACCCTTTGCTTGAAACTATGAATGAGAATCTCGCAGTCAAAGGGTAATTACATGATTTTCTTCGTGTGTAAAGAGGCACAAACATATAAGGAACATAGAAGGAATATGGAGGGACCATGGAAGTGTTTTGGATAAAGGGAAATTTATTATCTGCTTTTGGTTTAAGCAGGTTCCACTGTAATTTTGCAAATTCTGAACATGGAGACGACAATATAAATACATGCATGTGTTTCAAAGTAATAGGCATAGCAGAAAACTTGCAGTGTATTACGGTGTATTTTTGATGCATTAGAAGACATAAATTTCGTTTTCCTCTGCTTTAGAGACAAGATTTAGGTGATATGAAAATTTCATAACAACTGAAATGGCCACTTCAAGGAAAATATTTGCAGGGGTATAAAATGAAAGGTGTGTCTTTTTATATTGTTAAAACAAATGTCCTCCTTTTGTTTGTTTAAATCTTCTCTTTTCTTTTCAATTGTATGGTTTTGAATGGAAATTTGTTTTACAATTTATGCTGCTTTGTCATTCCATAATCTTGTAAAGTGACATTAATCTGACTTCCATTGACATCGAGACACCCAAGTTTGGCAGGGAAATGTGACCATTAATATATTTCATTATTTGATTGGATGGTGAATTGTGGTACTGAACAACTGATTCATAAATTGTATATCATTTGAAGTGCGACATTGTGCGATTGATTTATATCAAGGATTGCATGGTAAACTATCGTAACTTGACTTTTTAAAAAAAATTTTGATATTTGGAAAGCTTGTAGCCCTTGACCAGCTCACAGGTAGTGCCAGAAGTTAGGGGTTGAATTCTGAAAACTAGAGGTTAAATAATGTTTTTTTTTAAATATCATAACTATCTAGTCTGATAAAGAAAAGAATTCAGTTTTTTGCATGTGCTGAAAAATTTGCTAAAACCGAGTTACAGTTTACCATATGGCCTTTGATTTATCATTTGAATTGTAGCATAAATGGCAAGTGATTCAGATATATCAGTCCAATTGTAGAATCGTGTAACTGATTCCTGTATTACTAGAATTGTGGCATTGTGCAATTGATTTGTGCCTCATTTGCAAGTACAAGAAAATTCATGTTTTACCTTTTTACCATATCACAGCACAGCGTCTTCAAGGACAAGACACAACTTTTTTTCCCTTTTTTCTCTTTACTTGTTGATGTGGTTGGTTGTTACTCCACGCATAAGCAATCTTTGAGTGTGAAACTCTGTACACAGGTGCATTTATATGTGGCTACATTGTATTTAATATGAGAATGTTTTAGTTATATTTGATGTTTGTGTCTTTCATTGTTGTTTTTTTTGTTGTTGGTTTTTTTTCTTTCCACCTTGTCTCACAGTAAATATTTCCCATGTATGTTAACAGATTTTGCCTCTGTTTCTGAATCTGCCTTGATATTCTTTTTCATATATTTTTAAATTTATTTTTCTCTTCTAGAAAGTCAAAAATATGACATGATGGAAATTCATTGAGTGATTTTTGTCCATTGTACGGCATCTCAGTTTCCATCTTCCTGATCTGCATACAGTAAAATTAAACAAACACATTGTTCCTGTAGAGCTATTATACTGTAAGTTTTTTTTTAAAAATGTGGCTGTACATGTAACAGCCGAAGTATAAATCGAGGACCACATAGTAAGCTATTGTAACTTGATATTTATTTCCAAAGTTTGATATATTTAGCATGCTTGTAGCCCTTGGCATGTCACAGGCTGTATTGGAAGTTCGGGGTTAAATAACTTTTTTTGTTACAATTTTTACTTTTATTATTAAATCTGATAAAGAAAGTTATTATGTGTTTTGCTTGTCCTGAAAAATATGTAAAATGGAGTTACAATAGTCTACTATATGGCCCTCCAAATGTGGTCAGTTGAAATTTTCTTGGTTGATAAGGCCATGTTTCATGCAGTGCACTTCTCTTCCAATGATTTGGGAACAGAGATGAATAGTGATCAATTTCAAAGGGAGGTCAAAGAGATGTGTACATTTCATAACAGATAATTGTTGTTGTTACACAGTGATTTCTTTCATATGTGTGTATTAACCATTAATGATGAAATGGGTGTTTTATTTCCAGTGTGTGAACTGTCACAGTCAACAAATTTAAGGACAATTCTCCATTTGTGAAAGATTTGAAGAAAATTGGGGCTGGGGATCAGCCTAGTGTGTGGGACGATAGGGGTGTGATTCTTGTCCTTGCCACACTTTTCTTGCTTTGTTTATTGTTGTATATAAACCAGACCTGTATTTTCTTTTTTTATTATTATTAAAAAGTAAAAGCAAAGACAGCACTGCAGCTTGCAGAGAGAGGCAGGCAATTTTTTATTTTTTTTTTTAATTTGTGCTGAAACAGCTTGGTAGTTTTTGATGGCTGTCCTAGGCAGACAGTCTATGATTCATTGCAGTAGAATTTAGCAGGCTGTCCCATTTCTGTCACCAGGACTTTTGTTAGACTGAAAAAAAAATTGCAACGAAAAAAAACATGGAGGCTATTATCTGCTTTCTTTTGTTTGTTCTTCCACATAGAGTGATTCTAATGACAGCTTCTATGTTATGCTATATACTTGAGGAGTTCAGCTTGTGATGATGCAGATAACTACTTCTTGGCATGTTCAGTGCTGGGAAGGTCTCAAAACCTGCAAAGATTAAAAGTACTCAAATTGGAAGCTTTAATTTTTGTGTTTCCAGCAGCACAGTGAAGTGTCGCTGATCTTTGAAATTCTGGACTAAATTCTGCCATAAATTTGATAAGATAAATGAAATAATTACCATTTTCTTGAGAGATAGATGCTGTTTAGTCATATATGTGCAAAGAATGTGTGACTGGAGTATCTTTTTTAATTGTACTTTTATATTGTCTGTAGTCATGGTTTGTCCTCAAACTGATCAAAGACTGTTTTTATATCTAACATTTGGAGACACACATTTTTTTTTTTTTAGAACTCGGAACTTGTTTGATCCATCTCACATACTGGCATATCAGCAGTTTTCTCATTTTACAGGAGAGCACTACAAAGTTTTGGTCAGTCTTGTTATTTTTGGATGTGGCAAAAGTGTTTCTCTTATAACTTCAAAGCTATCTATGTTACTCTGTGAGAATAATATAGATCTCACCATAAGCAGTGATAAGGTTGTCACTAGTCAAAACCACCAAGCTCATCATCAATACGCCAGGATGTGGGATTGTATGTCTCCACAAACACAGAAGTCTGAACTGAATTATCATTAGCATTAGGCACATAATATGATCATAAATTTAGATCTACATGTTTTTAGATTTAGACACAGCAGCTTGAAGGGGAAAAGGAGGAGCTGAGTTGAAAAACATAAAAGTGTACAAAAATAACAATATTTTCATGGACTGTGAGGTTATTCTTTGTGTGTATTTCCTGCCTTGACTTTTCAGATTCATGGTCTTGCTTTTAACCAATGGTATTTGGGGTTTTTCTTTCCACTACTTTCTGTGGCATCATTTTTGTTGTCTGACATTTGCTTTCATTGTCATTCCACTTGTTTTTTTTATTGGCTTATCTTTCTTGTGTGTGAGTGATTGATGAAATGCAGTTAGTGGCCCTTACCTTGTATGGCAGTAGCATGGTACCAATACAGGGTGTCTCAAAAGAAAAAAAAATGACCACACACTCTGAATTATTAAGACGATATGTACTAAATATTTGAATTATTGCATGTGCTCAAACTGATGACCGTTTTGGGCCTGACACTGATGACAACACAGTTCAAGTAAGCATTTCATCTGTGTGTATACATTTTTGAGACATCCATATATATATATATATATAATGTATTTATGAAATTGCATAGGGTTTGTCCAGGAGTCAATGGGTCACCTACAAAAAGTGTTGTTTAGCCTAGAGGGAGGGCTACCCGCAATATATGGGAGCAGGGTGGGTATCCATCTAAGCTCAGCAACACTTTGTATTTGGCTCATACATGATAGGTATTTTAATATATGGATGTGCAACAAACAAGATTATCATGTATACAACATCTATAGAAATTATGAGATTCTGGTCTACATGGCGAGCAAAAATTTCAGAACCACAGGTATGTTGGGGTAAAGCTTGGCTGGTTAGTGTAACTGTAACCATTACCATCTTTTTTCCGTTTCTTCCATTATATCCATGTGGATGTTTGTTTTGCAGAGCTCTTGTGCCTCTCATTCAGTCCTAAATGTTTAACAGTTCAGTGTGTGGATGATGCTGTCTTGTTACTGGATGTTAATGCAGAAGGTTGAGGATGACTTATTGTAATGTAAACCAAATTTATTTGAAGGAATAAATTTACATGTCAATTACACATGCCAAGCTGTGTAACTTTTTTTTTTTTTTTGTCATTTTTGTTTACATTATTACTGAGTGTCTATATATCCACCTAATTTTGATTTTGGAGAAACACCATTTAGCCATGTGAATGACCACCATATCCACGCTAGATTTTGAACATTTGAAGTACGGCACTTAATCACAATACAAGATTACAAGCCAACCTTGAATCTTTGCTGCTTTTGTTTTCTTTTCTTTTGCCTCGTCATTCTCAAACTCAGGAACTGGTCGATAGAAACATGGATGGAAAATTGAGTGATCATTATATTATAACTCTTATGGTAAAATAGTTACGTAGCTAGAGAACGACGCACTGACAGTGAAATACATCCAACTGAAGTGATTTTGATTCATATGTAGGATGGCTGGAAACAAATAATTTAAACATTTAAGTCCATGTCCAATCTCTTGGCCCCCTCCAAAATAACTAGTCTATCGTCCTACGGGACCTGAAGTGTCAAGGTTCTATCCCCATTTTTTGACTGAACTGAGTGCACTACACACTAGCTTCTGCAGGCCCTCTCCACTGTGTGTCAAGGGTCAAGCAGATTCGGTGTGTAATTTGTAAGTATTACTAAAAAGAAAAAAAAAATCTTTGCTCTAAAAGCTATGAGTAGGGTAGGTGAAACTCCAATCATCAATTTCTCAAAAGTTGTCCGAAGGGAGTTAGAACCTTGTCATTCCAAGGGGACGATCTGGTAACTGAGTAAGTAAATGGTTTAACAATTTAGATAAATAGTAACCAAGTCATCAAACCTTTCTTTACTTAGATCTTTTCAAAACTATCGGCCACAAACAGTTCAACCAAAGTATATTGCAATCAATTGTTCCAACAACATTTATGAACAGAAATGTCTAGATTTTATTGTGAACGGGGTCAAAGAATAAGATCAGTACATGTATTCATTTGTATATATTTAAGTAAGTTACGAGCTATTGACTCAAATCAAATCGGGACAGAAGAAGTACATGTACGTACATAAACAGGTTGTGAAAAACAAAAAACCTTTTTGGCCTTAATAAATGTGTCTAATTAATGTCTCAGCTCTTTAATGTGCCCTGGTCACAAAAACCTAAAGTGAAACTGGTCTATTGAGCACAAAGTAGCCTATTTATGGTGCACAACTCTGAATGCATCACCTCTTTCAAGAGGGTTCTTGTGCGTCCTTGGAATTTCCACTGATACCTTGAAGTTAAAAGATTTTTTAATTTTTTTTTTAAAGAAGAAGAAGAAAAGTGGGAACTGTCCAGGATTTGTTAAATAACCCTCAACTATGCCAGATTCCTACACTGATAAATGTATCGTAATATACTGTAGTAAATTTTATTTGAAAAAATTCTTAGCCTTTTTCCTTTTTCTTCTTTAAAATTAAAAAAAACAAAAACCTGCTGTTTGAAAGGAATACCTGTACATGTACATTGTAAGTACATGTATGTGGGCATCAATAATATTAATAAGCTTCCTGTACATGTACATTGTAAGTATGTGGGCATCAGTAATAAGCTTCCTGTACATGTACATTGTAAGTAAGTGGGCATCAATAATAAGCTTAAGGGCTCAGAATGTTTGGGTTTGTTTTCTTCTGGACAAACGTTCTGCGAAATGTCAAGATAATTATAATAATCTATTAATTGTAACTGATTCAACATCCACAGGGCAGAACTGTCAACAAAAATACAATCCCAGTTCTGAAAAAGGAAAAAAAGGGGGCTGGGGAGAAAATGGAACTTGATCAAGACTGGTCGGAATTATGACGGATCACAGAATGTACATGTACATTGTTCCCGTGTCCACTAATATCGGAAGTCAAATATGTAATAAAACATGGATATCTGATGAAATAGTTACATCACAATAATAAATCACCAACTGTACACAGGGAATTATGTTTTAGCATTATTTACACAATACAAATCTACACTCGCACATGTGTACAAATAAATTTGAGATCAATATTTATACATGTACATTACATGTAATCTTGAAAGTAAATGAAAGTTGACAACAATCCTAACGCATGTGCATGTATTTCCAATAACAAGTGTAACAAGTAAACAAACATTTGGAATTTGAATCTTGATAACGAACGCGGTTCGGCTTTAACCGCACACTCTTGGTACTGTTAGAGAGAATGTCGAGGGCTGGAAACTATTGAAAGAAAAAAACGAATCCCTTTGATTTTGAAGATTTAGCCTGCCAGTGCCAGTCCACGGCAATACATACTGGAAGAAAGATAGTTCAGAGGTCACCCATAAACTATGGATACATGTATTATGAATGAAAAGGTTTGGTTAAATTTATTTACATTTACTTTTTTGGTTTCCTCCCAACAAAATAAATTGTTGAAATTATACAAGCCGAATTACAGGCTATGCAACGAATGAAAGAATCAAATAGTCCATGCAAAACGCAAGTTAAACGTTTTATCGTGGACATTCACATTCTAATGTCGAACACCCATACCGGGAAGGGGGGGGGGGGTAGAGAGCTAAGTGTCATGTATGAGAAACGTGTGGGGAGGGGGAGTGGGAGGGGGTTGTGAGTGTCACATATGGACGAAGTTGAGCGTACGTACTTCATGGCCCCTTATGGAACCTAACACTAGTTAGTAACAGGCTTTACTGGCACCATTCAGCAGTACATTAAGATCTATGTAATACATGTACATGTAGTTATAGAAGTACATGTATTCTGATGTCTTAAGTTAACCTTTCCTAAACTGAAGCTAACTCAGCCACCAATCCTGCGCCAGTCAGACATAGGTTTTCGTAGGGGCGGTAGGTTCGATTACCATAGAGGCGGGTCCCCTACAGCGTCGGCGCAATGTCGTAACCAGCGGATCTAAGTAGGAACGATGTCATTCCTTCGTGCAAACCTGACGTCAGACCTACTGTTCGCGTCACATTTCTGTAGAGTTACGGGCTGGCTACTTAGAGCAGTGGTAGCAAACTCAGCAATATTAATTGTATGTATGAAGAAATAGTAACTTCAGTAGAACTACATGTACCTCGTTTAGTGATAAACCAGTTGTTGGCTACCAACAAGAGTTAGTAGAATTGTGGTCGCATTTTGCGACCTTGGTTCTTGTTCGTTCCAACTCCACTTCTTGCACAACTGAGAAATTTGACGTTACACCAGAGAGCATGTATTTATAGAGAGATCTCACTTCTGCCAAATCGCGAAACTAGGTCGCTGCGGTAAACAAGAATTCAAAGAGACTGCCTTCACCAAAGATGGTGTGTAACATCTGTTTACTGTGGTTGGTTCATATTTTGGGGCTGATTGAAACTATTTGGAGCCGTTTGTAAGTTCTTACGCACCGTGGAAATGCACACACGGGTATTGTTTACCTCTCCATGCTAACAGTGGACAGTGGTTTCCCGGTGCCTCCCGTGTCTCGCAGTGTACATACTCGCTGGTTAAATATTTTGCGGCTTTAGGGAACTGTGAAACAGCTTGGTAAGTGCCAAATTGCATTTTAAATAAGTGTCAAAGCCGGCATTAATTTTGTTATCCCTGTTCTACATACTAAAAAATCTCCATTTTTTTTTTCAGGAAAGGGATATAGAACAAACAAGGACTAAGGTGGCGATTTGTCAGTTATCTATGTATTATCCACAATACAGAAAGCTTACTCAATCAAATAATTTTGGTGATAGCATGTTTCATGAGGACGATGGACAATTTATTTTCTGATCATGTGCCATTTAGAAGTGCCCAGGTCCCGTTTTGCTGGCATTGTGATAATAACACATTATGAATAATATGATACCAATGAAACTGACGACAATGGTGATGATTACCATAACAATAACAACGAGCCTCCATCGGCAAATAATGATAAGCATGACGTAAGTGGAAAATATTTTTTATTTTTTAAATTGCTCCCCCATTTTCATCATCCTAAAAAAAACGAGCCCTGTGGCCGTATGCATAATCAATGCGTAAACTAAAGTAAATACGTTGACTGGTGTTAACGCAAGAAATGAATACATTTCTCGTGTTAACACCAGTCAACGTATTTACTTTAGTTTACGCATTGATTATGCATACGGCCACGAGTACGAGGGTTGATTAATAAATTATTATTTTTTTTGCGGGAAAAATAATAAATGCAGTTCGCAAAAACCACCACGATTACCGTCCCTTGCTCTCGTACGAATACTCCAAACTACTCATCAAACTGAAGAAATGACACGTAAAGCTAAGTGTTTCTTTCCCATGTGAATCTGTGTCTTCCCATTAATGAATCGCAAATAAGCATGGATGGAAGGGCAATAATTTTCATAGGAGCTGCAAAAATTTGGGTTAACGGATCCATACTTCTCTTTGACCACACTACTGTCACGCGCATTCATTTTTATAGACTTGGCTCCCATATTTAGTGGAAATGATTTATGAGCGCTGTTGTTATTCTCAAACATTGATGAACAGAAAATAATATATAGCCCCAAAGAGACGAAAATTGGAGAATGAATGCCAGAGAAAGGCTACATGGCTTTCATAGATAGATAGATAGATAGATAGATAGAGAGAGAGAGAGAGAGCTCCAGATAAATAGATAGATACAGAAAGAGAGGGAGAGAGCTCCAGATAGATAGATAGATAGGTAGATAGAAATATAGGAGAGCAAACTGTCGATCATTTGGAGAGCCAGACATCAAGGATGTGTCTGTCGGCCCCGTCCTCACGAAGTCTATAGTTAATCCACAGAAATAAAACGGTGTACAGTTACTTACATGTTATCTACCCAATCTTCTTCTCGGTTTGAAGTGATTACTACCCGTCCTAACAACATCTCCAATGTCACAAACATCGATTCAAATTCAAACTGACAACCAGTTAACAGATAACAAGACGAAAAAATTCATTACGGTATTTTAAAAAAAAAAAAAAACCACTCTAGCTGTTTGGGGAATCGAAGTAAAATTGTTGAGACAGGCGATACTCTATTTATGACAGAAAGATTTGAGGACGCGGAGAGGGGAGGGGAAGTGAACTTGATGAACATAATTATGATTAATAAAGTCCTTGCGCAGGTATCGCTGTCTTTGCCTCAAATCCAAACAGCTACATGTCTGTAGTGTTGGACGTCATCAACATGCCGTCTTAATGTATTGTACCCCATGCTTTAGGGCAACCTATTGACATGCATATAGCATGAAATAATCAAATTCATTTCTTTATCTGTTGTTGATTTATTCAATTATTTACTGTTTATGCATGACGTCTATCTGTCTGTCTGTCTGTCTGTCTGTCTGTCTGTCTGTCTGTCTGTTTATTCATTTATTTATTTATTATTTATTTACAAAGAAATTATATATTTTTACTGTTTAGATGGCTGACCTTTGTTCTCTTGAATCTGACTTTTTTTTTTCACCTAATCAATAGTGAAATTTCAGTAAGACAGCAATTTTGATATTTCAACGTGCTGTATTATCATGTCCTTGCCGCAGTTAGTGCTAGTAAATACATGTACTATTTTTTTACATGCAAATCCTTGCATTCCTAATGACATTCACATCACAGCGAAGCATTTTTAAGTAACAAATAACCGTAGTTAAATGACATCATAATACAATAATATTATGTGAAATCAGATCACACAATTACTGCAACAATCTTGAGTAAAACAGGGTACACAAGGATCACCTGCACAAGACACAGACTACGAGATCATAATCAAAATTAATGTATATTTTAAAACAACAGTCGATATCACAACCGCCCATGGAAAGGTCGCACAACAAAGCCAAAAAAAAAAAAAATTATTAAAAACATTCCTCAAATAAACACTTTATACATAAACACGGGGGGAGGGGAAGGGTGTAAATCAGCTATTCTGAAGAAGAGACTGCCGAACTTTGACCTCTTCATCAAGGTCATCACCGTCTGTGCTGTACGCCCCAGCGTCGTCCCCTACATCTGGTGGGTTGTAAAAGTTTGTCTCTGCAACCCTGCCGATCTTTCTTTGTTGAGTCTCATCACTGATGTCTATTTCTTCTTCATCGATTGAGTCAACCGACAGCCGATTACTCAAATCTGTGTACCTCCTTTTTCTGTCACTGTCAAATGTTCCGTTTCTTTTTCTGATATTTGCTGTATTTGATTTGTTCAGCAAGGCTTCAGTCTCGCAGTTTCCCCGACTATCTGGCCCCCGGGGAGCTCTGTTTCGAGATCTGATATCGTTATAGTTGTCTTGCTGTCCCTCCCCAGGCCAGAGGTCTCGCATTTCAGGACTTGCCTGATAGGGGGACAGTCTTCGGTCAAGTTTTGCTTCACTGTCGCTGTCTACTCTGGTGGAAGAAGAGTCGCTCAGGACAGAACTCAGCGTATTACTACTGAGAATTGTGTCTCGGCTTGTCTGGCGCTCGAAGGCGTCACTGCGACGGGACCCCCTCCGACTCGGGGACTCCATCTGCGATTGCTGTTGTGCAAGCTGAGCTGCTGGCGTGGCCTTGAAGATGACGACGTACTCACTAGCACTGCGGACACGCCCATGAGGATTACCATCAAACAAGTCGCGAAGACTGTCGCGGGCCTCCAGAACTCTTTCCTCACTGCTGATCATTGCACAAGCACCCCCGTCATCCGAAGGTCCGTCTGAAGCATGACTGGTCTCAATCACAGTACTCAACTTCCTCTCGTTTTTAGAGATCTTCGACTCGGTCGAGTTTGTAAAGAAGAAGGCTCTAGGCGGCACCTCTTTCGTGGGCGAATTAACAGTTTTAGGTGAAGTCGCGGGAGTCTCATGAGGAGTTGACTGAGGCGTTGCCACCTTCGGGAAACTTCCTCTGCTGCCGTGTGGTGGAGTTCCATTCTGAGAGACATTTGAACTCCGGGAACCTTTACGGTATTGACTGAGAATGCTAATGTCGGAAGCATGATTGTGTGTTACGTTGAGCTGAAGGCCATTGTGTCTAGAGTTTGAGTAAGATCTCGTCATGGAAGTGCCCTTGTACTTATTTGCCCGATCCGTGCAGAATCCGTAGCGGCCCAAAAGAATGAAGAAATCCTTGCGAAACTGCTTGGTAAGAATAGCGTAAAGAAAAGGATTGGCACAAGAGTTGAACGGATAAAAGAACACAAGCAGAATCTTGGAGTTTGTAATGTCTATGAGAGGTAGACCGAAGGACGCAGTGAGACCAAAGAAGGCAATGGGTGCCCAGCAAATAAAATTAGTAAGCACGAGAATGGCCATGCGTTTAGCGATGGTGGCGTCGTTGCTGCGTGCCATGTTCTCACTTGCGCGCACTTGGAGGAACATGCTGATGTAACAGCCGCAAATAGCCACAAAGGCAATGCCATTGAACACAAGTAAACAGATTATATACACAATATCCAGGATATCCTTAGCTTCCATAGGTAGACACATGCTGACAGCACCGTAGCCGCTGACACCGAACAAAGGCAGAATGGCCATGAAGGAAGCGTAGATCCATCCAGCAAACATTAAGCAGGTTGCCTGGCGCATTCTCAACCTCTTGTTGATGTGAATAGCCTGGCTAATGGCGTACCATCTTTCTAATGTTATGACTGTCAACACGAAAACACTGAGCTCGCTGGAGAAAACAGTGAGAAACCCCGCAACCTGACAACCTCCGTCATTTTGCCAGGACACAGCATTGGTGAAATACTCCCCTAGGGAATGTACGTCTACTGAAGCAATGAGTAACAAGTACAGGCCCATCAGAAAGTCGGCAAATGACAGGTTACACATGAGGAATTTGGGAACAGTTAGTTTCTTACCCCTGGCTGTGAGAAGAACAATCATGACTATAAGATTCCCACACAAGGCTGCAAGCATAACAAACCAGACCAGGACCCTTAGCCATTCGTACCCCATGACATCCTCGCATGGGTTAAAAGCGTTTGGCTGTGGCGTGCACTTAACTTCAGAGTAATCCTTTGGAGCAGAGAAATTACCACAGGAGACCCATTTGGTTTTATTGTGAGCTCTTGGTTCATCATGCCAGTTGTTGTTTGGGCGAACTTGTGTTTTCGGCGTAATTGGAGACGTTGTCGAGGGAGCGTTAAAATGGCCAAACGGATCTTTTACACTATTTATACCCCCTGCTGTTGGGTGTACGAATCCTCCTCCATTAAATCCACTGAAACCGAAGCTAAATCCGTCGTCTGCCCCACCATTTTTCGCCCCTCCGCTGTCTTCATCGTTTGTACCACTGTTCCCAGCACCACTGTCGTAGTGACCAAAGACATCACCAGTTCCAGTGTCACCCCAGCCTAAAGACAACAGAGAGCGGACGGAGGTGACCAAGAATCCGTCGCTAGCCCGTCTGACCCGGAAGTCAACGGTGGAGCCGAACCCAGGAGGTGACCCTGTTTGTCTTGTGATAGGAGGCGGTGTCAGCTGGGCTGCGCAGGCGCTAGTGTGCCCTGTAAGTTCCATGTGAGATGACTCAACTGGATCTTGTTTGTCGGCATGTCTGAAAAGGGCCACCCGTATCAGATATAATTATAAAGTAATGATTTCATTCAAATGTGGTAAAACAAAAATGGAATTTAACTCACTGATGACATCTACACGATTTAAAATAATTTAATCACTCATTTATTGATCGCAGTCTCAACCTTCCGAGATAGGTGACTTATGGGTGTCAAAAAAACTGTTATATTTTTGCTTACACTTGTTTGTACATATAAAGAAATAAAAGAAAAGAAGACTGATCTGAGTTTGAAAACAGAGAGCGTAAAAATGTGTGCGACAACGCAGAAAGCGATAAATTAATCAGTCACTTTGACAAGAAACACTGACAGAGACAAACATGCACATTAACTCGGAACATCTGGGAATCTCTAGTTGTGGTTGGCAAAGGACCTGTCTACAAGTTCTCACTAAACAATAGTTATCAATGTCCTCCCACCCGCATACTTATTGTGCTTCCTTTACCGTTGTGGCGGCAGTGTGTCTGATCAAAGTTTGCCCTAAGTGATATACCCCTGTAGCCATCTTGTTGCTTTCAACAAGCTAGATTCCATCGCCATAGCAGCGGCAGAATTTCATCGCATGCGGAGAGACTGCGGCGAACAATGCCGCACCGCGCTTAAGGGTACGGTTACTCTCCCTCCCAGTTTCTCGTAAAGCGAAAAGGGTTTAACGCACCGCGCCTTGGGAAACATACCATAAGACCCGCGTCAGATGAGCGAAACTTTATGCTGCTGGGGTTCAAGTCAAGATCTTGTTAAGGATGCGTAATTATACCAAAATGGGACACGACAGAGGAACTCTTTGTCCCACTGCGGTCTATGAATCCTTTAAGGCGGGCACGACCGGAGTCAACTTCTGATCTGATTCTCTGTCGGGGAAAAATACTTAAAAGTAACTGATAAGTCGTGGAGAATGGCACCATTATGAACAATAACGCGAATGAATCCACAAGCAAAACTGTAACAGGTGTTGGGGGGGGGAGGGGGGGGGGGAGAGGAGAGAGAAAAACCTGAAAATTGTTACCTGAAAGCACAGCAGTGATGTTCGTAAGTCAAACGAGCTGTGTTGATCTGAGAAAACTTGAAGACGGAAGGAAACTGTTTGAGAGTGGGTGTGTCTTCAATCACCAACTCCTGGATGTTGATAAGGCCTTCAGTGGGCAGGTACGTGATTTTGCTTCTAGACAAATCCCTGAAAGAACAAATAAACCCCAAATAAAGGCAAAGACGAAGTGGAGTGCGTCATTTGAAGTTTTCTCTGCAAATGCACGGTCTATGTAGTTGTTTAGGCTTTTTTTTTCCTTTCAAACTGTGGGCAAGTAATCCCCTTTTAAAAAAATTAAAAACAAAAAAAATTGTAAATAATGTTCAATACTTCCCAATCTGAATGAGACACAGTGAGAGCTGAATAAACCTTAGTGCCCCCCCCCTCCCCACACACACTCATTAAGTCATTCTCTAATATCATCCAGAAATATCCGTCATTGTTTATTATCTATATGTTTGTCTTTCAGTGAAAGGCAAGCCGCCTGAGAGTTAGAAAGGAAAATCACTATGGCAAACAGCAAGAATACGCCAGTTATTTTATTACCAGCATCCATATAATATTTTATGCCTTTACAAAACCAACTTTAATATTCCGGTTTCACAGTTTTGGTGATCAAATGGAAGATTACAAAATGGACTGCAGTTTGGACTATTCCATTTGATTCGCTTTTGTTTTTCGAAAACCAAAACTTGCAAATCTTCAAATTCTTGATAGAAACTTGAGACACAGACGTTTTTAAAATTTAGTTACAAACCACTATTGTATGAGTAGAAAACTTTAATAAATATAGCTGTAATAGTTTACATGTATTTATGCTGAATCTCCCACCCTGGTCGATAAACACTGTAAGTGTAAGGCCAGTGACCCGCTAAGTCAACCTTGTTGGTGTGTCGGTTTTGACTCAAAGTCGAACTTCCTCTGAATCAACTAGCGAGACAGTTTTGTTTCAGTCTCAATAGTGCGAGAAGTCCACAGTCCACAAAACCGAGGCAAAACAGATTTCACTCAGAGCGCTACAGGCCTGAGTCTTGGCATTTTCAGCAGTCCTTGGCTTAACTGCCATTTGATAAAAACTTTAAGTTTCCGTATTTCCCTATCTCTCCCCGTACTTTCGCTGGCCAGTACGTGCACTTGACAGGTGACACGTTTCTGTTAAACAGTGGTGACCTGCGAGTGACAGGAACAAATCGCGAGTGCGCACGATAAACGTTTAGTTTCCTTGCTAATTTTGTGTTCTTCGTTACGAATAACCCACTCTCCTTTCCTCTGTTGTTGCACATTTGCTCATTTTATCTAGAATTTAAAACTTTCGTGTTGCACAGTAGTCATTTTCGGTATACACATTGCTTAATTAGTGTCCTTTTTTTTTATTTCTTTAACAGAGGGACTCCCCTCTTCCCCCCCCCCCCTCCGCTCTCTTCGTCTTTCGCTCCCCTCTCCCGCTCTCATGATCTATCATCTATCTATCTATCTATCTATCTATCTATCTATCTATCTATCTATCTATCTATCTATCTATCTATCTATCTATCTATCTATCTATCTATCTATCTATCTATCTATCTATCTATCTATCTATCTATCTATCTATCTATCTATCTATCTATCTATCTATCTATCTATCTATCTATCTATCTATCTATCTATCTATCTATCTATCTATCTATCTATCTATCTATCTATCTATCTATCTATCTATCTATCTATCTATCTATCTATCTATCTATCTATCTATCTATCTATCTATCTACCTACCTACCTACCTACCTACCTACCTACCTACCTATCTATCTATCTATCTATCTATCTATCTATCTATCTATCTATCTATCTATCTATTTATATCGCCCTCTCGGTCTCTATCTTTCATACCTGTGTATGTGTGTGTGTGCGTGCGTGAGTGCATGGGTGCGTGCACGCGTACACTCTCTTCGTCTGCTACTTTGTAAGTAATCCCTTCATGTTCAGTACGTTTTCCTATCTCTTTAGCTGTTTCCTCCTAACAACCAGTACTAAAAGGTGCTTGTTCAAGAACAATTAGTGGTCAGTGCGGCGAGTGAGTGACCTTTGTTTTCATGAAACAAATCCTATTTTCCTACACAGCTTATCCACTCAACTACCAGGACAGCAGGATCTCTTCATTTTTGCCGAACTGGGAAAACACATGCTATGGCAGTCAACACACGCTGCGTCTTCTCAGCTACTAACAGTACTAGTATATATGTATCACCTAATATCAGCTATGTCTGTCAGTTATATTGATAAACAAGAAACTTTATACGACGTTGCAGCATTTTTTTTTTTGAAAATAGTATAATAATGTGCAATCTTCAAATTTTATGTACTTCTACGAGTGCTCGTATTTAGGAGACGCCAATGCATGACATTCGTTCAATCATTCCTTGTTTAGAAATTGCATGGCATAAAAGTTTTGCTTTATTTTGTTTTTGTTTTTCAGTTGTTGTTGTTGTTGTTGTTTTTGTTTTCGGCTTAAAAGACCATCAATAAAGTAGGTGCCCGCCATTTTGCCACTTAATGTTTGGCTAGTCTGGGGAACAGGAGTGAGCTCCACGAATACATGTACCTCACTTAACTTTGCCTGGTTGTTTCTTGTGTACTCAAAGCTTTTGCCCTATGACCGCCAAGAGCTCTGGCTATTATTATGCAGAGCAATAGTGTTAAGCCAACTGTAAGGAGATACCAGTTGTTTTTCGCAGATCAATCGTTTCAGCTCTTTGAAATTCGATGGATGCTATTGGATCCGTTTCCGCGTCAATTTGAGTTTCCGATGACATAGTTTTTAAATTTCCCCTGGGTTCAGATTTCAAGTTCTATGTGCCCGTACGTGTGCTTGTGTTTGCTCCTCAAGAATGCAAAACTGAGAACGCTTTCCGTGCAAAAACGGAACATAATTATGAGCAAAATTTTCTACAAATGAGGAACAAGAATACTGTGGCCGTTGTCTCTTTCAACATTCGGCACTTGAACTCCAGAACTTTAACCATTGTATCTAAGATAAGATAAGAATCATTTTATTATCCCATGAGGGAAATTCTCTTCCACAGAGCGTTCAAGAGCATATACAAGGTACACATATCTTACCCATCACTACATAAACATATATCACAACTCAATAAATTCAATATTACAACCGGCATACATGAAGTGACACGGTAAGGAACCTTGGTGAAATATGGCACACAGCTAGCTAAAGTGTCTTGCTGCAGAGGAGAGCAAAAACGATCTTCGGTATCTTTTTAAAGTTTCGAGCTTGTTGATGTTGTTGTCGTCGTTTTTTTCTTCTTTTTTTTAACATTCGTCATTTACACGGACCTGGACTTTTAGTTATGAAACAGAGTTACGGCTGTATCTACATTCTCATTCACCCACAGCATTGGGTATGCATGCACAAAAACTGACGAGTATTGTGGCTTTTACTTAATGCATGGACCAGACTTGAGTTCGAATAGTTTACAAAACGTTTGGTCAAGACAAAACTCAAGAAACCAATCAGAGCCAAAGTTAATTTACTCCCCTAGACACGACAATGAACATAATTACACGTAGATTGTACCCGTACACGCTAACCCATTTGGCTTCAGGGGACTCCTACGTGAAAAATGGCCAATCGGATACATAATAAGGCTAGTTAGTTACAGCCAAACCCACTCTGAAGAGAGACTAACAGGGTAAAAAACTTCAAGAAAATGGAGCAAACAGTTGGTGAGGAGTCTTTCAGGTTTTTATTTAGGAGGTCCTCTGCTCTAGGCATTTACACCCCACATTTTTTTTATTTCTCTTGTTTTTGTGGTAGGGATTAGTTTTTTTGTTGTTTTTTTTAGAATTTTACCCGGGCAGCAGCCTTGTTCGGCGTGCTCTTCTCGACGTTCAACTGCCAAGTTATCTTTAAACGTGGGCAACGTGCACATGGGTTTTTCGTCCTTATCCGAGAAGACTAGTTGGTCGATCCTACTTACCACAGGATCAGGGACAGGAAGTACCCCCAAATTTACAACATGCCTGCACCGACCGGGAATCGAACCCCGTACCTGCGGCATAAGAGGCAAGTACCTTGCCTCTAGACCAACAGCTGCTGAGAGAGGCTAGGAAGTCCCTTTAATACGAGGACCGGTGAAAGTGGACCAGATATTAAGAATTCTTCATGTTGGGGAATTATCAGTCACGATGCTGTACTATTATAAAATTGTCTTCGACCCCGGCCTAGCCCCACCCAGTTCCTCACTAATAATAATAATAATAATATATTGCATTTATATAGCGCCCAACCCCGTCGATGACAAGCTCTGGGCGCTTTAACAAACTCTTACACACACACACACACACGCATACACAAAAGAAATTCAAAAATATTTACTATTGTTGCTGCCGAAAAACACCTAGCCTAGTTTGTCTGAAAGAAATGGGTCTTCAGATGGCGTTTGAAAGAACCAATGTCATTAATTTCCCTGGTTGTCTTTGGAAGAGTGTTCCAGATGGTAGGGCCAAGAAATGAAAAGGACTTTTCTCCTACAGTGGACAGATTCATTTTAGGTACTTTCAATTTTGTAGTGTCAGATGATGATCTTAGTTGACGAGATGGAACATAGTAATCAGTTAAATCAACTAGGTACGATGGAGCAGTATTATTGACACATTTGTGACAAATGGATGACAATTTGTACATTATTCTTTTCTCGACTGGCAGCCAGTGCAAACTCTGCAGAAGTGGCAGTGCTGAATCTCTTTTCTTTTTCTTCAAAACAAGTCTCGCTGCATTGTTTTGAGCAATTTGGAGTTTTCTAATATTTTTTTGTGAAATTCATGGCCCACTATGGGAAATAGAGAAGATCAATCAAACGGACGTGGTTTTTCTGCCCTCTCTAGGCACCAGCAGCAACAAACCTACAGTTCTCTACCAAACCGCTCCTTGTTTTTTAAGTCAACAAGCAACACCCAGGCGCGTAATTGTCAGCGCACTACATAGAAGGTCACAGAGACTCCAAGGACAGTGGGGAGCTATACTACATGGTACCAAAACCTTGATGAATACACACAATTATAGTCACACACATACATACTTTAATCGGTGAAAATCAAGGCCTGAGGCAAAGACAAAATGTGGCAAAAAGAAAAAGTTGTATGCAGAAAAGCCTCGCGTAAGAAATGATAAAGAAACGATACAATAAAACGTAAAGGAAAAAGGAAGGCACAGCAAGCTTTCGGTATGTTTATCTTTATCAAGGGAAACATGTTATACTTTAATAGGGATGACTTTTTGAGCTACATGGCCAAACTGGGTTTTTCTTGTACAGGGAATCTTCAGGAGAAAATCAAAGGGTTAGGCTTCGAGTTAGGATTGCCTTTATCTTGCCGACCATATTAAACAAAAAAAAAATTGTCTTTGGCGAAAATGGTTACGGTAATGGTTTCGGAAACTGACCACAAAGCGGTCATCAAAAAGGTCTGTTGTGGTTATTTTGGCTACATGGCCCAAACCAGCCTGTGCCCTTATTTCCATGTACAACCTGTACCTCCCGAAGACACAATGCATTTCTGGATTCTGCTTCCAAAATCTCAGGCAAAATTTCAGAGAGAGACAGACAGACAGCGAGAAAGACAAAAAGAGAGAGACAGACACAGAGAGAGAAAGAGAGAGTGGAGAGTGGGGAGGGAGGGAAGGAGGAGAGAGAGAGAGAGAGAGAGAGAGAGAGAGAGAGAGAGAGAGAGAGAGAGAGAGAGAGAGTGCTTTTTGGGGGGGGGGGGGAGGCTAGATAATACACGTTAACCAACAAAAAGTGAATTTCATTCGTGTAATTGGATCTTAGTCATTCGTAGATTGTACCCGTGTACATCTGACCTCAATCAGATTAAATAGTTTTGTCGGCAAAATCTATGCAGTTAAGCACAACTGCCTGCAGCACTCCACCCTTTACCCACATACTTGTGCCCTTTTCACAATTCATTACTTACAGAAAATGGAATTCTTTAATTCCGCTAAAGGCCAGGTCTCCCAGGTAGTGAAGATTGAAGTTGTTCCTGCACATTCTGTAGAAGAAAAAACAACACCACCAACATAGAAACAACTCAAGTTTGTGTTCCTCATCTTTTTTTTTTTACCATTGATCTTAAACTTCTCTATATAGGAGTCAGGAAAACAAAAAGTAAGAGAAGAAGACAGAAGAAAATGAGAGAAAACGGCAAGAGATGGATTATTAAAAAAAATAAATAAGAATATCGTATAATAGTCATGTAAAGTCATAAAGAAAAGAAAACCACGACCATCTATAAATCGCACAAAGGAGGAGAATTATAACTTCTTCCCACCGAAGAACAACGATCAAAATGATTATGAGCTAAAAACTGAATGATGATGTAAAAACAACACCAGAAAAAAATACGGTGAATAGTTCACGGCAAAGATATTGAAACAATGAATAAGATCAGAAACGTACTCCTAGCCATTTAGAATGCAGAATATCATATTGCCATTCATGACAGCAGAGAATTCTCACAGCGGGTAATTCCACAATACATTCTTCAAAGACAATTTCAGACTCCTTTATTCGGTGACACACAAGACAGTATTCTCTCGATTCCATTTGTCAGAGCAAAGAAGCACCAAAGACGGAACCTAACTGGTATTCGTAAAAAGAATGTACCACTCTCTTCAACAGCACGTCCAGACCTCAGATGGAGCGAGACACATTTCTATTTTAGATCTAGTTGAACACTATTTGCTTTCTCCTATATATGAATACTTACAATCGCTTGATCACCGCACCAGAAAATGCATTGTCTTCAATCTTCGTCAACGTGTTATTTTCCACACGCCTGAAAAGGAAAAAAAAAGTACATGTAGTGGTCTCAAAGTTACCAGTGAAAGAAATTACAATTACCCCAAGATTACCCGGGCAGTGCAGGCATGTTGGAAATTGGATTTTTCTCATATTTTCAAGTCCCTGGTCCTATTGGGGGGTAGGATCGAGTACCTAGTCTTCTCGGATAAGGACGAAAAAATTCGGAGGGCCCGTGTGCACGTTGCGCACGTGAAAGATACCTTGGCAGTTGGAAATCGTAAAGAGCAGGCCGAAAGGCCGCTGCCCGGGCAAAATTGAAAATTGAAATTAATAGATTAAAATTTATCCATATCATCCCCCCCTCCCCACCAGCAGCAACAAAATATATTATTCATTATTAAATATATATTGTTATTAATAAATATTCAAATATTATTTGAGTTGTGTGTTGTGAACTGATGTGAGTTGTGAACTGCTGTAAGTGTGAACTGTTGTGAGTTGTGAACTGCGCCTAACAGGCTGCGTTACAATTTGCTCTGAGATAGAGAGAGAGAGTGAGCGAGACAGGGAGAGAGAAAGAAGCAGTGCAGTGTGTTGAGCGCTTCGCAGGCAGCTCCATTCTGCTCTGTGGTTGACATGTTTCTGTAAAGCGCATAGAGCATTTTAAATGGATATGCGCTATATAAATGCTATACATTATTATTATTATTATTAATATGAACTCGTACAATTTCCTAAGTATTACAAACTTTTATCTCCAGCTTAGCCAATCTGCTCACGTAATGGAACATCAAAGGCAATACAGTTTACTCTCAGGCCAACGGCGAGGGGTGGAGGGTGGGAGGTGGGCCAGATGGCATGGGCAATTTTGAGGAGGGGGGGGGGGGAGAGAAATACTCCTCCAGGTAATAGCAAAAATCGGGGGAAGAAGGAGGGTTCAGAGACTGCTAAAGAATACTGATATTGTTAAGGGAAGATTAGACCAAGGGTGATATCTCTTCTAATTACACTACAGCGCTTGCACTCCATTGTCTTATATACATTGTGAATGGAAATGCTTTTCATTACCTTTTCATATAAGTCGTTCTAGTTCTTTTGTTCTATTGTATAAATACATCACGTACACAATATTTACAGTCATGTCTATTCCATACATTAATCACAAATTATGTACCTAGCACAAATTAACTGAATGAGCAGTTTTTTTAAATGGGGGCCTGCTTTTCCCGTCTGGGCTGGACCTATAACCAATTGTGACAGTCCTGTTTATTGTCCGTTTAGGTCACTCTGACAGAAGGATGTCTATACGATCAGACCGGACAAAATTCTTGCGTCAAACACGTTGACACTTTCCATGGAATGGTTCTTCTTCCTCATAGGATATTGCCCCATGCAGGATATGGCCGGAAATTTGTCTGGAATGTCGGAAGTGAATTCTAAAAATACTTTCAGTAAAACTAAAATTCCTCTTTCAATCTCTCTTTATCTTTGCTTCTCTCACACGCCTGAAGTTAAATGTAGTTTTACATATTATACACAGTGTCCCAAAGCCTGGATCCACAGACACTTTTCATTGTATCTGAAAATTGAAATAATTCTTTCGTTTCTGAGCCAAGATGGGTTCGAAGTATCCAGTAGAACTAGAACAGTGGTTTTCAGCCGTTTTCAGGCAATAATCACCCCCCTTAGACCCAAAATGTTCTTTCATGCCTCCTCCCCTCCACCCCGCCCCACAAAAAAACACACTCAAACCCAATGGACACATTTCACAAGAAGACTGACTGCACACAATTTAATTATGATATTAAGTTTCTCAAAGATGTAATTATTTACGACAATTTTATTCATTATAAAACAGAAAACCTCCTTTACTAAATGTACAAATGCAAATAGGCCTTTTCTTATTCATAAAATCCATCTATACGTGCTGTTCAACAAGTCAGTAACTGCCAGGTATTCGCCCCCCAAATCGCTCTCCATTATGTCCCCCCCCCCCCCACATCGCCCCCTTCACCGTTTTGCCCCCTTGGCCTCCTCTCCGTTTTCGTCCTCCGGGGAACGATACCGCCCACTTTGAAAATCACCGAAGATCCCACTGAGCTCGTTCTTGTGTGTTGCTAAGTTCAAGGCCGTGAATTTGAGAATTAATTTATTCTAACAGAACGTTTGAATACTATTTTTGCCATTGGATCCAGATTATTCGGACACGCTGCACATCTCCTACTAGACCTACTGCTCCTGCCAGCTGTAATTTCCAATCCCCTAGTGTAAACAGTGCAATAGCTCAGGCATCCAATCACTTACAGCATGTACGTTTTAATTCCTTTAAATTCTTCTGTCTTGATGCTCTTGATCCTGTTCGCAGATAAATCTCTGTTGCATGGAAGAAACGTATATTGATGACATCATGGACAATCATCTTCGTAATGATGATGATGGTGGTGATATTGATGTCGATGTTGGTGATGATAATGATGATGATGAAATTCATTTAGGCTACTTTATATGGAATCAAGTAATTCAAAATACTGACTTATTTTACTGCATCTTATCTTTATGCTTGGTACTGTATCTTTTTTTTTTTTTTTTACCTGTATTGACAGTATTTCTCATATATCTGTTTCAGAAAGTAAATTAAGCACTAGCTGACATTCTCTGTTTCTTGTGATTGTATGATGATAAACAATGTAATGATAATTTCTGCCCATGTGATAATAGGGATGATAATGATAAAGGTAACCATCA
Source organism: Onchidella celtica (assembly GCA_963931925.1). Classification (NCBI taxonomy): domain Eukaryota; kingdom Metazoa; phylum Mollusca; class Gastropoda; order Systellommatophora; family Onchidiidae; genus Onchidella; species Onchidella celtica. Next base: position 28,362,586 of record OZ007569.1, read on the forward strand.
GACTGAAAGATGGAGAAATGCTCATTTTAACAATGATAAGAGCAGGAAAACGTAGTGACGAAGCGCGACAGTGTTTAAAAAAAAAAAGAGTGCTTCACCATAACTGATAGAGGAAGGACCGACTCTGATGTTACATAGTTTTGCTCAATTCATGTTTAGATTATAATGATACTCTTCCACGTGTGGGTTTTTAAAATTGTCCTCTAAATTTTAATTGCAATCATTATGAAAAAAAAATGTATAATGTATCTGTGATTGTTTTTGAAACAGGAGGTAGATCTAATAACATATATTTTGTCATTGCTCGAAATTTTTGTCTCTTTTTCTAATTCGTCCCAGGTACTTACATTTCATACATGGCATTGTTAAAAGACTTCGATCTGGTCTCGAATGAGGAAAAATCTGGCACGGTGGTCAGTCCACTCATCTTGATGCGTCTGAAATACAGAGTGCAACGTACATTATTCTGAAACGTGGGATATAATTATTATTACCAAGGTTTCCACAGGTCCTTAAAAATCGTAAAAGACCCTAAAAAGTCCCTAACATACCAGACTGTAATCATTTTCTTTAATATGATGCCCGACGGCAAGCTTAGAGATTTTTTTTTTTAATTTGATAGATTTTTTTATCCCATTCATCAAGGCTACCTCGGTTTGAAATGTTCCTTTAAAAGTCCCGAAAATTCCTTAAAAGTCCTTAATTTTGACATTTACGGATGTATGGGAACCAGTTAAATACAGACTGATGGGGGGCTTCTTCATAGCTGTGATATTTATTATACAGTATTTAATACGGTTGTCTTGGTATTCACAAAACTGTAAAACACGAGATATGAATTAATGCCAGTGAACTGCGGCTTACATATAAATAGGCCAATTATTTTCCCCCCTTTCTTTTACACACATACATACACAAGCACAAAGAGAGAAACAGAGAGAGAGAGAGAGAGGCACAGAGAGCGAGAGACAGTGAGAGAAAGACACACAGAGAGACAGAGAGAGTGACAGAGACAGAGAGACAGAGAGCGTGACAGAGACAGAGAGAGAGAGAGGCACAGAGAGCGAGAGACAGTGAGAGAAAGACACAGAGAGAGAGAGTGACAGAGAGAGAGGGAGGGAGAGAGACAGAGACAGAAAGGGGGTAGGAGGGAGCGAGGGGGAGGGAGAGGGAGACAGAGAGAGAGAGAGAGACAGAGAGAGAGAGCGCGCGAGAGAAAACAGAACCTGAACAGAGAAAGAGAAAAAAAACAAAAACGATTTAAACACCAAAATTTAATTGTGAATCCAAGACCCAGCCATTAATGTCCATGGAAATGCAGCCAGTGAGGATGTAAGAAAAAGACTTTTGTTTTTTTTTTTAAATACAACTTCGTCAAGAGCTGTTCAGCCGGCTGCACCATTCTGGGCTGCGCTGCGACTCGGGACAGCAGCGCTAATTAAAAATAAAAAATTTAAATTTCTCAAAATGGAACGCCAAAATAATTTTTTTTTTTTTTTTGGTAAAAATACAGTTTTCGCCAGACGCAAAGGAAATGAAATTATTAATAATGGTGTTGTAAGGAGAAAGCCTTTGGCACTGTTTGAGTCTCCGCCCTGGGGTAGTACCCCCAAAATTGGGCATTGTAAACGTTGCACCCGTAGTGTTGGACCAATGACAAAATAAATGGAGATCTCGAACAGCGCTTGTCTTGCAATGACTGTTAATGACTTAATAGAAATTTATGTGCACTGACGTAAGAAAGAAAGAAAATGAAAGAGAGAACGAACGAACGAACGAACAAAATAAAAAAAGGAAGGAAGGAAAGAAGAAAAGAAGGAAGAAAGAAAGAAAGAAGGAAGGAAAGAAAGAAAAATGAACAAAAACTAACGAACGAACGAATGAACGAACGAACGAAGAAAGAAAGAAATCAGAGGATGAAAACGGTTTGGCTCGTTTTCATCAAGCAAATGCGCGAGTACGACACCCGTTAATGCATGCCAACGTCATGCTTAGGAAAAACCTTGGCTGACAGAAAGAATTGGGCACAAGGACTGACGCCAGAGCCTTTTCTCATTTTGGGCCCTCAGTGTGGAATGCCTTGCCACGGAGAATTATTATTATTGTAGTTTTGCCATGATTATACATATTTTCAATAAACCTATTTATGTAATTGTATTTTTAATGAGTTGTCTTTTGGCCATGGTTTTTATGGGAAGTTAAATGGGAAGTGTGCGCTGTTTGCATGTCTATTCCTATTATTATTATGATTATCACTTGTGCTTTGGGTGGAGATGTCTGACAGTGGGACTGATTCTCTACCAGAGAAACAATGAGCCAAACAAAAATTCTGCTTCAAGAATACAATAATTATGTATTTCCAACAGTGTCTGAAAGACTCGGTGTGATCAAAAAACGAAAAGCTAGATCAAATTTCCTGTGAGCTGATGCATCCATGTAATCATCAATTGTTACAGGAGTTGTTTTTTTTTTTTTTGTTTTTTTTTGTTTTTTTAAATCTGGATTCGCATGACACCATTAAGTTGATATTTTCTTTCGACGGAACCACATTGCTTACAGCGTAGGCGATGAGAATGGCGAGGAACGAATGGAAATAGATAAGAGAGGTTAAAAAGAACGAGCAAAATCATTGTACAAGCTTCTCCAAAACGTCTCGGGCCGAGATGAAAATTGCAGTTACGAGACGTCGGATTTAAATTTGAATTTTGTACCATCATTTTAAAACTCCTATGACGAAATGACGATGCGCACACGAGTGCCGTGGAGTGGCGTTGAAGGCGGGAAGATTGTGGGATCTAATTTAACTCAAATCATGAATATTCATGGTTTGGGATACTTTCCACTTGATTACTCGCCTTTCCGAAGACAACCACCGAGAGGCTGGCGAGGGGCCACGAGATCTCGTAAATCTGATGTTCTTTCTGTTATGCAGTCTGTACTCTGGGCCAGATTAATTTTGGCCGTCTCGTCTACTCGCTGTATTTGATAGATAGATAGATAGATAGATAGATAGATAGATAGATAGATAGATAGATAGATAGATAGATAGATAGATAGATAGATAGATAGATAGATAGATAGATAGATAGATAGATAGATAGATAGATAGATAGGCATGCAGGCGGGCAGGCAGACAGACAGATAGATAGATAGATGAAGGACGGACTGGCCGGCGGACAGACAGACTGCCAGCCGGACAGTCTTACAGACACACAGACAAACTGATATATTACATAAATAGATAGGTAGATGTCTTTTTCCCCCACAAAATACAGTCCTTTGGTGTACTGACATAAATGTTACACACATTATGCCTTGACAAGAACTCTAGCCATGAAAGATTTAAAATGGCATTTTAATTCATCTGGATACAATTGCAATTGAATCACCTTTATTCATATCCACCCTTTCACACTTTCTGTACAAAGATGTGATTGTAGCTTTACATATAATTATGTCCGAAACCAAGCCTGGCTTTTGATAGAGACCTGCACTAACAGCCATGGGGACAGGTGGTTTTAAAACAGAATACAAAACACCCAAATGATAACAACTCTTCCGATCGTTTAGTATATCGCATTTCCCCCTCGCACACACATACACGTCCTCTTCTTTGTGCAAAAGTACTTGGTCCCAAAATGGTCTCTCCTCCTCTTTTACTTTGATCACTAATCGCAATCTCAGTGACCGCAATGGTCAGCCATGCAGGCCAATGGTCACACCGGAAATGAAGACAGTCCCCTCGCGGGATTGGGTTTCTAGGGGCCGGGAATGGCAATTTCTCTGCCGTTTCACGTACTAGTGTTTAATACTTGCTTGGAGCAGGCTAGTTTGATGTCTACGCATAGAGGCCATTGTCCACAATGCAATAATCATAGTTAGCACACCTTTCCCTAGAACTGCTAGAGTCCACTTCTCTGGAAAACGATCGAAATCCCAAATGCTCATATTTCGGAGATATTTTGTTTTTATTTTGATTTATAGTCATTTCGTTGTTGTTGTTGTTGTTGTTTTTGGCTTCTTTCGGGGAGAGGGACAGGGTGTGTAGGGTGGGGGCTGTTATGTTATTGCTTTTACTGATATTATTTTTGTCAATCTTGCTGTTGAGAACAAGAGAGAGAGAGAGAGAGAGAGGGGGAGGGGAGAGACAAGACAAAGACAACAGGGGGGGGGGGGGGGAGAGAGACAGACATGAAAAAAACGAGAGAGAGAGACAGGGGGAGACAGGAGTGCGAGTGAGAGACAGCCACAGAGAGACAGAAAGGGCGAGTCTGCTGCTGGCCTATCACACCAATAACAACGGCAGAAGATGGGTAGTTGAGAATTAAATGGTCTAAATACGATGTTGTCCACAGGACTTTTAAGCAGATTGGCATTAGATCTTTTCATTTGCTCTAAATATCTCTCTTCCTTTAAATGACTTCACAGTAAGTGTCCACGGTGATAACACACACATTATGAGATCTGGTTACTGTGCTACGGAATCAAAATACAAACTGTGTGCACTTACTGGTTGTCAAATGGTAACAAAATACTTTCTAAATACAGAAATAGCCACAATGAAGTTGTCAACGTCCTTGTGAATGGAATCATAAGAGACCGATAGCCAATAATATACTTACAGTGTATTGAGATTCTGAAAGAAACCGAATACCCCGGGACCAATCGTGTCAAGGCTCAGAAAGTCAGTGATAATTCTGAGGAAAGAAAGATAAAAATAGAATTGCTAACACGTTAAAGAAAAAAAAAGAAGAAGAAGAAGAAACAATCTCAACTGCGTAAACTTCAATGACTATTCCAATGGCCAGGAATGTTCAAATCTAAGGCGAAACAAAAACATTTGTGTGACCAATTGTCCAAGCTTCTCATTTCACCCTCTGCTTGATGAAATGTCCATAAAATCTTGCATGGTTCTTGCAAGCTGTCCTTGTCATTGGCGGTGTTCTCCGGAATAACCTAGGGAGTGCCAAATAAATAAATAAATAAATAAAACATATGTTGTGATTGAAATGATAAAAAAAGCCAATTTGGGTCAAATTCACTTTTAACATCAATTTGTAGAATGGGAAGTCCTCCATCTTTTTACCTTGATTTAAAGTATGTATGACTATTAGTTTATTTTGGTCAACATAAAAGAACAATTGAACAAAGAATAAACTGATCTCCAACGCCAAATGTTATTTGCTTATCCTGAAAAAATTCGTTTTTGGTATGTAGGTTCATCCATAATATGACAGCATAGAGAGTTTAAAACACCAAACCCCACAGACCCCAAGCGGCATTATTAATCATTTGTTATGCCTCCTGTAGATCGGATTAGGGCGCCAGACAAACCAGAGTTGGTATTATTTTAATTAATACTAATATATCTCAAATATGAAACGATTTTGTCCTGAACTTATTCGAATTATATCGACCCACTGACGTCGCAGTCCTGTCCTAGCCTATGATATTTCTACCCCACGAGTGCCATATTTATCGAGTTCTCCAAAAGTCTGGATCCATGGGCATTTTTCCTTACATAAAAATTGAATGTTTTCTTTTTTTTACTTCAGGTCTGAGATGGCTTCGAAACTGCCAAAAGAAGAACGCATTCGGCTGGTTATCACGTATCGTGAGATCCAAGGCCGTCCATTTTTTTTATGACATTCACTGTAATAAAACTCTTGAATACATTTATTTTTTGCCCACGGATCCATATTTTTGGGACAGCCTGAATAAAACGATCTCGTTTTAAGAACTGATTTGAAATTACCAAGGTGGCAATTCTGCTTTATCCTACGATCGTTCGACCCCATGAGTGCCATAAATATCATTTTTATTTTAGAAAGAAGAAGTGGGCAAGGAAAGGGGAGAAGAGAAGCCGACGACAAATCGGACATCCGGTGATCTCGTATTGCTGATGTAGGTTTAACAGCAAAGGATTCCGCTCTCACGTAATCTGACCACCAGTGCCTATTGAATTTTACATATAATAGGATTCTTCCAACTTCTATCCACTCTTTTGACTTCTTTCTTGCATATTTTTTTTATAAACTATTTTGTCATGGTTTTTGTCTTTCTCACAATCCTTTATCTCACGTACTGGCGTACCAACAATTTTCAAAAAGCGAGTGTTTCAAAGTTTTGGACAGAGTGAGATTTCTTCAGGCAAGCATGTAGTATAGCAAACATTCCCGCTTACAGAACTACTGAAGATATCGATATGTCACCTCGTGAGAATATAGATACATGTATAGATCTCCACAAGGAATGATGAGGTACTCGTAATTCAAAACCACCAAAAATCATCGTTACGCCGGTATGAAAGATGAACGACTTCATTTTTCATTATTCTTTTTCTTTACTTCTATTTCTTTCATGCCCTTGTAGCTTTCCCTTCAATGTTTGTTTTTTGGGTTGTTGTTTTTTTACGTTTTTAACAATAAGTGTCACGTTCTCATTTCTCTAATTCATTCTTCTTCTCTTTTTCGCATATTCATTCTCTGTCACTGGGCTCTCTTTGACTCAAATGCAAAGAGACCACGCGCCTGACTATCTATCATCTGTTCCACATTGCCCTCTAGCCCACAAAATCTCATTCTCTGTGCCCTTTTTCTCCTCCGCCTCGCCTCCACCCCCTCCCCCTTCATCCTCGTCCCCAAATCTTTTGAAACTATCATTTCTTTTCTATGCGACCGCTCTAACCTCATAACAATGTATTGATGCGGAAGAAACAGTCGCTTAACCAAGTAAATACTCCTGGAACTTGATAAGCTATCCCAGATAATGGACTGTCCACTTCATTTTCCAGAGAAGCATCATTCGGCCTATTTATAGGGCCAATTCTGGGCGGAGAGCACTTAGCTTTTATGACAAACTGGCAAACAGTATTCGCTGACGTGGTTTTACAAGGGGCATGGTTCTTGTGTTGTGTAATATCTCAAAACTTTTCACCTCAGCCTGGTCTGAATTCAAGACCTACTATCCCTCACACTCAGGCCAGAATGGTTTGTGTGTGTAGTGGTTGGGAGGGGGGGGGTGTACACGTCGGCCCGGAAATACGATTTTGAGGGGGCCTACTCCGCTGGTGCAGAGGGAGGGGGGCACTGTAAAGAATACTGATATTGTAAAGAGATTCAGGGGATTGATCATTTAAAGAAGATTCATAAAAAATTGAAAGAAAAATACTTAATGAGCAGTTCGAAACGGGGTCTATAAATTATTTCCCATTTGGCCTGGGCTTATTATTAGTCCTGCAAGGGCCTGTCCATACCAGTTCTGCACAGGCCACGCGGAATACATTCATCACAACCAATGTACGGGAACCCGATAACACAGAGACACAAGGAGATGTTGCACTTTAGGCATCATCCGGTAAAGAATGTTGTCTTTCAAACTTGATGCTAAGTTTTAAGGTTGAGGTGCTACTGCTTTCATTACTCCATCATGCCTGTGTCATAAATTATGTGCATTGAACAAAGAGGTTATAACCAGTAACGGCACTGGAGGATAAAAGATTCTATAATGAGACTGACGAATACAAGTTGTTTACAAATAGCCGGATAAATTTGCAAACTTGAAAGACTTACGAGCATTGTGTTGGACAATAAAATTAACAATAGATGGATCGAAAGGTAAATGGATTAACTACAGACTGAGAAACAATTATGAACAAATTTACGATGGCTGTAGTGTTATACAAATGGTCTGAAAAGATATAGGGACAAAATTTAAGATAGACGGAAGGTCAGTTTGAGTTTCTAAGGCCTGTTTACACTGGTAGGTGTTTGGAATAGGAAAAAAAAAAGGAATGGGACGATACGGCAAGAACTCTCAGTTTGAGTTTGGAGAAAGCATATTGTGCTAGGAAGAAACAAGATCATAGCAAGACAGAAGGAGACCCTACCAAAACCGTCCACTAACCACACGCGAGTCTGAGTCAGAGGGAAAGCACTTTGACGAGACAACAAAAAAAAAAAAGGCAAGAAACAGACAGATTCAACAGAATGATAATACAGAAGGAAACCCTACCAAAAATGTCCACCAACCACTCGCCAGTTGGAGAGAAAGCACACTGAAACTGTAGCTGTCATACTGGGCGAGGAGACAGTAATACGATCGACAGATTTAACAAAATGATAGGATAGAAGAGAAGACCCTATCAGGAGCGCCCGCCAACGACCCACGGACGGTCAGGAAAAAAAACAACAACAACAGGCTGACTACATACCGTAGTGAACGAATAGTAATACTGACAAGTACATTTAATAATAATAATGTATAGCATTTATATAGCGCATATCCATTTAAAATGCCCTATGCGCTTTACAGAAACAACATGTCAACCACAGAGCAGAATGGAGCTGCCGGCGAAGCGCTCAACACACTGCACTGCTTCTTTCTCTCTCCCTGTCTCGCTCACTCTCTCTCTCTCTATCTCAGAGCAAATTGTAACGCAGCCTGTTAGGCGCAGTTCACAACTCACAACAGTTCACAACTCACAGCAGTTCACAACTCACATCACACACAACACACAGCTCAAATAATATTTGAATATTTATTAATAACAATATATATTTAATAATGAATAATAAATTCTGGCGGGGGGGGGGGATGGATGGACAGACATTGCACACAGACTACAGACTGAGAGTCGTACGGACAAATAACTTTGCGATAAATGGGTGTTCAGCAAGGAGCTTATACTACTACTGGTAGTATTATAAGCTCTTGGTGTTCAGAGAAACAGGTCTGCAGACTGATACTGAATCTTCCTGGATATTAAACTGGACAACCATACTTGATACATCTTCCTACACAATTCTAAATGCAGATATACCTTTACTTAATAAGCTTTGTTAACTTCTGTTGGCATGGGTGACACGGAAAGAACAGTGTGACGTCAATGGGAAGCCGCACGGAGTCGCCGGAGCAAAATTGCGAATCCTTGCTGGAACGACCGGCCTAATCGGCTAATCATCTGACAAACCGTTACCAACCGGTTTCGCCTAGTTTTCAATTAACGCCATTATTGATTTGGGAGCAGGAAAGGATAAGGCATGTTGGAAGTTTTTCCTGATCGGAATCTCAGAGCTTTGCTGCCTCCCCCACCCCCCCTTCCCAAGAAGACAATACATCTATAAAGATGAATACATATATATATATACATATATCCCCCGTTCTGACACCAAGTTCATAATCTTAAAAATTACATGTCTATTTAAAGTTTTCACTTCAACCTACTATTTTACAATCGACAATTAAAATAAAACATGAAACGCCTATAATAAGCTTGTAACTAAGCAGCCAACATACTGGGTTCGGAACGGGATGCCACAATTCGTTATAATTACCTCTACAAAGTTGTACAATCAGGCATTTTGGTATGTTATAGTTCCAATAGAAAGAGTTCACAAGAGTATAAATCACACCAGGGCCGTCTTAACATCATAACGGGTTGTTGGGCAAAGCAATGGGCTGGGGTGGGCTTTTTTTTTTTCCTGTTTGAAAAGCCAATGCAAAAATTTGCATGCATGGGATCCCCTAAACACCGTGGGCCTCTGGGCAAGTACCTGTGGGTTAAGATGGCACTGAATTACACTTGTACTCGTTTTTTTAGCAAGGTAAGTTTGGCTTGAGCTGTTATAATGCAACGTGTTTCAAAATAAGTCTCTTCACTGTGTTTACGGTGAGTCTGATGCACACTGTTGTTGAAGGATATCAGCATTTTTTTTTTTAGGGATACTAGTCAAAACAACCGACAGGAAGCGATGACGTCATGGGCTCATGAGCGAGTTGTATGGGTTTGGAGAAAGTGCGACGACACAACAACCGCCACAATTGTGCGTGGGACAAGCAAAATGATAGACAGAATGTAACAGAAGGATAAGACAGAAGAAGACCCTACCAGAGGGGACCACCAACCACCTGCCGGCTCATGAGCGAAAAACATGGCGCATAAATCGGATCGGATTTTCTAACATTACGGAAAACTTACACAATTTTATAAATTATCATGACCTGTTTCGGTTATTATCATTAACACCATGCGCCACACCGAATCGTAAGACATTCTACTGACGAAAGTGCCCAACTATCGAGCCAGCGGTTTGTTCTACGGGCTCGACAAAAGATTTAACTTATCATTTATTTATTTTTTAGATCAGCTAAAGTGCCGTTCATGGACCTTTGAAGCCACAACGAAATTTCCTATCATACTTTTTGATTTCACTGGACGAAAATGTGTCTCTTTTTGCGGCAAAAAAAAAAACAACAACAACCGTAAGTAAATAATATTAAGACTGAGTTTTCTCCCAGATGAATGCGTCCACGTAATTTATTGCCAAAAATTGAGTCAGTTTACAAAGTTTCATAATTTTATCACGTAGTCAGGGAGTTTTAGCTGCTTACGTGTTCATCCTCTAGCTCCGTTATCGTAAGATAAGAAAGTTTGCCATGATAGTTAAATGGCATTTAATGTGTTGGACAAGTGTAAAATAATAATTACTTAGATTTGTGTCTTGTCACTAAATTCACGAGATCGCTTTGAAGAAAATCTATTACGGTAAGCGGCCTAAATAGCTCAGCTATTTTAGCAAATTTTAAGAACAAGAACTATGCATGGTTCTGCTATCTGCACTTGTTATCCTTTATGCCCTTGACATTGAAGGATTTATTGCACCATGGAGAGATTGCAATTCATCCATCATCTCACAGAGCCATCTATCTAATGCATCCCAAATCTGTCTGCTGAAACCAATCATTTTATGCCACCTGGTATTTCGGTGCGTGTGGGGAGGGAGTGAGAGTGGGAAGGAGAGAGAGAGAGAGAGAGCGAGAGAGAGAGCGAGAGAGAGAGAGAGAGAGAGAGAGAGAGAGAGAGGAAGAGTGAGAGAGAGAGACAGAGAGGAGGGGAGAGAGAATGTGAATGTTAACTGTGATAAGAGCGACAAGAGAGAGAGAGAGAGAGAAAGAAGGAGAGAGAAAAGTCGAAGAAGAACTAGAAGAAGAAAAAGTAAACGGGGAGATGAAAATGGCACTCGCCGCCTGTTTAATCACACCACCCTCGCAATAAACGTCATGCACCTTCTCATTTATTGCGTCCGAGAAAACTCAGATAAGCTTCAGTTTGGAAGAAAAAAATAAACCCAACACATAATTAGATTAAAAACGATAATAATCAATGACAAAAAAATCAATGCAAAATGAAAATGGGCCTTTCCAGATGAAAGTGGACCTGAGGTGTATTCCCTCCACCAAACAAACAAAAACAGAACAAACTCACATAATTATGGACATTCTGGTTCTGTACGTCACAGTCATGGCGCCACTTAACTGACACATTGTGAATCACATACATTAGGGGACGCGTGCACTGAAAGCACGATGTCATTTATTTATTTGTTCATTTTTTGTTCTCTTTTTCCCTGTGTCGCAGAGATTTGTTCCCGCCATCACGCAAACAAAACAACCCATGTAATGTCGAAAGATTCGACAGCGCTTGATACCATAATCACTCAATATAAAAATTCTATTTTAATAGACATTTTGAACTTTCAAAATATGATTTTTCACAACTGTGTGACTTTTACGAGTTGTAAAGTTAAAAAATTCGGAAGGGCAGGGGAAGGGGGGCGGAGAGGAGGAGGAGAGAGGAGGGGGGGGGGATAAAAGGGGAGAGGGGGAGACAGGGGAAGGGGGTATTTGCCATATTTGGAAACGTTCTTCCTGTGTGTATTACGGCGCACGTCCATGTCTCTCGGCCCCCAAACCCAGTGTCTCAAAGTTATCTGGGAGAAAAGAGCTTCCACAGATTGGCTAACTTCTCATTCAAGACACGGGCCCAAGGCAGTTAGTGGCCATTTATTAGGAGGCTACTAAGAGAGCGGAGGAGTGGGCTTCAACGTTGAATCGATGGGCTATTACCACTAATAGAATATGGACAAACCAGAGTGCTCGAGATATGCACGGGGGGACGCCAGAATAGGGCTATTACTCGCTTTTTTTCGAGAGTTCAAGTTGACAATGCTTCGTTTGACGCTCTTTGAACAACAACGACGGCTGCATTTACAAACCACATGCATTTCCATCATAATTGTTTCGTCCCACTTGTCATGAGAAACAAACAATGACATACTAGTCTTTGGTCCTTCAACTTACACTGCGGCACTTACTGGACGCGCGTACTTTCCTTCATAATTGTGAATGGTCTAACTTCACCTTAATTGTTTGGGAGAAAACTGAGCTTGAAAAATTGTCTTCTTTGATTTAAAAAGTCCTAGCTGACCCGGGGAATACACAGACGTGATTTTTGAAGTTGCGTTCCGATCACCAATGTGTAAATTAAATGAGGCGTAGAACGAAATTTTTCTGTCATACTTTTTAATTCTACTTGAAGGATTTTTTTGTTGTTGCTCAAAATGACGGTTCACTTTCTTCTGTTCAACTCAGTTATTGCTCAAAATCAACGGAAGTAGGACCTATTAAATATTTAGCGAACTTGAAGACAGTTTAAAATATGCCCACGTCTTTCTATGTGCACTTTTGTAGAATTTCAGGGCTGTGTTTGAAAAACCTTTCATGATTACGTTGGAGGCCTTGTTTCCTTTATAATATGAAGCTACGAGGAAAGACAGAATTATTAGTTTCATTTGTCTCTGAAGGCGTTGGACCTCTGCTCTATTGAAAAATTGGACGATTCTGCACATGTTCATAAGATTATCTAGTTTCCCAACAAAAGTGGAGTTAGTCAACTCTTCTAATTGCGAGTGAAACTATGTATCTTACAAATACTTGTGCCGGGGGTCGCAATGTTCTGAAATACCCCTCTAATGCCCACTACTCCAAATCTGGATCACCCTATCATTTGGATAAATTTTTTTCTCAAGTTATCAAAATATGTTGTTTCCTGATAATTGACAACAGATCTACATTTTATTTCCTTCCTATGACCATATTATTATGCTATATCAGTCATGTAGATCTAGTAAGCTACAGGACTGTCAGTCAGTGCATTCTAAGTGTCGGTACTGTAGGGTTAAAACAATGAGTGACACTTGGTTAAATTTTAATTAAACGGCTTTAGAACGACTTCAGTAACGCTTCCGAATTACTTCTTTTGTATCAAGTCGATGGATAACTGATTTTATTATAAGCGTTGTTTAAGACCCAGTCGAAACTGTGGCCGCCATAATTACTCCCAGAACTAGTTTCTATAGTCGGAATCATTGAAACAACAAACGAACAAAAACATGGACACACACAAAGAAACAGTAAAGCTGCCTCTGTGTAACTGGAGGGGTTCTTTGTATACCATGCCTACATCCGCCTTAACTCCAATACAAACAGCATTGTTGTGTTTGATTAAAGATTAGGGATTGTACTGTCTTCTGCACAAAGCCTATTACCCTCGAAAGAACTGGAGTGTTCAGAGTCAAAGCGCACACGAAGAACATGTTTTACTCAATATTATTACCTGTTTTAACTTTTTGGTGTCTTTGGCACGTGTGACTTTGGCAGGATATAGAGCTAGCCCGTCCATTATAACGTGCATCTGAACTGAGATTATTTTCGCAAGTGTGAAATAATGGTCCATGAGCTAAAAGCACACACGGGTCTTGCAAAGTTGCCGATATGGACGGACCAATTTACGTGACGTTATATCGTTGCTGATGACATATATATGAGCTTTAGCAGCACGAACCTGACTGGGCTTAATTTGAAGCTTTGAAGAACAGGTGCGTACAAGCCTTTTAACTATCAGTTTCAGTGAGCAAGAGCTGACAGTTGTAAGATAATTACATTCAGCTTAAAAGGCGGGTGGCGAAGGCATTGCTCACCTCCATAGACACAACACGCAATGCTGTTGGGACCAAAGACATAAATTCCATCTTTGGGTAAAGGTTTTTATGACGGAATGTTTGCCACCATGTACAGTTCTGTACCATAATGCAAAACAAACAAAAGAAACAAAAACAAAAAAAAATCACACCGCACGCCTTTAAAGTAAAGGTTGAAAATTCGGAAAAAGTTCACAGGGCCATATGTGGATATTGAATATTTTGATAGATGGAGGGGAAAGAGAGAGAGAGAGAGAGAGACGTACAGACAAAGAGAGAGACATAGACACACAGAGAGGGAGAGAGAGAGAAAGAGATACAGACAGGCAGACAGACTGACAGACAGAGTGAGAGAGTGGGAGAGAGAGAGAGAGATACAGACTGGCAGGGAGAGAAAGAGAGATAAAGAAAGACACATGGGCACATGCACAGACAGGCAGACAGACAGATAGATAAACAGAGAGAGAGAGAGAGAGTATAGATTTCGTAGTTTCGAAAAAAAAAAATCCATCCCTGTTTCAATTTCATCTCATAAAATTACAAAGTCGGAAATTTCTGTGGAGGAAATACTATGTATGATTCTGAGCACAGGCTTACTTTCATTATCTCCCTTGTACGTCACATAATTGATAGGTTTGTGAACATCAGTGTCGCACGCACTAAAAACAAGGTATCGTTCATTTTAGATTTATTTTCTCTCTCCAGGTGTTTCTGAGGCATGTGTGGTTTATGTTTTTCCCCATCGCTGACATCCTCACTATGTCTTCTAGAAGACTGTTCAGTTTCCAGCGTGACAAAAAGCGGGAATTCTGCACATGACAATTCAAGTTCATTCTGACAAAGCGCTCCCTGTTGTTTTAAAAGCAAGGGTTCCCAAACCTGGGGTAAATTTCGCCTAACATGGGGGTAAAATTGCTGATTCTGGACCAGTAACAGAGCCTGTAGCTCAAGGATCGGACTGACCAGTCAGAGTAAGCGCTGCAGCGACCTGAACTGAGACACCATGGACGCACAATCCATTGTCTCTCGAGACAGGAAGAGGCCAACAACCAACGGGATCTGTACATATTTTTAACAACATTCCTGTTGTGATTGTCATTATTATTTGAACTTACGTTAAAAAAAAAAAGTATTTTAAAATTTCCCCATTGTCGGTTGCTTTATTATGGTAGAACTGTAACCTCAGATTACTGAATAATACCATGGTCTGGGTAAATTTACTTTCGAAAAGTTGCCTGGGGTAAACGGGACGAAAAAGACTGGGGTGGGAACCGCTGTTTTATACAGAGAATTTCTTTCACAACTGGAAAATGGATGTTAAAAAATGTGTTTCTAAAAATTCTCTTCCCACTTTAAAACGGAAAGGGAGGAAAATGGGAGTTTTGTTCGAGAATGGGAAAGGGAAGAGAGTTAAGCAGAGATGAATGCTCAACCAGTGTTGTCGCCAGGCGGGAAAAGAAAAAATGCAAAGAACGTCGGATAATCTTGTACATCTGTTGAAATGTTTCATGAATTGTTTTTCCAATAAAATGGCCATAATTCAACAACAGGAAAACGATGTTCGCACCTGAAACAATCGATTTCCCACATCAGCTGGCTATTTTCTATGATGGGCGCACCGTTTAGAATTATTATTATCTTGATTGTACAAATTAGCTCCTTTAGCTGTAGGATCTCTTAAGGGTGCATATTGAAAAAAATAAAAATAAATACTTTTTTAAACATTGAAAACGAAAATGAAGAAAAAGAAAAGAAAACAACATACTGCAGTGAAAAAGGAGAAAATTTAGCACATTCTGTCATTCTCCTATTGGTAAAAATGTGACAAGTATTTCCTTTATATGTCTACGCTGGTGGAGAAGAATAAACTTGACATTTTCATTTTACGTGCACAACACTCAGTGTACAATTTTGAGGAAACGTGTTTAAAGAAGCAACTGAATACAATCTTTGTCTCTTTTACTTCACAGCAACACAGTAGTGCCGTCGAAGGGCAGAGTCTCACAGTCAGATAAACCTAGGAATAGACAACACAACTTCCGGCAATTTGATTTTTGAAATCTCTAGTTTTTCGCTGCTTTACTCTTGTTTGATCTATCCCCATTTTCTGAAAAAACTGGAGATCTTTTACTATGTAGAAGAGGCAGGTGGCGCACTTTGGCACTTGTTTAAAATGCGTTTGTGGCACTTATCAAGCTATTTCACAGTTCCTATTTATTCTCCTTATCATCTTACTATAATGGAGCTAGAGGGTAAACCTGTAAGCAGCTAAAACCTCGCGACTGTGCCATCAAAAATTATGAAACTTGGTGTAATGCATCAATTTTTGACGAAGAGTTACGTGGACACATTCATTTTGAACAAAAATCAGCCTTTACTATTATTCATATTTAAAAAATTTGAGCCGCAAAAACAGAGACGCATTTTCATCGGATAGAACCGAAAAGTGTGACCGGAAATGACGTCCTTGACCTTTCTTTTAACATTGATGGTCGAAAATCAGCGTAATCACATCTGTATATTTCTGCGTGAAATTGTGGTGTAACAGTAAGTTCTATTAGTCATTAAATCGAATCCAAATGCCGTTTTAATGTAGCATAGATCTAGATGTATGGTTGGGCTTGGTACATGGAAAATTTGCAAGATTTATCTTGCAGCGGGTCGGCTAGTAAAACTAACGCCACAAACGTTCAGCGCCGTATTTCTCAGTAGTGCAGTTGGAAGGAACAAGAACTAAGGTTGCGTTTTGGAAATGGATAATACAACTCCCCTGGTGTAGAAAATCATTACCGAAACAAGTTGAAACTTTAGTGAAGTATTTCGTCTTCAAATCTAGTTGATAAATTATAACACCGCAAGACCCCACTGTTTTAGTAAGACTGAAAAACAATAATATTGTTCTTATGGTATAAAGTTTACACTGTAAGTCAAAAAAGGCCAGCTCTTGGATATCAGACAACGGTAAAGACTGGGTCCTGCCGTTCAACTCACAATTCAGTAAATGTTAACACACATGATACATGAGGCGAAAAAAAAAAAAAAGAAATTAAATGTTTATCACCGCTCTTTTATTTTGTATACCTCAGTAATTCCCGTGTTTTATTTGTTTCGCTCCTTTCGAAATGTCCCTAATAATTCGTGCTAATATACACACAATGGAAGACGATTAGACTCAGAAAGACATGATTATTGCTAAAGTTTGCTCTCAGGGAATATCACAGCAATAAACAGTCCTAGCCTTTACTTACTTTTTTTGTTGTGTTTTGTTTTTTTGGAATGCACATAAATAAACAACGAGGGCCTTCTGAATTTCAAATTTACTTTTCCTCAAAAGTGCAAAGTTGTGACTTTGCCTGTTTATCCATTGTAGCCTTCAGTTAATGGACTGTGAAATGGCTGTAACTCAGAGAATGGTGAAAGACCCTAAGATTCTACTGGCGAAGAATGCCGCATCCGGTGTAAAGAACATGCGCAATGTAGCCATGTAGATTCACCGATCAATGAGTTTGAATTAAATTGAATTTGAATTTGAGAAAGCTCGTGGACACGACAACGTCCATATTGTGCTGGGAAGAAACAAGGCGATAGATAGACTATAACAGAATGATAGGACAACAAGAGATCAATCAATGAGCACCCCTCAATAACTGAATTCTTTTCCTCTCTTCCATCATGTCATTGTTTTGTCTCTCAACTAAACAGGCAATTTTGTGAAGCTTTCATTCTTTCACAACTCTTACGCTATACAATAAAACCCTCTGTTATTTCCCAACGGGAATTCTGCCCTAGGCTTAAATTTTTTATTTTCTTTTTATTCCAGCTTATATTCAGAAATCTGCTGTTTCAAGGAATTTTCATTTGCTTTGGGGGCATCAGTTGGACTATAGAAATGTTTGATGTTTCACAGCAGGTAGCACGTAAGGGTGACTGCAATCACAATACAGTGGCATAGCCCAGCACTGTAATTCTTAATACAACCATTTTCAACTGAATATGGAGAAATCAGAAAACATAATTTCACCATGGCGTCCCGCATTTGAAACGTTTTGCGTGTTTTCACATTTACCTCCGCTTGTATTTCGGCATTCAATTCCTATCACCCATACTGTTTCCATTATTTTCTGAATCACAGCTAATCCCCTTAAGCGATGGCAACGATGTTCATGAGGGGAGGTAAGCGAGACATCTGGGTTTACGATTCCCAGAGAACTTTTTTCTTTCTTTCTTTCTTTCTCCATTGAAATGTATTTTTCGGCAGCTTCATTTTTGAGCCACATACGCCCCAGGTCTAAAAAACGAAAGACATTTTTTTTTTCAGTGGCGCAATAAATCTTTTTCTTTCCCCTTGTTCCTCAGACTCATGTACATCCCTTCTTATTCTCATCATGTTCAGACGATTAATCAACACTCTTTGAATTCAAACAAGATGATGAAATCTGTTTTAACCTCAAATCTGATCATCTCCAACAGACGAAGGGCGAAGTTACATTTATTCGGGGGAAAAAAAAGCGTATGCACCGCAAATTTATGGACAACCTGATGTTACGGTGCACACGTTTGTTGTTGTTGTTGTTTTTCTTTCGCATACTCGAGGCGGGCCTCGCACCCCGCCGAGTTCGAGACACTTGCATGTGCTCAACAAACGAAATTGCAGCGCAAATGCGTTTAACCCTGTGCAGATAGTTCAGTACAGCTTCTCTAGGGATAATGTTTGGTTCCCCATCTCCAATTATTTGGAGAGTCGAACGTAATTCCACGGCAATTTCCTACTTCATGGGAAATAACATTTTAAACTAGATATATCTGTCTGATTAAGACTCTCCCATTGGTTAAGACCAGGGCTTTCAACTACATCAAGAAAAGCTCGTCGATCATATGGCCTTGGACTTACACAGGATAAACTAAGCCATTGCATTCAAAATATGAACATCTCTTTTAAGTTGATCGATTTCGTTTTGTTTTGTTTTGTTTTACAGAAAACCAAGATAGCATTATTTTGCAGGTATTTACGGGCCCAAGGCATGACGTTAAGTTTAGACATCATTTCACTTTCCTATTAATTCCCCTGAAAACAGCATTCCAGAATATTTACTTCTATTGAACTAATATAATAAACCGTCAAAGCTTAAGATACACTTTCAGTTTATGTCAAAGTAGCATTTACACTCCTTCTTTGACCAAGATAGAGCTAGGGCAATAATATTCCTCAGACGTGAGAAAGTAATTTCGTAGATTTATTACCCAATGTTTAAAAGATTTTCATCATTGTGACAACTGCGATGGACAAGGGTAAGGACAAGGATATGAGTATATCATCGATTCGGCTGTTACTTTATCCAATCTGTGAGCAATCGGTCATTTTAAGGATTTCCCGTTCTTTTTTCCCGATGTTTGCGCCGTTTGACTGTCAGTTATGAAGGCTTCATATCATCTCCAGCGCCATTCTATATCGTGATTATTATGGAAATGTTCTGAATCCAGTGTGATTCCGCGGTTTATTCTCCTTTGCTTGAATGGATGCGTGTACTTTAGAGTAGGTCCTCTAGCCCTTGAGTGATCACGTTAACCTGAGAGATGGCTTGAGGAATGAAGGGATAATGAAAGTAAATGAGAAGAAAAGAGTGGGTGAAAGAGAAACAGAGACTGAGGGATAGAGCAAGAAAGAGAGAGAAACTGACAGACTGAGGGACGGACAGACAGGCAGACAGAGGGGAGGGGGAAAGGGAGAGACAGACACAAAGAGAGAGAAAGAAAGAGAGACAGATAGACAGACAGACAGTGAGAGAGACAGAGTGAGAGAGAGAGCAAGCACATTTTTAATGTTTAGAGAGAAAAAAATTATGGGGCCACAGCTGGACTTGGCACTGAGTTGCTTTGCGCAATATAATTTTTTTGTTCTTTTCTTTTCCTTGGCCACACGCTTGCGAAACGGAAGGAATGTCATGTAAGCACATGAGCATAATGAACTCTGGTAATTACATAAAATTTATGGTATAGCAATTTCTCGTGAAGCACATTGGGACTTGGCAGTATTTCTTTGTCCGAATCTAAACCAAACACGAGTTTACTAAACCCAAGAAAGGTCCGTGACTAGGCACAGGAAGTACATATCCGTACAACACGTTGTATGGATATGGACAGTGCATATCCGTACAAAATGTTTACCAAAAGCGCGACTGGTGAAGGTTTGCTGGAACAAAACTTGGTATGGTGTTCGCGAATTTAAAGTGACAACACATGGAATAGTCGGATGGACCTGGGGGTGTGAGGGTCTAGTCAGTTTGTATCAATGGGCGGTAGACAGATTGACTAATCAGGCGAAAAGGGGCTGGGGTAGCCAGCCATTGGTGATCGACGTACACTCAAGTATTATTATTAGCGCAGATCACGCAATCTCCGAGCAGCTGAAGTCGGATTGTTTTGCTACTAAGCCAATTCATATTTTTAAAAACTATGCAAATTAACAAGGTCAGTAATATAGGTCATTGATGCTGACTGTGAGTATTCCGGTGTGTGTTCTACAACATGTTGTACGGATATGCGCTTCCCTAGGCATAAGTGTTTTGCCGCCTCCGATTAGAAAGGAATCACTTTTTAAAAGCTATTTCTAGTTCCGGCGCCGGCTGACTATTCTGTGTATTTTGTGTTTAGTTTTACTTGTAATCCAATCTTTTGCATTGCTTTTCATCATGTGTTTTCTGTAAACGGAGAGCTCTTTCATGTCAGCAAAAAAAAAAAAAAAATGTACATTTATATGCGGAAATCCAGTCATTCCGCAAATATTTCAAACTGTCCACTTGATATCAAAATCCGAATTTGTTTGGGTTAGCTATTTCCCACTCCCCTCCGCCCCCCCCCCCCCAAGAAAAGTATCCCAGTTTCTTCAAACACAAGGACTCTCCTCACGAGTACATTTTCCCAATTGAAGTTCGTATCCACGTAATTAAAAGAGATGGGGTCTTGGTAAACTGCTAATAATGCGTAGCTCTATTATATCTTCCGCAAAATAATGTCACAAATTTCAAGATTTAGTAAAATATATTTTAGATTTATTGCGATGTGCAGGGGAAAATGAATTTAAACCTAATCCTAATGTGCAGTGGCGTGCAGAAAGGGAGGCAGAGGGCGGGGGGATGAGAGACGGCCCCGGACATCCATTTCAGAGGGGGCCATCAATAAAAGAGTGTCTAAAACGTATACTTGAGTCTTGGGGCGTACAATCCAGGGACTGGCCACGGACATGATGGGGCATCACCAAACCTCTGCACATCACTGCTAGCGTGCTAACGGGCCAGACATGGTGGGGAAACATAATATACGTTCATTATACCAAACATGCATCATTTAAATAAACAAAAAGAAATAGTTTGTACTTACAAAATTCGGAGCTCATTTAAACCATCAAAAGCACCTGGTTGTATTGTCTTCAGGCGAGGAAAGTTCCCCAGAATTCTGAAAAGAAAAAAAAAAGATAAATCAAATGAAGACACTGAACGTTGACAGTCCCAATTAATTATCGCCACTCACCCCCCCCCCCACCCCCGAAATCGCCCCAACCCCCCCTTTTTTTTTTTAACTTGTATGATGTATCGATAGCCAATGACACAAAAAACATAATCCGGAGGAATACTGTTTCGTCCTATCTGTCCACAGATAGAAAGACGTAACTGTCTTTAGTAGTAAGACTGAGCCTCGAAAAAGAATAAGTGACAAAATTTGAGGAGTAGAGGGGGGGGGGGGGTAGTGAGAAGTGGCAGGAAAATTGAGAGCTGATTCAGAGATTCGGGGGTGGGGGTTGCCCCCCCCCCCCCAGCTTACCAAAGGCGTAAATGTAAGGCGGGGGGGGGGGAGGGTTCTGAGAGGCAAACAAACGCTTTTCAACGATGGCAGTGAATTAAAAGTCTGGTTTTATCTACTTTTTCAGCAGGCACATTAAATTGTTGGATTATATGATTATGATAAAAATCATGTTCCTGATGAAACAGTCGAACAGTCCATTAAAAATGTCGCTTAAAGTTTTCCAACATCAAGGCCTTGTCATCGACATCTACCACTCTATTGACAGTATGTCGTACAAAGTGGGAGAGAAGGTGAGGCCAAGCATCAAATTATTTTAAAAAGTATCATAAATGAAAGAATATTACACGTATGTATTCCTTTACTCATCATCCACCCATCCATCCATCCATCCATCCATCCATCCATCCATCCATCCATCAATCCATCCATTCACCCATCCATCCATTCATTCATCCATCCATCCATCCATCCAGCCAGCCAGCCAGCCAGCCAGCCAGCCTGATTATCTGTCCGCCCGTCCGTAGGTCAAATCCATCCATCCCGCCATCCACTTAAACGTTTCCAAAAGTGACCGTTAGTACTTTGTGAATGACCCCTGTGGCCAGTATTTATAAACAAGTTAATATACCTCAACCATCACGTTTTTTAACACCAACTTGCAACACCACCAGCCTTCTAATATTACATCATCATCATAAATTATTCGCAACGCGAGTTGGGAGACTACGGCCAATAGCCAGACTATTTGCAATACACGTGAAAATAACCACCACAATCATCTCTATATTAATCATTATCGTCGATACCACTCTCACCACCTCCTCTATCCATCACCATCACCCACCTAACACCAGCACTGCCGTCCGACACTGCAACCACTACAGACAAATACATAAGGCTGGCCCTATCATGAAACCGCTCAAGTGCAAATGACATAATTTTACAGGAGAAGAAATAACTGTTTGCTTGAACTATTTTTCCTTATCGGAAATACATTTTTACTTACATGAACATGCATTTGAAATAATATTCTACTCCATCTCAGTCACAAACAAAAAATCAAAGGAACCAACAGAGAGCGTTCAAGGCTATCATTTTTGCTATCCGGCATTCGAAGCAGTAGTGTTTGCTGATGTGGTTTGCTGTTGTGCGTTTTTCCAAATCGATTGTTCTGACAGTGTGTGTGAGTAATGTTCATTTTTGCTGGAAATGTTATGTGTGCGGTTTGCGTTAGAGACCTTTGATATTGCATTTAATGTAGTACTGTTACTGATGCTCTGACAACAGATTTCCTGACAGCAGGATAACAACGTTATATCGCATCTTATCATCTTAAATCAATTAGAGAGCTTATAGAATATAACTGGCCAGAAACCATTGCCATCTTCGGTTGTGGGAATTCACATACGTGGTTTCATGAGAGGGCCTGCGATAACCAAATTACGCAGTAGGTCAGTGTCATGAAGTGCATAGCTCAAGCTTTGATTACACCCCTTCTCGCCCAGTGACCTTAGCCAATATCAATCATTGCCATTCACTGTACTAATAAAGCGTTATCTCCATATTTCTTTACACTCCCTCCCTCTTTCCTGTCAGTAACAACAACATTCTCTTTCATCCTACTACCTCATTCTTTCAACAACAACAACAAAAAAACAAACATATTTTAACCATTTCGTTGTTGTCAACACCAACACAGTTTGTTTTTATTCATTTAAATGAAGACCGAACAATTCGCACTTTCCCACGGACAGGTATAGTTAAAAGAAATAATTATCAGAACCAAATAAATTTGTATTTAATGTCACGAACAGGGCATCGGTAATTATAATTGTCAGCCGTTTTCCCGCCACGCCATTACAATCATCATCATTGCCACCATCATCATTATCATTATAATGGCCACTTTGACATTTTTTGAAATTACAGTCATCCAGACCCGCAAAACTGTGTCAACAGCTGCTGTCCACGACAAAGACAAATACTCGCCCTCGATCACTCCTCAATACTCGTTACTATCACAACATGCCAACACCCCGGTTATAATCACCGACTTTGGCTAATTAACACACCTAGCTAGCTCGTCAATACCTCCCAACAGGCGACATTACCAACTTCACTACAAAGTATCACCCAGGCTCCTTGCTCACATCCAAAACACAATATCTACAATTGTCTACAAATGCTTACTTAACATTATAATCAAAACAAATGCAAGACAAACATTTTTTTTTAAAGGGGGGGGGGGCATTTCAAAGACATTTTTCTTAAAAACAAGAAAGTAATAGTGTGTTCTTCTTTCTTCTTCAAAGAATTCGCGGAGCTTCTGTCAACATCCCGACAGAATGATTTTAGTCACGCAAAAATTTAAGATCACGCAAGTAACATTAGCCCGCCAATATGTTCTTAAAGATCAGTCAAATCGACTTCTTGACTGGCACATTACACGGTGCCAGACATAATAATTATTGTAGTGATGTCAGCTACCAGCTGCAGCCGAGAAAATAAGACGTTTCATTGAGACATAATATTATCTTTCATTGGTACGAGGTTGGTAAATTGCATGCCAGTCATTCAGGGAGATCTTCCCCCCACCCCCTCCCTTGAGTAAAAAAAAAAAAACGGTGTATGGGGTGGGTATGACCCAGACTGAGTCTATATCTTCAAAATGCTTTGACAATAAACAATGTGTGTAAATCAAGAAAATAACAGAAGTAAACTTGTTTTAAAAAAGAAAAGAAACGGAATGAAACTTAATCTTTCCCGTTTACTCTCAAATCGTTTAAAAAAAAAAAAAGAGAGAGAGAGAAAATTGTCATTATTAGGCAATCCATCACTATTTCGAATCTCTGATATCCAGTAAATATGTCACAAAAAGAAGAGAAAAGAAGTTAAATAGTCGTAAAAATATAAAAGTTCCCTATCAGAATTTATTTTTCCCCAGATAAATTGAGCTAATTTAGGTCGCACATTATTTGCTATCAGAAAGCGACGTCTTTCTAAAGAAATTTGGTTATCGTCAGAAATGATTAGTACGTCAGGCTGTAGCGTTTCACACCTTTAGTTGGTACAAGAACCGTGATTCTATTATGCTCTTAGTTACATTCAGTATGGTTACCATAAACCTTTTAGTATCTCCGCGCGTTTGTTTATCCATTTATTTGTTTATGTTTGTTTGTTTTCCGTCTGTATGATCCGAAGTTCCCTCCCACCCCCACCTCCCCACATCCCCCCGTCTCTCTCTCTCTCTCTCTCTCTCTCTTTCTCTCTCTCTCTCTCTCTTTCTCCCTCTCAGCATTTACACTCTAGGAGAGAACATAGTGAAAAATAATATATGACAGGCTAATTTTAGTTCTCGTAGATTTGGAAGACACTTGCAGATTTAAAGGATACCTGCGCATTTACGCATTTAATTGACACGTGGACAGTTTGCAGCTCCGCGAGATACCGAAAGACAAACTGCATTACAATTATTCTAATTACTACATGAAGACCCTTGTCCTGAAAGTTATCAGGTGCTAAAAATTGTTCATTGCTTCAAAAACTTGCACTGCGTTTCGTAACTTTTCCGGCGGAGGCAAAACATTTTTTATTTTTTTATTTTTTGCAGTGTAAAGTTCAATTTAAAATCAATTTTCAAAACAAAATAGCTCTATGACCTACATTGGAACGCTAAGAAACTGCAACCGGTTTTGTGTGCGTGTATGAGAGAGAGAGAGAGAGAGAGAGAGAGAGAGAGAGGGGAGAGAGAGAGAGAGAGAGAGAGACAGACAGACAGAGAGAGAGAGAGAGAGAGAGAGACAGACAGACAGACAGAGAGAGAGAGAGAGAGCATTTTCTGAGGGGGGGGGGGGGGAGTTCAAATGTTTGAGCTAATGATCGCATTGCCTGACACTGTGGATATAGCCTTGTGGTTCTGACACTGGTTTTTCTGCCGAATTCTGCTAATTTGTTTGTTTCCATGTGAACAGTAGCAGTGAAGTAATGGAGATGGTACCTGGTCACGTTGCTGAGAGAGCTCCGGCTCGAGGCTATGGTTAAACACACGCCACGAGTTGGTCTCAGTGTGAGAGGCCAGGACATCTCGGGTCCTGAGCTGACCTTTAGATGCGAAATGTGAGGGCCATAATTTTATTCCAATGGGGCTTGAGGGTGAATATATAAGCAGCTAAAACTTTTGCGACCACATAATAAAAAATTATGAAACTTGGTGCACTGCTTCAGTTTTTTTTATTGTAAGTTACACGGACACATCCGTTTTGGACAAAATTCAGACTATATTATTATCCATTCATCCTTTTTTGAGCCGCAAAAAAGAGACGTATTTTGGTCAAGTAAGATCGAAAAGTATGATATTATATTAAATTTCGTTCTTGGTAGCTGAAACACATTGGTGGCCGAACATCAACTCCATCACCTCTGTGTATTTCTGTATGAACTAGTGGTGAAACATCTATCAGTCTTTACACCGAATCCAAGTACTCGTTAATGTGAGTTAGATGTAGATCTACAGCTAGGTTTGCTACAAAGAATTTGCCAGATTTATTTTGCTCGGGTCAGCTAGTACTGATAACCGTAAGAGATATAAACATCTGACCATTCTTTCCACCCCTGCTTTATTGAGGAAAACGATACATGCAAATTGAACCCAAGCACTGCTATACTATACATGACGAAACATTATAAAAACCACAGAAAAACTGTGGGGTCGCAGCAAGGCTATAAGCAATGTCAAAACTGGGCAAAAAGAAAAAAAATTGTATGTAGCAAAGCCTCGCGTAAGAGGAGGGCGGTTGCCGAAATATCGGCCATTTTCTGTCTTCTCTTTTAGCTTTCGTTTCATTGTATCGTTTGGGTATATTTCTTACGCGAGGCTTTGCTACATACAACTTATACTACTAGACCCTTTTCACTTCCGCGTTACGGTTGTTTGCGGGGAGCTCCACGGCTTCGAAAAGCACCGTGTAGGGCAAAAACCTCAACTTGCCTTAGTGATGGCATCTGAATATGTGCAGAGTCTAAGCAAAGATGCATTTTTATGCCAGATCCAGCACGTAACGGGTTTGTACAGTTGGGTGCCCAACAAGAGGATGGCATCGTTCGACCATTGTCTACCGCTTGCCGCCATTTTATTTGCAAATCACGTGATATGGAGGACGGTAAATGAAAAGGGTCCATACATGTATGACTTCCGTCCAATTCCCAGCATCTTGACTGTCTCCAGCTACTTGAGGTGATAAATTCGTTTCCATGACACGTATTCTGCTGTGCCATTTCGTCAAGGTTCTAACTCCTTTCCATCAACCTTGGAGAAATCGAGGATTGAAGTTTCATGTGATCACAGCTATTAGAGCAAAGAATGTTTTTATTTTTTTTTTGCTATTATTACGGTAGTACATATAAATTAATAACACACCGAATCTGCATGATACTGTGACACAGAATAGAAAAGGTCCCTAGAAGTAGTGTGTAGTATGTAACTCAGTTCAGCCAAAAAAGTGGAGATAGAACCTTGTCATTCTAAGGGGACGATTTGTCTTCACATCTAACTGTCCCCATCATGAAACCACACAAGTGCATTCGCACAACTGCTCTCTCTCTCTCTCTCTCTCTCTCTCTCTTCTCTCTCTCTCTCTCTCTCTCTCTCTCTCTCCTCTCTCTCTCTCTCTCTCTCTCTCTCTCTCTCTCTCTCTCTCTCTCTCTCTCTCTCTCTCTCTCTCTCTCTCTCTCTCTCTCTCTCTCTCTCTCTCTCTCTCTCTCTCTCTCTCTCTCTCTCTCTCTCTCTCTCTCTCTCTCTCTCTCTCTCTCTCTCTCTCTCTCTCTCTCTCTCTCTCTCTCTCTCTCTCTCTCTCTCTCTCTCTCTCTCTCTCTCTCTCTCTCTCTCTCTCTCTCTCTCTCTCTCTCTCTCTCTCTCTCTCTCTCTCTCTCTCTCTCTCTCTCTCTCTCTCTCTCTCTCTCTCTCTCTCTCTCTCTCTCTCTCTCTCTCTCTCTCTCTCTCTCTCTCTCTCTCTCTCTCTCTCTCTCTCTCTCTCTCTCTTCTTTCTCTCTCTCTTTTTCACGCCCCCTTTTTAAAATAAAACAAAAGCAGTAAAATGAAATTCTGAGAACTCCGTTACACTTGGGCTAAACTTTATCATAAAGTTCTATTGAAATGAAAGCTACAGTTTCTTTTAATAGAGACAGCGAGTATACTTGACTCGACGAACAGACCTCGAGAAACGAATGTCTGGATGACAATACAATCATTTTTGTTTTTGTTTTGTCCCTCACCCGCCACAACCCTCGTCTTGATCACCCTTTTCCTCCATCTGCTTTTCACAATGTGTGGAATTATTTCTTGTGCATCAATCCATACTGATCAGACTTCCCTCATTCCATAAAACTCCTTAAAGTTCTCTCTTTGCTTAGACTGTTCTCTTTGGACTCATGTTTATCAACTAATTTATTCTTCGGTCTTTCCGTTCCCTTACCCTGAAAAGAAATCAGCTAATCACATATTTACTCATTTAGCTAACCATTCACCCATCATCCCCATGTCCGTCCACTCATCCATCCATTCACTCATGCATCTATTCGTCCGTACGTTGATCAGTTCACCCATCCATCTATCCATCCATCACTCTCTCACAGGTCTATTCTTCCACCATCCACAAACAGACAGAACGACATGAAAAATAAGTGTACGAATTTACTCACATGTCACTGAGAGATGGATACATCGAGAAGGCCCTCGTGACCAACACTCGCATAGGAGAGTTATTGATCATTCTGAAATAGATAAAGAAAGACAATTTCATTACTACATTAAAAAAAAAAAAAAACATTGGACAGCTGATCTGTCCATCTGATGACATACAATGTTAAAGAGTTTCTTACAAAGGTTTGTGTTGATGGAATCGACTTATCAAACTCTTCCCCATGGACGCTCTTTTATCGTAGCAAAAGCACTGCAAGGGTACGCCGCGTCTGAAGGATTACTCACAAGAGAAGCTCTCATGCACATTGTGATGTTTAGTACTTCAACCTACGGGAAATTCTTTCTTTTCGGGTGATACTTTGAAGCAGCTGTAAGATAGAGTTTCAAGCTTGAGGTTGGGTATTACGGCCACTTTTGCGCCTTTCACGGTCTATTTGGGTACGTTATTTCTGTTTTGGTATCTGGAGCTTCATCAGATAGTTCCGTAAAATTCTCAAAAATTGTTTTGTATGGATCTGAAAAGAATTTTGTAAATGTGCATGAACGTTTTTAAATCATGTTATAGATCTTAATCTCTTTTCAGAAAGGATAAGACGCGCTATGGATCCACGTCAGACAAATTAGAATGATGTTGATTATCAAGAAGATAAGGACTGTGATAAAAATAATAACAGCCATGACGATACTGCTGTTGATGATACTGATGAAGTTTATCATTGATTCGACCTTTTTGTTGTGTGCCAAACGAAGTAAATGACACTCCATGATGGATCACAAGGGACAATGGCAAGGAAATTAATCGGGCGTCATATACACAATTGTTAACAGTGTGACAGTGGCATTCATGTATTACGATATGATATATGACGTTTATCGACAACTCATAAATATTACATAAAGCGGACAGGCGAAACTACCAACCATTCTGGTATGGGAACGTATGTCGTGAATTTGCAACGAATTTGAGTACCGATTAAGTCCAACTCCCTGATGAATGTAGATCTGATGATTATTTTGACCCACCTACGTTTTCGACAGAGAACCAGAACATAAAAGTGGGTCGGCCTTTTGGTTTTCTTTGTTTTTCAAAACAGTCAAGCCGAGAGGACAGAATGTCTAATTGTGTCATAAAAAAGAGACCATCTTCTGCAATACAACTGTACAGTATCAATAATGCAATAACTTGTGGTTTCTGACAAACCACAAAGACCTGGGGCTGACAAGCAGTGATCGCTGAGCCAGCCAGACTATTCGCGACCTTAGTTCTTGTTTGTTCTATCTCCATTTTCTGAAAACTGGAGATCTTTTAGTATGTAGAAAAGGTACAACAAATGCTTGTTTAAACTTGTTTAAAATGCCGTGGTATTTATCAAGCTCTTTCACAGTTCCGATTTATTCTAATTCCTTCTCATAATACTGACGCCGCAAACGTTTAACATCGTCTTCCTCTTTTGTGCAAAAAACCGGACTTGAAACAGTTGCATACTAAGGAGCCCAGACACGGTGGGTTCGGATTCGTTTCGCTTTCAGTAGCTTTGCCGAACGACACTAGTCCCCAGTGCCGAAAAGCCGAGAAGATGACAAAAACCTTCACCGCGCCCTTTAGAGCCCATAGTGTTTCCGCTTTCGTCTCGTTTTGTTTTTCACGGAGACTGAAGACTTTCGGCAAAACTGCCTAAAGCGAAATGAAAGCTAAGTCCCACAGAGTCTCGGATCTCACAATGTTCCGTGATTTGGAGAAATGTATTAGCAAACTCTACAAAGTACAACAGAAATCAATCCTGCCGCTACCTGCTGAGCCGGGAGGTCACACTTTTATAACTATGTAATTGCTCAATAGTGATTGATGGATGTTTCACGGCAGTGCGGCCTCGACCCGATAACGGGGCTGTGTCGTAAGAAATTTGCACGAACAATAAAACAACATCACAAGTCCCGAGCTGCACAAACCACTGCATATTCTGAAAGAGTAAGTTAGGGATCACAGAGATACATTGTCAGAGAAGAAAAAAAATATATAAACGGCCCTGTTCTTCCTTGCATAGACATTTTCTCTCTCTCTCTCTCTCTCTCTCTCTCTCTCTCTCTCTCTCTCTCTCTCTCTCTCTCTCTCTCTCTCTCTCTCTCTCTCTCTCTCTCTCTCTCTCTCTCTCTCTCTCTCTCTCTCTCTCTCTCTAAATCCCCCAAATCAACAACAGTTATCTTTTCCTCAGTAACACTAAAACAACTTGACTTTACTGCGCTTTAATACGAACGGCACGACTGACCATCAGCTCAATATTCTAGTCTGGGTCAGTCCAATAAAATGAGAATCAGTCTATTTCTACCGTTTCTTTTAATCACAAGCGACTGTTGACAGCCATTCTCAATTGTGAGACCTTTGGGGGCAGCGAAAAGGAACTTGTCTCTGTTATGGATCAACAGTTCATCTACTCCGCAGTGCTGTCTGTCTTGGTAGATCGATTTTTTTTTTCGTGCTTTTCTACTGCAAGCTGACCAAACAAACGAATGGTCTGTCTGTATTCGATCGTTAGTATTATAATTACGTTTACTCACACGTCTGTTGAAGGTGGGTATGTCTGTCTGAGTCTGTCCAAACCAGAGGTTTCCAACCTTTTTGTCGGATTTACCCCTTGCAAATTTTCCGATAGTAAATTTATTGCTACCCCCCCCCCCTTCTGTTTTGTTCAGAATTTGAATTCACACCTCTATGTCGGGGACATTTTAAAACATCATTTTAATATTTTTTCGTAAAATAGGCTTATTACAAATGTTCTTCTCAACTTTCAGATTAATTTTTTGAATTATCTCTATACAAACAAACAGCAAGGAAAAGAAATTCACTGCTGCGAGGAAGAAATACCCAGACCTGAAGAAATTACACGTGAAAGATAGTTCTTTTTGCTACTATGTCTATTCCTTTGACATGAAAGCGAAGTATCGTAATTTTCTAATAAATGAAAATAGGCCTAAAAACATCGAATAATGCTTTCTCCTCAACAATCATGGCCTCACTCCTGCCTTTGTTTTGTTTCGACTTTAGTA
Organism: Onchidella celtica; assembly: GCA_963931925.1. NCBI lineage: Eukaryota > Metazoa > Mollusca > Gastropoda > Systellommatophora > Onchidiidae > Onchidella > Onchidella celtica. Next base: position 28,393,948 of record OZ007569.1, read on the forward strand.
CCGTGCATGTCATAAAACGTAACCATATCAAGCTTGGTGCGCAGTGTCCTGGCGCGCATGAGTTCTGAAGCAGGACTGCAGATTACTACTTTTATTGTAAGAGAGAGAGAGAGTACGTCATAATGCTTGCCATGCGGGTGTTACTATGCCAGTTGTGAGTTGTTTTCTTCCTAGATCTACATAATCTGTGTGCTGATTGTGCGTGTTGTTTGCAACCCGTTCTTTGCACGGGCCCTTACACTAGTAGTTTTAAAAGATCGAGACCTTAGTCCTTGTTAGTTCTATCTCCGTTTTCTGAAAAAAAGACTGGAGATCTTTCAGTATGCAGAAGAGGTATAACAAATGCACACTTTGACACGTGGTTTAAAAATGCGTTTGTGGCACTTATCAAGCTGTTTTAGAGTTCCGCAAACGCTTAAATTCGAGTTTCTCAGTTGTGCAAAAAGTGCAGTTCGAACAAACAGGAACCAACGCCACGAAATAAGTACAAGCAAATTCACCCCTGAGTAGAAGAAAGTTACCTCCATTTACCCCAGGTTAGCAACGCATGATCTAAGCTTTCTGTCGTCAGTCTTGAATGAGCCCTTTTTTTTTTTTTCAAACCTACTAAGATGAATGACACAACTGCAACTGCTTCATGAAATTTTCATTTGTCTGCTTGACCGCCTAAAAGTACAGCATATTATAATACGCATTATAGATGACCTGGGGATTCTGTTCTAGAATAGATGGACAGACTTACATGTAAAATGAATTTATTCTCGATACAATGACATGGCAAAAGTGCACCGTAAGTTCTGTCATTCAATGCTTGACAAGTGGAAAGTTTTGTTTGTGTGTTTACAAGAAAATGAATATTTTATATCTATACATTTGTGTATCCCTTGTTGATGGAAGAAATACAAAGGACATCGCGGCAGTGAAATAAAACAATATTGTGTTTCTTTGCTTTCAGTCATGTCTGTGTGTATAGAGGGATAGACCTTAACAACAACAACAACAACAACGACAACGAGGAATGATTAAAATGAACAAGGGAAAGGAAAAACAACAACAATATTTAATATAACGAGGACAGGCTCACATGATAACAACGGAAGGCACTGAAACGACGAGAGAATTAGCTCTGAGATAATGACGAATGTTCTTGTCATGATTTTATTGATAGAGATTTTGTTATGTTTTGCCACTGCTTTCGGTATGTTATGGTTCCTCCCCTCACCCCACCCCCCTTTTTTTTTAGGTTTTTCACCAGGAGGTAGTTCTCCAGTTTTGCCCTTGTGATTGTGAATGAAATGGTGTCCCATTTCCTCAGAACACTGAATTAAAACGCAAAGTGCGATAGGATATATATACAAAACAAATTGGATAGAAGACAATTGCCCTGTCATATCATTTCTTCATGCTTCCAAATTAAACTAATTGTCATGATTGTGCGAGTTGTCTTATTATTTAAGGCGAACATCGACAAAACAGTAGCAGTTAAAGGGAGATCCACAGACTTATTTAGTGATTGCTAAAACCTGGCCAATGAGAATGAACAAAAAATGTGAGGTTCTACCTTACTGGTTGGATTTTACATACACACATCGATTGGCTTGACTATATATCAAATTTCGTCTGTTATCAAGTTCCGAGTTATTATATGGCTGGACTGACAGCGTGATGTTCACAATTTCGTAAAGACCGGTCAATATCATGGGTACTTTATGAAGCAGTTATTGAACCACCCATTTTCCCTCTCGGAAATTTCTCTTTATACTTGGACCAGACTCTATACTTTATTGCGTTGGCTATCCATGAAATTTTGACGCAGAGTATTTACAAAAGAACAGCCTTGCTTGTGTTTCAAAGTATAACATTACAAGCCAATGATTTCCCGTACATTACTGCTTTGTTTAAGGCTACAAAGCTATGATTATCAAGAACGGAAACAAATATAGATATTAGAAAAACAAAACTGCAACTTGCATGCTCGACTGTGAGCCATTACATAACTTCATTATTACACAATGAAAGTTCTGATTGTAAAAGCGCTCGCGCCAAACGGTGAATGGCAATTGATAGGCATGTAAATATATCGCTTTTCGCCATGAGGGCCACCAGAGAATAAAATGAAGTGTTCTTTGGTGAAGCGCTTGAGTTCATTACCTGTATAATTTTTTCCACCATTCTTCCAGCCTATATTTTGGAACCTCTAAAGCTGGGATTTCTTTTGTGAAAACGTTGATTTGTTCAGCCATATTTTCGGAACTATGGAAAGATCGCACAATAGGCGAACAATGACCGCTTAGGTGCCTCTTAACAACAATGCAAGAAACATGTCCAAGACGTTAAAGAAAAATTCCACGCCTAAATAAAAGTAAAGAGTGTAAAGAGACGTTCCGGCATATTATCAACAATTGACACAGAAACTAAAACTGCCAAGAATGCCAAAACAAACAACTAGGACAGACTGTTTCATCCCATTCAATATACCCAACTTCACTTGGCACTGTGAACTCGTTATAAATTATAATGTTTGACCGAATTCGCCAAAAAATCGGTTGCAAGTCTCTGTAGAGCACATTCCATCATCCATATACAAAATGTACAGTATTTGGGTGCCCTTTAATCCATCTGATCGTAAGTGCAGCATCGGTGTCTTTCAGTCTGGACGTCCTAACTCTCTACCCCAATGACTTGTGGTCTCACTGATAGGGTCATCTAGACATCCAAGTCCTGATGGACTGTTTGCCAAGCCAGACTATGTTTTGAAGTTCGAATCGCAAATCCTAGTCATTGATGGATGATTTATAGAGCCGGACTTGACCTTTGAAGTTAGAGAGCAAATCCTAGTTAAGCTGACAGTTTTGAGAAATTGGAAGTCTCTGTCATATTTTCAAGACATTTTTCTATATGAACAGACTCAATTCTGTGGGCTGCTTTCTGGTTCGAATTAGGCTGAGGTCCCCGAGAAACCAAAGGATCTCAGATCTCGGCTACTTTCAGACTTAGTGGTCTCTGTTAGCCCTGGACCAGGAAAGTTAGACAGAAGTGCATTTAAAACGCTAAATCAAAATGTGGCAAAGAGGAAACGTTGTGCGTTGTAAAGACCCGCGAAAACAAAAAATTATGCAGAACAATACAATAAAGCGCAAAAGAAATTAACGACAAATCAAGCTTTCGATCTGCAAACAAGTGTTCCGAAATCCAGGGCCAATATACAACTATTTCAGGGATGGGCGGTTGTCCTTTGAAGACTGCTCTCCACAAAATTTCTTTTCTCATAAAAATAGGGATAAAAAAACTGATAAAATAGGGATTTGATTTTAATATATGAAAAGACCAACACCTACAAGAGGCAAATTTGGTATGATCTGTAGGGGACATTATCATTCATTATGTTATTATTGCAGGTATTATTATTATTGTTATTACTATTATTATTATTTTTCACAAGTATTATTATTATTATTACTATTATTATTTTTAAAGTTGCGCTGTTCGGGCTTCACTTTTAATACCCAACCAAACATTTCATAAAACTTATTTTCTCCAGATAAGCTGTCTTCATTCTAAAATGCCTGTTTAATCACCTTTCCCTCGAATCTGTTTTTACATCACACCACTTTGCCCACGCCACCAGAGAGGGAGACCTTATTAACGCTTCGTCGCCTTTAATGATCACCCAAGTCTCAGTTTATTTCTCGCAACGCTTTCTACCGTCACCACTTCTACACTGGGACTGAATACGCACTCTCTCTCCAAACAACCAAGTGGGGGAGATAATTCAGTCGACATTACCAGATCTTCGAGACATCTTGTGAAGTAGACCAATAATGAAGTAAGGCTATTTCATAATAACAATTTGTGTGTGGTACAGTGGCGGACAAAATGTAATCGGAAACTGTCATCGTTTCTACAATGAAATGGCTAGCAAAACCTAATTAGATGTATGCACTTGAAATGGAATGATACAGCATGTTATATAATCTTCTTCTGGATTGTTTAAAAATAAATACATAATGTTCCTTGAAAATGTGTTTATTGGTATTTAGTTCGTGTAACAGAATTCACTGTGGATGGCCTTTCTTGTCCAAGAAGTCAAACATACACCAAATAACGACTACAAATAAAATAATAATGGTAAAATTATTGACGAAGGCTAAAGAACAGTTCCATACTCCAATCACTACTTTTGGAATAAAGCCAGGAGTATTCCATATCACAGAAAAAATAAATACATAAATAAATTATAAAATGGGATGGAATAGTTACACCTAAAATCCTCCAATGTGTCGCAAACTGGGAATTTGTGACAAAATGATATTTTTGCCCTGACTTTTCTGATTTTCTGGTTTTAAAAAATATATAAATCAATAGTTTCTCGCTCCTATCAGTGCACCTACAGTATCAAAGGCATATATCTTGATTTGACATTTATGCTACAATTAGGAAAACAAACAAACAAACAAACAAACACAGTAATCCGAACAAAACAACAACAAATCTGATCTAATTTGCGTTTTTTAAGTGGTGGGAGGGGTGGGGGGAATTTTCTGAAGTTTCAATTAATGCAAGCAATTCTGCTTTCGAGCACTTTATGGTAGTTTATGGCAGCCTACACTGACCTAATCGACCCACACTTTTCAAATCTTTGTGCATTTGTCGCCAGTAGAAGACTGAAGCCTGTGTGACCATGACTTTATTTTGGTAAACATGATTTTAATTATCTCGGTTTTTTGTCCACGGGCTAATGTTTTCTCATGACCTATCTTTCATTTCCTCCCTCCCGCTACCCTTGTCATGGTAACTTCCTCTTCTACTGCTTTTCCTCCCTCCACAAAAGGGCAGCAGACCTCGAAAATCCTTGCTAATGAACAAACTTGTCCTTTGTTTGGGAGACTGTTCTTTGACTCAATTGTCGTAGGAACCTTTCCCGTCTTCCAAGCCCTTCGCAATCGCCGGCTTACCATGCTCGACGGTGACATTTTCTGCCCCGCCGGACCGCACAGAGGTTTTAATGAGGTTCTGGATTTGCGGGTCTAGGGGTGCTGTGGATCTTTTGGGCGCATGCGTGGTAAACTTCCAATGCTGCTGGTCTTCCTGTTTGATGTCTACTTTTCCGCTTTAAACATGAACACAAGCTTGCCAACTGATGCGAGTGGCGGTGCAATAAAATGATCACAGTATGCATGGTTTTTCCCAGGCTTTCAGTTCCCACATTTGCGAAATTAATGTAGTGGGCCACTCAGATTTGCCAGCAGAACGTGCCATGTTTACAGAAGATGAAATTCCATGTGCTTTGTTTGTTGCTTTTTTTTTTTCTCATGTCTTCTCTTTTCTCTCTATCCCTAAGAGTCACAAATGAAAATGGAAGCTGTTAAATCCTCTCTCCTCATAACATGTTTTCCGGCCATGCACTTTCCAATTCCTGAAACTCGCCTTCATTTTAGCCACACAACCAGACCAACGGTTTGTGTACCTTTTTTTTTTTTTCTGACGGCATTTTGCCCCTGGGCTGCAGCTGGAAGGCCTTCAACCCAAACCAACACTTTCCCGAGTGCAATAACCCAAATTGGAGGCGGTTCACATTACACTGTTCCACCAAAACTATAGTACTGGAAGAACTTCGTTAATGAGACATTAAAATTTGTTGTAAAGTAATATCTTCAATACTTTCTTCAGGTCCCGTTACCTCGTGTTCCTCTGACAAGTTTGAGATGCTTCCAATGGTTGTCATTTTCATTTCCTCCTCTTCCCTCCCACTACTCCATCCCATCCCCCCCCCCCCCAGGAAATGCTGATAAAATGATATTTAGAAAGTCTAACCTGACCTTCGATGCGCCCTTCCCTTCATCCCCCCCCCCTCCCCCGGCACGTCCAAAGACAAACAAAAAACCAAATGTGGAAGTCCATTTGTTATCGTGATTAAAAAAAAAAAATGAAACACTGAACCAGGCAATTTATGTTTCAAATGAAGTCACTGCTCTACGTTAATGGCTATGTCAGACTTATGCCAAAAGACAACTGACGGTTCATTGTATTCCTGAGCATGGGGGCTTTCAGATAATATTATAGAAGAAGAAATGCGCCGATAGGAAAATGTAATAATCCAATGGAATCATAATGGCATAAGTCACCAAATGACTGGAAAAGAAATAAGTTTTTTCTTAATATCTCAATAAGGGTAAAAAAAATTACTTATGCCATTAGAGTACAGCAGTGACGATATAAAACAAAATAATAATATAACCTGATAAATTGTCGGTTACTCCGACCCCAGTCTGAAATGCTATATTAAATTTGATGTCTGTATTATTCCAATGTCAGTTAATTAGTTTTAATGTCAGATTTAGACAGAGATTGACTGGGCATTCGTATGATGTGGAAAGGAGAGTCAAAAATCAAATGGCAAATTTTATGATAAGGAAGCAAATTCGGCGCCAGGCATACTGTCTCTCTGGGTCTAAACTGAACGCATCTTATGTTATGGTAAGACTGATTTTTTATTTTTTTTGTCGTGGGTGACAACTTGGCTAGTAGCCGTGAAGGGGGATATTATACGGTATATCGTTATTTTTTTTATTAATGTCATATTTAGGTTTGCGTTCTTTTGTGATATCCGCGTTTTTTTTTTTTTCGTTTTTTTATTTTTTATCACCCGATTGAAATATTAGTTCCTCTCACAATCGAAAGGTACGCGCAGAAATTTGTGGATTCGTGTTGCGTGGTATGCCAGTCACACTTCAGGCCTCAAGAGAGTGCATGCGTGAGGCGACCATCATGCGTGTGTACTAGTGATAATAACCACTCGTGAACTGACAAGGAGACCATCCATAATTCTGACGATTTTTGACCCTTTTCTCCTCCCTTATGCTTGGCCTCAGTCCATCCATACCGTCCTCGTTTTTTGGAAGCTTACGAAAATTAAAATGGTTAGTGTACATGGTTCAATAACTGTAACTGGCATTTCGCATGGGTTATTTGCCCATTTGACTCTTCATTAGAAACACGATTTTCATATAAACAGACAGCCCAATTTGCTGAGGAAGAAGGGAAAAAACATCAATAAAACCAATTAATGTTTTAACTTCATTACTATGATTCAAAAGCGCACGTAAGCTCCCCAGAGCGTACACACTTTTTGGATGGCACCAAAAGCCGGAGCTGCTATTTTTTTGCTTGTATTTGTGACTGCTCGTGTTATTCCTGATGTCGTTTATTGTTTCTGATGTTGAAGTTGCTGCTACCTCCATGTTTTATTAAATTTGATCATTTTAACTTGCGCCTTTTCCCAAATAAGCTTAAATGCCTTTTAAAAAAACTTCAAAGAGATCTTAATCAGCAGTTACTTCCAATTACCAGAACAAACATGATTACACCGCCCAAAATAGCCCCGGCAATTCAAATAAACACTGCGGGATGTTCAATTTCCTTCCAGCCTTGGATAAAAAATGCGAATTAAAAACCTCTTCGAAAATTGCTGTTCATGCGTCTTTTTTTTTTTTTTTTACATTCAATAAATTAATGAATATAATTACGGTTTTCACGGGCGTGATCGACAGAAAATTGCATGCTGTCTAAGGATGTGGTCACATCATTTCCTCCTAAGCGCAAACCAATGAAAATGCTTCTTAATGTTCGAGTTCTCTTTTTTTCCACTCTTTCTCCTCATTCATCTGCAAAGAAATGAGATTATTCCCATTTTCCCTTATAAAAACTGACATCATCTATATCGTCAGGTTCTCTTTATTATTTTATATGTTTTATTACAGTCTAGCCAGTTTTTCTGCTTTGTATCTGTAATTATAGAGAGACCTTAGCCATGTAAACTGGTTATTTCCTCAGTGGTTTTAGATGCCAGGCCGAGGGAGAAGTAAAGGAAAGGAGAGACTGTGAAATAATTGTTTACTTTGGAAGCTTTCAAAAACATTCCACACTGTTTTCATGATTCCGGCGATGTTTTCGTATTCAATGCAGGAGTATTCAGCCCATAAGTGGCATGTTCTTTGAAAACACACGAAGTCACGTTCACTCATCTAAAAATTCACTTCCCTCCTTCATCCTCTACCCATCATTTTTGTCGATGTCCATACGACTCTTTGAGACACCATACATCTCATAAACCTTCCACATATTTATTATTATGTAACTGAAATTTATCTGGATTGAAATGTCCAGACTAGATAACATTATATCATCCTCTTCCACCCCATTATTATCCCACTTGGAAATGCCTCTTCGCATTAATTAGGCCAAATGGGAATGGATGTGACTGAACATTTGTAAGTAATCCCAGCTTGAGATCAATGGGTTGATCATGGTATCAAAGCTCGTAAGAGACGAAAATTAAAACTTGGTAGCTTTTGCTTAATTGGCAAATAATTGCCAGCACCGCGGCTTCTAGTAATATAGAAAATGAGCGTCTGTCCAATAATGCTGAGTCGGTGCATCAAACCCAAATTCAACAAGTGCCTGTAGCCGAATATCTCTCGATAGACATACAGCCCATGCAAAATGTAACTTGAAGTTATAGAACTTCAAGTCCTTACCATGTACATTCGCCATTCTAATATTCGTACGCTTGTAAAAACAGGGGACTGGAGTGTCACGAGTGGAGTGAGCGATAGTTAATAATTACGGGGGGAAAGGAGGAGAGTAAAATTAACGCACGTAGACAAGTGGGGGAAAGCGTGCATGTTATGAGTGGTGGGGGTCTGAAGGAGGCGAGAGCGCTGTATTACTATCACTGCAAGTTAGAACGTCCTAAAGAGCGGACGCAAGAGAAAGCCCAGTGAGCGAACATAAGGGGAGCAGTCGGAAGACTAGTGAGAGAGTTTTTTCCAGTGATGACTGGTAGGTGAAACGATGATTGATAATTATGATTGATGTATTATATTCGTCTATTACCATGATGTAAATAAGTATATGTGAGGAATGTGGAAGTCCTTGATATTGGATATAGCAATGTGCGCCATGAGCGATAGATGAAAGTTGAGTTCATGGATTTGTAGCACGAGTGAGTATTGTGTACTACGATGGAGGTGTGTTACCGTAAGATGTTTGGTGAGTGAAATGTGAACTATTGTGTGTACGCTTCATGAGTTGTAAGGAGAGGTGGAGTGAATAGAAATGGTATGGTATTATACCAATGTAATGTTATTCTTGTAGGTGTCGGGGACGGGCCAAAGAGCCACCTCGGTGAGCACAGGGGATAGGCCAGCATAGGGCCGGAGGCCACACATAGGCCAAGAGTGAGGCTGTCGTGCAGGACAGTAGAGGCACATAAAGTCGTGGCAGTCTGGCCACGGACAGGGACGTAGATATGAGCGTGAATGTGCTAATTGAAAGGATAATGTACTATTGCCATGTTGATGGGCTATTGAAATGATAATGTACTATTGCCACGTTGATGGGCTATTGAAATGATAATGTACTATTGCCATGTTGATGGGCTATTGAAATGATAATGTGCTATTGCCCTGCTGAGGTGCTAGTGGAATGCTAAGGTGTTATGGCAATAGGAAGGTAATATTGAGAGACTGCGGTGCCAGTGAATTATTAATGTGCTATTAAGACCCTGAGGGGAGAGGCTGAGGCCGAAGTGTCTTTAGGAAGTAACTACCGGGTTGTGGATCCGAGGAAGAGTGCATATGGGAATAAGGCCGTTGTACGGCAGTTAAGTTCAATAATATAATATATGTAATTGCGCTATTATCTGTATAATTATGTTTAATAAATGTGTGAGTCTGATGGGTTGGTCTGTTAAGTGTTTAACTTGTTTGTTCGTGATTGTTGTCCTGTCATAACTTATTACATCTCCCAGTCTGGGATTTGTGACACTGGGGGCTCGTCCGTTGTGACACTGGGGGCTCGTCCGTTGTGACTCGTCCATTTTCGTAATATTTAGTTGTAGTTAGTTAGTAGGTATTTTTCAGTGGGCAATTGTTACTTTAGTTTTTGTCCACGTAGTACTTATCTTGTGGTAGGAATTTGTGCTGTTGTCCTTGTTCGTGGGATGAATGGAAATTTCATGATGGTATAATTTATGTATATTTATGAATATGTATTGATGCATGGATTTTGATGAATATGTATTAATGTGTACTTAAATTTCTGCAGAGTGTGTGTGCCAGCCTGTAGAGGTCAAGCAGCCAGAGCTCCGAGAAAGGGGAGAAATTGAAATCAAGGGTGAAAGTTAAGTGAAAAATTTGTGCCCTGGATTGAGGGCTGTCTTTTCATCTGTCTTTTTCTCTGTTTTTGCTGTTTTTGTTGTCGTTATAGATTATACGGGCGGTGGCGCGGGTTTGCTGTGGTGAGCGTAGTTTATCCTCTTCGGGAGGTGGGCTAAACTTGGAACCGCGTTCATCACAGTGAACAGTTCTATAGGGACCTGTATTTTTGTTTAGATTGTGCCGTTCCATCTTCCTCCTTGTTTTAGGAAGACGTTTCTCTTGTCCCTCTCTTACCTATCTGTAGATACGTTCTTTTTTTTCAGACTCTGTTCTTGTTCGTACCTTGTAGTGTAATCGGCGTAGTTAGGTTGCATTTTTTTCCCATTATATTTTCTTTTTTAGGTCTTTGTCCTAGTCTGGTTCGTTGTTCCTCGATGTCCTTGTGGTCCTTCTTCTGAAGTTCTTCATTTTTGTCTTTTCTTTTCTCTTTTTATTATTAATAGTGCTGTACATTTAATGAATATAGAATTAGTTAGGAAGTAGGTTATAAAATGTTCAGTAGGTAAATTTCTGAATTGTATTTGAGACAATTGGGTGTTGTTATATCTGGTGTGATCTCAGGTCTCTGGTCGTGTCGTTAGTGATCATACCGACAGGTTGGTCTTTTTCATAATACATAAAATATCCATAAATCTGTGAAATGGCGGATCTCCGTGAGCTCATGAAATTGGGTACGGAACTTGGCCTTGAGGGAGAGGAGCTGCGCAGCTGGATTAAAGAGCAGCAGGCGGAGTTGCGCGATGAGCGTGCTAAAGATAGAGAGCGAGAAAAAGAGGCTAAGGCTCAGGAGCAGGAAAGGGAGTTTAAGTTAAAGGAGTTAGAAGCTCAGCAACAGGAGAGACAGGCTAAGGAAAGGGAGCAGGAGATAAAGTTAAAGGAGATAGAGGCGCAAGTAAGAATCGCCGAGTTGGAAATCAAGAAGAACACGCCAACGGAAACAGTTGAGCGGCAGGGGCAAAATAAAGGTGGCGTTAGGATTAAGCTGCCTACGTTCGACGACCGGAAGGACGACATAGACGCCTTCCTTTACAGGTTCGAACTGAACGCACAACTGCAATGGGGGGAGAATAAACAATTATGGTCCACGTACCTGGCTTCCTTGTTGCAGGGGCGAGCGTTAACCTACTTTAAAGAGCTACAGCGCGAAGACGTACATGATTATGATAAGCTGAAGTCTTTGCTGCTTCGCCGATTTGCGCGTACCGAGGAATATTTCCGGGAGCAGTTTAGGCGAGCACGTGCGGATACCAGGGAGGACTTTGCTGCCTTCGTCGCGAGACTAACGGAATATTTCACGAACTGGATGGACTTGGCGCATGTGGGCGCCGATTTTGCTAAATTGAAAGACCTAATGATCCGTGACCAGCTCTACGCGTCGTGCCATAAAGATCTGGTGGCTTTCCTGAAAGAAAACGAACCCGCGACGGTGCAGGAGGCGTCTAAGTTGGCGGAAGCATACCGTACGGCACATCCGTCCAAACCAGTCGCGAGGGCGTACGTACAGGATGCTGGTTACGTCGCCGTGGTTGAGGGGTCGCCGACAGGACATAAAGACAGGTCGCGTCAGCGTGGTGCCTATAATGGGCAAGCCCAGGGGCAACGTAGGGGGTATCACCAATCACCTGCATATGGATCCGGTAAGTTTGACCGAGCAGGAGGGCTAGGTCGCGGTAATGGCCGAGGGCGATTTGTGACCTTTGCCGATGACCGACGGCATAGGGACTTTAGTTCCGGTCGCGATGGGTCACGGGGACCCAGGTCTAGCGGAGCACAGGGAGCGGAACGTTGGACTTGCGGACGCGTGGGGCATTTTTCACGCGATTGTAGGGCCGCGAAGTGTTGGAACTGCGGAAGAGCAGATCACATCAGCGTGAATTGCCCTGCAGGTAGGATAGCGGCGAGCGTGGATGGCAATCACGGGAGCTCCACTCCATGTTCCCCTAATAAATTTCACCATGCGGCTGCGTGTGTTACATCGGACAACGGAGGCGGACAGTATTCTAAGTGTCCCAGTTGTGAGAAGTTATCTTCCGGTGTTTTACCTTGTGGGAGAAAGATCCCCGTTATAAATTCATGTCATACAGGACGTGGTCTTAGGGTTTATCCGGGGTTTGTTGGGGACGAACCGGTCTCGGTTTTACGAGATACAGGATCTACCATTGTGGGAGTGCATAGGGACTGCATTCGGGATTCACAGCTTACAGGTGAGACTGTCCCGTGCATCCAATTTTCAGGGGCCATAGAGAAATTACCCATGGCAAAGATAGTGATAGATACGCCTTTCCTTAGCGGGGAAGTCGAAGCAGTCGTTGGTTGCTTTCCAGGCGCCCAGCTCATCATTGGTAATGTATCTCGGGTAGGTTCCCCTTCCGAGGAGAATGTGCAGGCATGGTCACAATCAAAAGGTATTGACTTTTGTGCCGCAGTCGAGACACGTCGACAGGTACGTCATAGGACTAAGATTAGACCTTTGGCAACGCCAGCGGTCAACCTGGATATCACACCAGAGCGCTTGGCGACATTACAAAAGGAGGACCCATCATTGAGCCCATGTTTTGAGGAGGCGCGAACGGAGAAAACGAGGAGATATAAGAACGGGTCGTCTTCCTTTGTAATTCAGGCGGGCATTCTGTTCCGTAAGTATGTAACGGGGGCCTCCATTTTAAAGCAGGTCGTTGTGCCAGCGTTGCTAATCGCAACAGTATTGCATTTGGCACATGATGTCCCATTAGCGGGTCATATGGGGATAGCTAGAACCAAAGAAAGGGTTCTTAAGAATTTTTACTGGCCATCCATCGACAGAGATGTACGGTTATATTGTAAGACGTGCAGTGCGTGCCAAAAGACGACGCATAAGGGTCGTACACCCCAGGCTCCTCTTCAAAAGATCCCCACGGTTTCGGAACCGTTTAAAAAGGTTTCGATAGACCTTGTTGATTTAAGAGAAAGATTATCTTCAGAGCGCACTATAGCAGAAGAAGCGTCTGGTATCGCTTCGGGGAGAGCAAAAGCCTATAAAGATAGAGGATCCAAACTGAGAATTTTTAAGCCAGGAGACAAGGTCCTATTGTTATTACCTACGGACCATAATAAGTTACTGATGACATGGAAAGCGAGTTGTTTCAAAGGTAGATTAGGCTATCCACATTGATGGATCGAGTAAGGTTTTCCATGTTAATATGCTACAGAGATGTTATGAGAGACCAGAGTATCTGTATTCTCATACTGGTGTTGAAGGACATACCTAATGTCGTGTCATTCTTTGACGATATAGCATGTCATACGTCGACATGGTCTGATCATATTCAGACACTAACAGTAATTTTTAAACGATTACGTCATTTTGGGTTAACTGCTAAACCCGCAAAGATGGATTTGGCATGTCCAGAGATAGTATTCTTAGGACATATCGTGGGTAGAGGTGTTCAGAGACCTGAAGTAACAAAAATTGACAAATTAGTAGGGTTGCAAATCCCTAAAACAAAGAAACAAGTCAGAAGCTTAGTGGGAATTTTAAATTATTACAGAAAGTTCATTCCAAATTTTTCCTCCTTGTCATCTTCTCTTACTGACCTTACTAAGAAGGGACAACCCGATAAGGTCCAGTGGACGTCTGAATGTCAGACAGCATTTGATAATTTGGTGACAGCATTATCATCGTCACCCATTCTGATATTACCCGATTTTCGATCTAATTTTATCCTCAGAACGGATGCGTCGGACTCTGGTGTCGGCGCTTGTCTTCTACAGGAGAAGAACGAATGTTTCCATCCTGTATGTTATGTCAGTAGGAAGTTATTGCAGAGAGAAAGAAAGTATTCTGTGATAGAGCGGGAGTGTCTTGCCATTGTGTGGTCCGTCCAGAAATTGGGACGTTATCTCATGGGACGAGAATTCTGTATCCAGACAGACCCCAAGCCACTGACATTTTTGTCGAAGAATCGTTCGTCCAGCCCACGCTTGTCTAGATGGGCATTGGCTTTGCAGCCGTATACCTTCGTTATTCAACCAATTCCAGGAACCAGCAATCATATCGCCGACTACCTTAGTCGAGCCTAGGGGAAGAGTTCAGGAGCTTATACATCGGAGGACAGGAACATTGACAGGATCTGTGTGAATGAGTCGTCGACTTTAAAATATTGACATTATAAATATGATATGAAGAATGGTTGATAGGTTGATTGGTTTTTGATTCTGTATTAGGTATTGTGTTTAGTTAGCTATTGATGATGTGATACATATATGCATAGTGCAGGGCATATTGATCCCCATATTTTCCCCTGATTCCGGTATTTTATGTGCTAGGGGCATTGGTAGGTCATTTTTATGTAAGTATTGCTCACGCTCACTCGTTGACAGTCACCTTGATGCGATTTGAAATTAATTGCATTAATTTTTTTGGGGTGGGGGATAATGTCACGAGTGGAGTGAGCGATAGTTAATAATTACGGGGGGAAAGGAGGAGAGTAAAATTAACGCACGTCGACAAGTGGGGGAAAGCGTGCATGTTATGAGTGGTGGGGGTCTGAAGGAGGCGAGAGCGCTGTATTACTATCACTGCAAGTTAGAACGTCCTAAAGAGCGGACGCAAGAGAAAGCCTAGTGGGCGAACATAAGGGGAGCAGTCGGAAGACTAGTGAGAGAGTTTTTTCCAGTGATGACTGGTAGGTGAAACGATGATTGATAATTATGATTGATGTATTATATTCGTCTATTACCATGATGTAAATAAGTATATGTGAGGAATGTGGAAGTCCTTGATATTGGATATAGCAATGTGCGCCATGAGCGATAGATGAAAGTTGAGTTCATGGATTTGTAGCACGAGTGAGTATTGTGTACTACGATGGAGGTGTGTTACCGTAAGATGTTTGGTGAGTGAAATGTGAACTATTGTGTGTACGCTTCATGGGTTGTAAGGAGAGGTGGAGTGAATAGAAATGGTATGGTATTATACCAATGTAATGTTATTCTTGTAGGTGTCGGGGACGGGCCAAAGAGCCACCTCGGTGAGCACAGGGGATAGGCCAGCATAGGGCCGGAGGCCACACATAGGCCAAGAGTGAGGCTGTCGGTGCAGGACAGTAGAGGGACATAAAGTCGTGGCAGTCTGGCCACGGACAGGGACGTAGATATGAGCGTGAATGTGCTAATTCAAAGGATAATGTACTATTGCCACGTTGATGGGCTATTGAAATGATAATGTACTATTGCCATGTTGATGGGCTATTGAAATGATAATGTGCTATTGCCCTGCTGAGGTGCTAGTGGAATGCTAAGGTGTTATGGCAATAGGAAGGTGATATTGAGAGACTGCGGTGCCAGTGAATTATTAATGTGCTATTAAGACCCTGAGGGGAGAGGCTGAGGCCGAAGTGTCTTTAGGAAGTAACTACCGGGTTGTGGATCCGAGGAAGAGTGCATGTGGGAATAAGGCCGTTGTACGGCAGTTAAGTTCAATAATATAACATATGTAATTGCGCTATTATCTGTATAATTATGTTTAATAAATGTGTGAGTCTGATGGGTTGGTCTGTTAAGTGTTAAACTTGTTTGTTCGTGATTGTTGTCCTGTCATAACTTATTACATCTCCCAGTCTGGGATTTGTGACATGGAGGGCTGAGGCCAAATATAGGAAATGCATACTGAGGGGGGGGGGGGGGGGTTACTTGAATCGTCGCCTTGGGTTTTTAGTGCTTTTTTTTTTTTCTGTTGTTATTGATGTTTTTTCTCTACTTTTTTTTTTTCTTGGCTTGCTTCTTCTTGTTCCTGCTGATAATTCGAAAGCTTTCCATCTCCTTTTGGTCTTGTCTTTTCATCCGATGGGGAGACATGACTTTTAGTGGTCACATCGCTCGTTTTCTGT
Organism: Onchidella celtica; assembly: GCA_963931925.1. Classification (NCBI taxonomy): domain Eukaryota; kingdom Metazoa; phylum Mollusca; class Gastropoda; order Systellommatophora; family Onchidiidae; genus Onchidella; species Onchidella celtica. Next base: position 28,410,035 of record OZ007569.1, read on the forward strand.
TCTGTTTTTGTCCACCCATAGCGTGCACTCCCCACTTAACTGAGTAAATAACGGAAGGGAGTGCCCGACCTCGGTTGTTTACATGGGCCGGGAAAACATAATCCCATCCTAAAGACTGCATCCAGTGCCGGTCTGAATTGTAGGCGGTACACAGACCTATAAATACCCTGCAGCACGCAGCGACTCTTTGGATCTAAATATCAAAAATATTAGCGTGCCGACACTGGGACTGTCCGCTCCCGTTCCCTGCAGCGCTTTCACATCAACAAGAGGACGGCAGAGTGAGCCATGAGTTGTGCCCCATTTTCTCTTCTAAAAACCCAATCTAAGGGAGGAAAGAAAGCATTGTCGCATCTCCCAAACGATCTGACAGTGGAAGGAGTTTGGAATGCAAAAGACGTCTCGAGATCTGGGGGGAAACTGACACGTTCAGAATGTGGAAATGCATGGTGAGTAGTGCCGTTGGAGCTTTTCTGCTCTGTCACCCGCAAAGGCTGGATGGTGGTGTGTGCCGGAAATGACGAATGGACGCAAGGAAGGTGAGATGATATTCGGAGAAGACAGAGAAGATGGATGGAGAAACAAATGAGCGGATAGAAGGCGGGATAAGCTGCATTACGGAGACCTCATTAAAAAATGTAATTAACGCGTGCCAGATATCTATCACTTGTTGTAATGAGGCGTACATGAGAGGCTTACAGGGTCTAGATGGGAGTCTCTTTGATAAACTGTATTTCACCACTAATGGTCGATGTTGTCTTCTTGCATCAAAATATATGTATATCGATTGTATTCATTTGATTTGGACTGGCAGATACTGAGATAGGCAGGCAGACGGGGTGATAGACAGACACAAGACGGTCGAACGGACGATGAGACAGACAGGCAGGCAGAAAGGCAGGTAGGTAAACAGGCAGATAGGTGGATAGGCAGATAGGTGGGAAAGTAAGCAGGTCGGTAGGTGGTACGTAGGTAGGTAGGTAGGTAGGTGAGTAGGTAGGTAGGTAGGTAGGTAGGTAGGTAGGTAGGTAGGTAGGTAGGTAGGTAGGTGGGAAAGTAAGTAGGTAGGTAGGTGGATAGGTGGTTGTGTCGGTAGGTAGGTAGGTAGGTGGGAAAGTAAGTAGGTAGGTAGGTGGATAGGTGGTTATGTCGGTAGGTAGGTAGGTAGGTAGGTAGGTGGGAAAGTAAGTAGGCAGGTAGGTGGATAGGTGGTTAGTTCGGTAGGTAGGTAGGTAGGTAGGTAACATGAGAGAGGAAGTCGTCAGTAATTCAATTTTTGATAATGCCTCAGAGGACCAAATGAGCAGGAAATGCTCGTATTGCTTGATTTTTCTTTTTCGTTTCTTTCTTTCCCGGGATGGCGTATCAAGAAGTGCACAACATTATATGTAATTCACAGACATTTAAGCACTTCTGCGCAGATAAGAAGGATATAGACCGAAAACAGCGACCGCAACCAACATCAGTCATCACAAAGTCTAACCGACAGATATAAGATGGGACCTATAGACTGATGACCATGGATGGAAAGGAAAAGAAAGAAAATGCAAGGTGGCGATCGGTTCTGGAGTTAACTTGAGAAAGAGATGAAATGGAATGGAAGAATGACAAAGAGGAGGTATGAGGCAGAAGAAGCTCGGGGTGTTGTGGGAAAATTGTATTGTGGGTCGAGATAGGGATATGAGGCCGGAATGAACACTGTAAACAAGATAGTCAGAGGATGGAAAGGCATGAAATACGGGGATAGCCGACGGCAGATAATGAGTGATAGAAGAAATATGAACGCAGCGAAGCTGGTGATGAAAAGTATATCGACAAAATGAAAACGGAGAAATAAAGAAGAGAAGGTTTATGAGTTCCACGGTGTGTCAAGCAGAAGAAAACGCAGTCTGAAGAGAACGAGGATAAGGAACGTAATAAGAAATGAGAGAGAGCGAGATGGAGAGGAATGAAGAGAGAGAGACAGAGAAATGGAGAGAGAGAAAGGAAGAGCGAAATTATGAGATATGAGAGAGAGAGTGTGTGTGTGTGTGTGTGTGTGTGTGTGTGTGAATGTTGATCATGGCGAGAGAGAGGGAGTGAATGTTGATTATGGCAAGAACGACACAGAGAGAAAGAGAGAGAGAGAGAGCGGGGTAGAAGAGAGGAAGAGGGAGAGAGCATGCGGATGCTGTCTGCAGCAACAGAGAGCGAGAGAGAGAGCGGAAGTTGACTGTAGCAAGAGATATAGACAGACAGACAAAATGGGCATGAGAAGGAGAAGTTCCTGACGGACAGAAAAAAAATCAGGACAGACCCGATCCCGAGTCGATAACTGACAAAATAACTTTGGGTTTGTCTCCCCTTCTTTACCAGGACACTATTAATGATGATAGAGCAATGCTATATTGACTGAGACAGACCGGATTACAGAAAGTGTGAGCTAACAAGCATACAATTTACGAGGCCGGGACACGAAACTTGCGAGGGCAAAATGGAAATACGGAGAACGAGGGAAATTTGGTGCAACGGAGAAATATCAAATAATGGCGAGAGAAATCCGGAAATTAAACCTGGTCAGTTCATTATGTGGCTTTGTAAACAACTAAGGAAAACATGAAGTTGCGTCAAGAGCGAATCAATAGCGGTTTTTTCCCCCCAACATCCACCCTGCTTGTTTTTCATTCGTCCATGTAACCAGTGAGTTTATACGCTTGTCACCTGTCCCTGTGACCTCTCTTTGTTCATGTTATCTGTTTCTCCACCCAGCCTTCTACCCCTCTGTCCCAGACAATCCATCCTTAAATCTGAATTTTCTGCATTCGTTGTTATGTCCGTCCTGCCGAAGCCTGTCTATTTAAATAGACATCCGTTCATACTCAAGAAAACATCTGCACACCCACTTGGCCTTTCCCAGACAATCCACCAATCTATCCATCAATCCATGTATCCATTCTTCCATCTGTCCATCCATCCATTCACCCATCCGTCCGTCCAGCCATCCATCCATCCATCCATCCACCTATCCATCCACCAGTTAATGCGTCCGTCAGTGTACATCCTTCGGTTGCTCTCGAGAACGAATCAATATGACACGGTGAGAACAGAGAGGAAAGAAAGAAAGAAAGAAAAAAGGACACTGGTGGTTGGAAGGGTTTTGCTGTATGGGTGAGAGTGTGAAAGGAAAAAAAAAAGAAAAGAGAATGCAAGAAAAGAGGAAGAAAGAGGGGGAAAAAGCTATGGGAAAGCAATATCCTCGTAAATAAGCTATGTAGAATTGCAAAGACAATTAACATGAACCCGGTTTCTGAAAGAATATATACTTGCGTTAAATAGACACACACAAAACAGAATACGCTTTTATTTTCTTTGGACTGGTAAAGAAATGCCCCAGGGCTATGTCCTGATTTTAAGCTCGGACGTCAAATAGATTCTTCCATCATCATCATCATCATCAGTTGCCTTGTCTGGAACAGACATTGGCGATCATGGCTCTCCATTCGGAGATCTGGGATCTGTCATCAGCCAACCTCAAGAAGGAGTTGTTGTTGTGACGTTTATTTGTTGTCCATGAATTAAGACTTTCAGTGAAAGTTTTTCTCTGTCTACCCCTGCTTTTCCTGCCTTCGATCTTCCCTGTGACTGCTAGATGTTCGAGGCTCCTGAGGCAACAGATGTGTCCTAGAAATTTTCAGTTGCCTCTGTGTTATTGTTTTAATTAATGATCTTTTCAGATTGGAGTCTCTAAATTCTGACCCATTTGATTTGTCTCCATCCATGACATTCTCAATATTCTTCTAATAAACCACATCTCTGCTGCTTCTAGTTTCATCTCTATTTCTTAGTTCATTGTTCAACATTCACATCCGTATAAAAGCACTGACCAGACATAATATGTTTTCATGACTCCGATATTAGTGGTCTTCGATGCAAATTTTAGATTCTTCTATAAACACGCATAGGTTGTATGCACGGATTTCAAGTGATCTCTCACATCTTTGGCGATAAATGATTCGTATTTTATTGTGATCACACAAGTGTATAGTGGCCGGAAACTTTCCTTGCAAACGAATTCTCAATACTCACTACTTCTCTTTCAGTCAAAGTGACATATATGTGATATGTACCTACCTGACATGTCTTATTAAACCAAGGCTGTTGTTGGGGAAGAAAGCTGAAGAGAGAAGATACTGATTTGTTTTCGCTGCTCATACACAGCTTACTTTGTAAGATAAGGTGGTCTAGAGGCAAGGTGCTCGCCTGTCATGCCAAGGGTCCCGGGTTCAAAACCCAGCCGGTGCAGGCATGTTGGAAGTTTGGGATTTTTCTCATATTTTCGTGTCACTGATTCTATTGGTGGATGGGATCGAGTACCTAGTCTTCTCGGATAAGGACAAAAAAAATTCGGAGGGCCCGTGTGCACGTTGCGCACGTTAATGATACCTTGGCAGTTGGAAACGGAAAGAGCAGACAGAACAGGCCGCTGCCCGGGCAAAATTAAATACAGTTCATCCCTACCATTCCTTCCCCCTCCCTCCATCACCCCCCCCCCCCAAAAAACCGCCAACCGGCGCTGTGCTGTGGCGACGACGTGCCTGTTCCACTCATAACTATGCTGCAATTGCACAAACGCAAATTCCCCAAATGGAATTAAAGAAGTATACAAATACAAATACAAGATACTACAGTCCTAAAACAGCAGGCTCTTAAACCAATGGGTATTTTAGATAACAACAAAAACAGCTAGACGGCTTTAAAACAGAGGGTTGTGCACTGCATTGCAGAGGTTTCGTTATCCGCTGTCGAACATTTCCGAACTTGATTTCCTAAACAGATCAATACTGTCAATGAATCGTGAGTGACGGATTTAGATTCTATCCCTCAATTAATCAACAAACACAAAAATTGAAGACATCGTATGTGTTTCACGTTGCTGAATGATTGAGAGATTCAGTAAGCGCTTTGGGGCAGATCTCTGGAAAATCTGACACGCAAATTGAATTATTTATGTGTTGATGTCAGAGCATTGCTTGATGTGTCCTCCATCAGGGAGTATATTTTTCTGCAGACTTCCATCTCACAGGCCCTGGGAAATTATATTTGTATTAAACAAATAATTGTATGCTTCCAGCTATGGTCGTATAAGTTAAAGAAGCTGAAACCTCTAGGGTATAAAATGTGGCTAACTCTGCGCAAGGACAGATTTTGTGTAACTTGCCGGTGTTCTTTTCCAACAGCAGTATTGCGTTTAATTTTGCAGGAAAAACATTTATATTATTGTTACGAACGTCATCATCATCATAATCATCATCAGCAGCATCACTGATTTTATGCATCTTCATTATGATGTGAAGCACAAAAAGAAAGTTTCGAAATTACTTTATCACACATGGAAAAGTGCGTGTACAGAACGTGCTCGAAGTAAGGATCCTTGCAAGCATGCTTAAAATGTATCTCGAAGCTTAATTGTTGATAAGCGGAGCGAGGTCAGCAATGGGCCACAGCGAGGTCAGCAATGGGCCACAGCGAGGTCAGCAATGGGCCACAGCGAGGTCAGCAATGGGCCACAGCGAGGTCAGCAATGGGTCACAGCGAGGTCAGCAATGGGTCACAGCGAGGTCAGCAATGGGCCACAGCGAGGTCAGCAATGGGTCACAGCGAGGTCAGCAATGGGTCACAGTGCATGATTGTTAACGCCCTCTTCTCCATTTCCATTTTGTTTTGTTTTTTTAATATCCAAAGGAATAGCCAAATATCATGAAAAGCACAAAATCAAAATAGGAGCCCGACGTTCTATAAGATGTGTTTAAAATGTATATTAAAGATCAGCCATATTGCAGCTCAACACACAATGTTTTATTGTTAACGCTCACTTTCAGACGTCATGGCAAGTTCCGGGTCACGACTCCAGTACTTGGCACGAAAGTGACAATGAGATTTGCACAATTTGTATGATTTTTGCTCAGCCCTTTCGTCCTCCCATTCAAGCCATTAAATTCCTGTCGGTCACACGACTAAATTTTCACTCGTCCACTACAATAAACTGAAGGAGCTTCTGTCAGCATGTAATCAAAATAGATTTTCAGCTTACACTCTCTCAAACTGGGATTGATACTTGTTTTTTCTAGGTGTTACGGATTTTATTTTAAACTCAGCATATTCCATCCGGAAAGCCATAATGTATTTCTGTGCGACAGAGCGCCAATATGTATTTCTGGGCACGTTGTGCACGTTGCGCATGTTAAAGATACCTTGGCAATTGGAAATCGAGAAGAACAGGCCGATGTCAGGGCAAAATTAAATACAATTTATCCCCACCACTACCGCCCTCCAACCCCCACCCACCCGAAAACACAAACAAACAATAACAGCCGAAGGGCGCTGCACTGTGGCGACGACGTGTCTGCTCCAGTTGTGACTGGGCTGCAATGACACCAAGGCAAATTTCCCAAATGGGATAAAAGAAGTCTACAAAATACAAAATACGTATATCTGGGCGATTTGTCAAGCTGACAACAAGTGTGGGAAGCTTCCACCCGTTCCGCATACATAAATAGGAAAGTTAGATGGGTATTTCTCAAAACGCCGTTCCATACTTGTCAAGACACTTCCCCATTCCGAGCCATATTTTTGTGATGCTTCTGTCTCCAGGCTGATGGCGCACTGAGTAAAATCTGTCTCGTTTGGCTTGTGGTGTGAGATGTGAAGTGTGGAGCTAAAGAGGACCCCTTAGACCGTAACAAGCCTGTCTTAATAGCCCGGGCGCGTCCAAACTGTCTCGAGTCAGCTAGTGGAAAAAGATACCTTGCTCACACTGGGTCAAAAGAGACACCAGACAGAAATTTGAGGGGGGGGGGGGATGTATTCATTCCGTGCTTGACTCTGTGCTAAGAGATAACTAAATAGATAAATGAATAAGTACACAATTAAACGACCAGAGAGAGGAAACTTAGTTGATGAATAAACAGATACTTAAGTATGTTCGTACGTAGATAAGTAAAGAAATGACACCAAACAGACTTGACTCAGTGCACCATTATCCTCAGTCTTCGGGTAGTTTTACATCTCGGGACAACATACAATCGGAGAGATAACGCTAAGGAAGCAACAGTCATAGCATTTTCTTACGCTAACGCTCGTTTTTCCCATCTATTTGATGGTACAGATATTCATCTGTGGTTTTATATATGTTCTGATCGTATCACAAAGGAAGCAATTTCCCATTCTGTTTACTATTTAAGTATTGCCAAATTCTTGGAAGGAAAGGGCCTACACCACTGGTGTTGGGCTGAAATGTTCGTTGCAGTCGTTATGGCATGGCGTTGCAACCAGTTCTGAAACAAACTTGAAAAGAACTTCACCATTTTTTTTGCCTTTAGTAAACAAAGGTAAGCAGAAGTTTTGGAGAAACAAGGCAGCAAAAGAAAATAATTAAGAGAAAAGGCGAGACGATTAGTAGTGCATGTGCCTAGTTAATGCTAAGAAAAGTGGGGATGAAAGAGAGTAGAAAAACAAGTGACCCAGTCGGAGATGGAACCCGTGATCTCTGCTCCGGCACCAAATGCCTTGCCAGGAAGTAGAAAACCAACTCGCATAAGCGCCCGGCCACGCCGTCTCCGAGATCGCCTTATCCTTTCTCTGAATCATTCTGTCTTTGGGATAATTCTTTGAGTCCCCCCGCCTACCCATAATGCGGAGTTGAAATGATGGAAGTTGCACTATCGATTGAACACTTGCTCTACTCGACTTCATTAAAATATATAACGTCATATTCTGAACTATTCTAACATCCCACACAGCCATTTGGAAATACGTGTATAACCATGCAAGACAGAACAGAACCCTTACAGGCATCTTTCACTGCTGCATTTTGGAGTTCTAATTTACGAAGTTCTAAGTAAATGAAGTTTAGGAACTAGAGAACAACTGAAGAAGAAGTAAAGTAACCAAAACACTAACTGAAGAACTAACATGAAGTTCTCTAAGTAATGAAGTTCGAAGCATCACGCGAAGAAGGCAAAATACATAATTACATCTTGCCAGGTTAGACCTAGTACTGAATATAGACTGTTAGCCTCGCTATACCAACAGATTCACAGATCACTTGTTAGTTTTGCCGTCATTATCTGTTACTTAACGGCGTCAATAGCTGTTTCCACTCAATCGGCATTTATCACGATAATTCTCTCTCTCTCTCTCTCTCTCTGTCTCTCTCTCTCTCTCTCTCTCTCTCTCTCTCTCTATCTCACTCACTCACTGACTCACTCACTCATTCACTCTCTCTCTCTCTCTCTCTCTCTCTCTCTCTCTCTCTCTCTCTCTCTCTCTCTCTCTCTCTCTCTCTCTCTCTCTCTCTCTCTCTCTCTCTCTCTCTCTCTCCCTATGTCCCTTCGGTGGTACAGAGAAACAATTTTGTCCTTACATCTACAAACTATAATGTTACTACAGCTATTGTTATCAACATCTCCAGGACTACGCCCACTTACTTCCCTTTCCGTCCCTTTTCTCTCGCCTGTTATAATTATTTCCCATTCTTCCCGATTGAAGGGCATGCGTGCATGACAAACGCCGCAAAAACTCACCATTAAACAAATGGACAGCATCGAGCCCACTTTAATCCATCCGTGAGGCATTCACAACTGGAAAACCCATCACCTATTTTTAGAACCGGTTCTAGACGTTCCCCGTGATGGGTTTCATTGGACATTTATTTTTCACCTATCTTTCCATCAAGATCCAAATGTTATTTTGTTGTGGTTGTTGTTTTTGAGTCAGGCATCCAGCCGATGCAAAAAGGATTTAGTTGTGAGGTATAGATTAAAAACAAATTAAAGGTTCACGTCTGAAATCCATTAAGTACAAGCTGATTTCCAGATTTTTTTTTTACACATTTACAAAATTTCTTCCAGATGTATGCCAAACACATTTTGAGATCTTTACACATAAAACAATTTTAGACAGGACTTGTTAATCCTTCCTGTTGAAATTTTAACTGGTGAAACTCTGAGTATCAAGCTTTATTCAAGTACACGCTCTCCCCCTTCCCCCAACACACACACAAAAACGTGAAAGGTACAAAAATGGCCCCCATCGTGTCGACACTGCCGTCAAAGCTAAACTCAAGCTTAAACGCTAACGCTTACGTCTGGTATCTCTCACAAAGGTGACACTTAATTTAAACCAGCTAATACTTGCAGGAGTATCTTGCAAAGTATTTGAATCCACAGTCATACCAATCGCATACTATCTCCTTTCTTCCTCCCTCCTAAGATCTACAGTTTGATTTAAAGATATCTATACACATTTCTGAGATTATCAGGGCTTGCCAAGACATTCCTGCAAGGCACTGTGCAAGGAGGAAGAAGGAAAGGCAGACAGAGGAAGAGATGGGAGGACAATATCCCAGAATGGACGAGCTTGAGGTTGAGCGATACAATCAGGAGGTCAGAAAACCGAGAGGATTGGAGGATGCTGGTTGCCAGATCACCTGTGG